>PPXM03000009.1:0-565101 GCA_003707065.3 Trigonopsis variabilis | reverse complement strand
GGGGGGGGGGGGGGGGGGGGGGGAGGGGGTATCCAAGGATAATCCAACTCCTTGGTATTGGTTTATTTGTCGTATATTCTGGTCTTAAGATACAACCAATAGTTGGCTACACACTGAGAAAGAATTGCTAATTGATACGAACTTTGATGCTGAAGCTTGGAATATGACATAAGGATATGGACTCAATCACATAAGCAAGCAGGCCTTGAGCGATAAGTGGGAGGACCGGCGTCCGTGAGGGACTAATGTATATTCCAATTACCCATAGTCATTAATTGATGTCGTGTATAATGATGAAGCATAGAGACTGGTGAGAATTCTTTTTCTGCTTCGAGCGATTTCCGGAAGTAAAGCTCCGATGATCTTCCTTGTCACCTTGACTCGTCGAGGGGTTAATGTCCAAACATATATGTCCTCGATCAAGGTTGAAGAAACTGGATGAGGGCTAATGTAGAAAGAGAAACTGTGAAAACGCTAAAACATACCGTCACTTTTGGTTAAAGGAGGGGACATTGCCTGTACGTCATTTTTTCCCGGACGCGAGGCGGAGCAAGGATGCCATGATGAATAACTGGAAGCTATCATTTCTATGAACATATGCTTGCAGAGTCTGCTAAGAAAAAGTACTCTTAATCTCACAAAAGATATCGGCCTAATGATTGAGCCACTTAAGGTTACCCCTTTTTGTAGCAGCAGAGCGTAAAACGGTGAACGACCTTACCCTGCCTGATTCATCCCACCTTACTGAAGATGCTGTCGAGGAGTTTAGCAAGATGGTCGTTCTTGCAATTCGCACCGCGTCTTTACCGGACCTATATTCCTATTGTTATAGATGATTCATCGAACCAGACCTATTCTTTTGATATCTATTCTCGGCTGTTAAGAGAACGGATAGTATTGTTGCAAGGACCTATTTCCGACGCAGGCGTCAATGCCATCATAGCGCAATTGTTATGGCTCGACTCTCAAGATGACGGCAGCTTAATTTCATTATATATTAACTCGCCTGGAGGTGCTGTCACTGCTGGCCTGGCACTTTATGATACCATGCAATTCGTCAAAGCTCCGGTGTCTACCGTATGTATAGGACAAGCGGCATCCATGGCCTCTCTGTTATTGGCTGCAGGACAGCCAGGTCACCGATATATCCTTCCAAGCGCAACGGTCATGGTCCATCAACCTTCCGGTGGGGTCCAAGGACAGGCCGCGGATATCGCAATCCATGCAAAGCAGATTCTCGAGACTAGAGAGAAGCTAAACAAGCTGTTTCTATATCATATGAATCTGCCTTACAAAGGTGATGAACCTGAAACAGTTAAAGATCGAGTGATGCTAGATGATATGCCAATATCTCCTCGCGGACAGATCACGTTAAAGGAAGTGGCGAAACTAATGGATCGCGACAAATTCTTGGACGCTGGCGAAGCAGTGATTCTAGGGTTGGTTGACAAAGTTCTTGTCAATCAAGAGAAGAAGTTCTAAGGGATGAGATCGAACTAGTCTAATTGAGGGGAAATGAACTCCGATAGTATCCCATACAAGAGCTAATATACACTAGAAATAATTCTTCGCTTTAAATCCTTCATACCATTCGGCTTCCTCCTGATCACTCTTTTCTCCCTCATTGTCCTCTTGGTCATAAAAGTCGTCTTGACCATTGTCATACCGAGCATCCTCAAGATATTCATACACATCTTCATCCATTAAATCCACCTCCTCAGGGTAATCATTGGCATAAAAGTCTTCCGCTATGATGTTAGCAGAAAAAGACCAAGACTTACCGTTCGAATCTGGACTATCGACTGATTGTTCGTCATCACTTGGACCTTGAACAAGCTCCTGGTCACCAGATGAAAGCATCAAGACCCCAAATGATGATGTATCTAGTTCTTCAAGGCCCTTCTTTTCACTTATCGTGTATACATCGTAAACCCAGTCATCCGAAGGCCGACTAAGAGCCTCCTTTTTCATCGAAGAGACAGTAGATGGCTGAATCGAACTGCTAAAAGGCTCCTGCATGTCCAAATATGATCGTACCATATCCATCAGCGATGCGTCGACCGGATTATCAGGTCGAGTCAATCTGAACGTGTGGCACTCTAAACCTGAATCCTGGATCGCTTCAGCAACTGCGACCATGTCAGACGAATCTAGACCGGGTGAGCAAGGTTCAGAGAGAGTTATATTAGAAGTAGTATGGGAAAGAGAGAACACTGTCGAGGGCAAACCAGAGTCCTTTGTACCTTCATGATTGATTTTTGACCGTTTCGATCCTTCTACCACTAAACAAATGAGCTAAATTTCCAAATCACTCACCCAGATGAGGCACCGGTTCCACATTTCGTTTCCGTTTTACGCGGACCTGTGTTGGGAGCATCGATTGAAATCGTGCCTTCACTGTTGTGAGAAAACGTTTACTTAGCGTTACATTGCTCTTCAGGAAAAACGCTGTACATCACTCCTTGGGGAATGAGAGGATGATAGTGGACTAGCTATATAATAAAAGACTCTGTATGAGAGGAAAAGAAATAATCTGGAAAATTAAAGACATCTCTTGAGATCCAGACGAGCCTGTCATGAAGTACTTGTCTGTTTGTGACCGTGTCGCTACCCAAGAGAGTGCACTCTCACTGAAGATCATAAGTGTGTTTATGTTCATGGCATTGTGATCACATAATACTTGACATCAGATGGAACATATTTTCTGCTTCATTGTAGTATTACAATTTACCATGGAGACGAAAGATGAGTAGGAATATCTATTAAAACAGGTGAATTAATCCAGTAATGTTTATATCGGAAAGGCCAGAGGGAAGTGTGCTTGTCTGGATACAATATCCTTTAATAATAAACGCCAATTGACACAATTCGGCTCGTCCAGTCCTTTGATGACTGGTCTTTGCTTACCGTTATCCTGATCCTTCAGGAGCAACGCAACTCCAATTGGGAGCGGTCGAACATTCTTACTTCTTAGAGTAGTACTGTCCTGTTTTTAGAACTACAAACAATTAATGTGGAATAACGCTAAGATATCACGCGCTCCAAGCGGGTTAGAAACTCTCGTCATCACTCATAACAATATTTAAACACCATCATTGCCAATATTTTTGACATAATAAACCAGTTATTTAATGCGTGTTGCCGATTATCATCATGTTCAGCGTTCTCTGTGGAGTTCTGTGAAAGAAATGATCTTCGTCATGGCCATAAGCACTGATTCCGAGTAAGTCATGAGAATCCAAGCCGGTGGACTGGTTTTCTTGCTAAGACGAGGAATACCCTTGGCAAATGAGAGAGTGTGATAAGCAGTTGTCATCTCCGAGGCATAGGACAGAAACATCTAGAAATAGAAACTTTGAATTTCCCTTAAAAATGCGTTTTCACGATCGCGTCCTTCTTGACATTTCCCCAGACTGATTGTTTTCGTCCACGTTACGGTAATCAATTACGTAACAGCTTCCATATATGCAGACATGTCAATCGAGATACGATCAAGAGAGTGGGACCGTTATTGCACAGCATGCCTAAATAAAAAACTACCTCCGCCGATCTCTCATGGTAAACTTTAGTCCTTGAAAACAATTTGACCCTTCTTGACTTGTAAAGATCTGGAACGCTCTCCAACCGAGACAGATAGGGAAAAAAGTCGTAAGCGTAAACCTCGGCAAACCGTTGTTTACACAGTTACTAAGGAAAAAGTATGTCGTTGCCAGCGAATTACGAAGAAAGTTGCTCAAGGCCTTCGAGCAAGTCTTTAAAATGTAGTTTCTTCCAGCAAGAAACCTATTCCAAAAGGTCTGAAGGTGTTATCTTTTTGATTATTTGTTTAAAAAGCATCTCGTTGCACTAGATTAACGTCATAAAACAAGTCAGCTATAGTTACCAAAAGGTAAGCACCTTTCGGTGCACGGCTGATACCATTTTCGCGCCAAGGTAAGATGACGGGGAGGTACCTGGCCGCCCTTAGTACGATCCATTTTGTTGGATCTTACGATATTTGTCTAACTCGTTTGACAGCCAGATGCCAAAACGGGGGAAGGGACATGTCAAGTCAGGCACACGCGCTAATTAGCGCTGCAAATCTGGTAGCGTGTCTCCTGGGAATCCTTATGCCCCAAATGGGGGATGGGGCTAAGCAAAACATCTATGTTTATCATTTTCTTTCCTCCTGCGATCAATTCCAAAAATTTTCATTATTTCAGTCATTCCCAAGTTGGAAGGGAAAGAATGATGGACTGAGATCAAGTAGTCACAAAAGCGCTCAAGACAGAAAGGAAGAATTTACAAAATAGCCGCAGATTGACATGATCTAGAATGGTTTTATTTTGTCCCTTGTTTTGCGCACGATCAAACTCGGGTTGCTATGCGGCGGGGCAGACAGCAGACTAACTAAGAGTGAAGGAAAAGTGTCTGCTTTGCCCAGACAGCTAGTGACTGTATGTCTATGGGGGACAGCCTGCTACGGTCTGGTTGGAATGGCCGACCTTCTACCTCCTCCTTACCTAGTCTTGAGTCCTTGATCGATTCGATTACTCGACTGTATTTAATCTTTTCTAAAGGCGCCATCTTCTTTGCTCTTTCTGACGTTCTCTCCCTTTGGACTTTTCCCATCTTTTCTCCCGATCTCTGTTCTTGATCTTCCGCGGCCGTCTTTTCCCTACTGAACCTTTTCTATCTTGATTCCACCATGGATTTCGGTCTTATCCTTAATCCTCAGTCTGGTGATCACGAATCTTCCGATGAAGGTGACGCCCATGAAGGTACAAACCCAGACAAGACGGATTCGTCCCGTTCCCACGTTCTCCCAGCTCCTCCTATAGAAGATCCTGATTCCAAACCCTTTCAGTCTCAGAGGCCTTACTCAACTCAATTGCCGTATCCCTTGTCTCAACCATCCTCCTCTAGCTCTGTTTCAGATCCGCCAGAAACCTCGTCAAGCCTACTTCCTCAATCGCTCTCTACTGTATCTCATCCATCGAGTTTGCCTCCTCCGTTATCATCAAGGTCTGCAATTTCTCAAGATGTCTCGTTACCCCCCAGATCAGATCTTATTGTTGACCCTGGCGCAGCTAGGATTCCTATAGTTTATCGGACGGCTGCCGAGATTTTAAGAAGAGAATTAGGAAATATCAGCCAGGCTCGTCGAACTTTGATTGAAGAGATTGCCAAGGATAAGCAATTACCTGTGAATCTACTATTTTCGATCATCGACGAATGTTATCAATCACTGGATCCTTCAATCGTTGAAGAACTTCAATCTAGATTAATGCCTCGTGCTACCCACTCTGAACATGTTCCTCGACCCAGAAACTCATTCATGATTTATAAGTCTACTCTTCATACCTGCCTTCGTCAGCTAGAACGCCTCCGAAACTCAGGTGTTGAGCCATTTAGAGACGAGTCTGCCTCAGTGGCTGGCAATCAGCCTCCTGATCGTCAATTCACCTTTGCTCCAGTTCATGTTTTGTCAGCCGGAGGAAGTTCCCATTCTCAAGGAGTTCCGCCTGCTTCTAATCCATCTAGTTCTCAGTCTCTTCTTCTTCCTCAGTCAGGTGCATCTTCGAATAATCCAAGTAATTCTTCTAATCTATCTTCTACTCTGCCTTCGGTTTCCGCTCCCACTTCGACCTCTCCTTCACCTTCTCCTTCTTCATCCTCCCGCAGTCAGGTTCCTTCAAGTCTGGACTCAATCGATCGTATTGGGATGGCTAAATTCACCCAGTCGATTGGAATTCTATGGAGAACTGAATCTGGAGCCATCAAACAAACCTTTCAAGATTTGGCGCTAGATGAAGCTAAACTTCATCATGATCTCTATCCTTCCTATAAATTCAGTCCATCCTCTCGGAAACGCCCCCGGCAGACTTAATTCAAAAACCCCCTTGTGTTCATATCCCATCCTCTTTCTGCTCCTTCTAAACTCTCCTCTAGCTTTCTTTGCGATTGCAAAACTCTTGAATAATTTTCCTTCATAATTTGGCGTCAGAAAAAAACTCTACTTGATATTGTGCTAATGGATCAAGATCAAGTCTCAGCATTCCACGAAAGCACTCTTTCTATCCTTCTTTTAATCCATACCCTCACAATTTGCCTCCAATTTGTATGATTGATGATGATACTTAAAAATAACGAACTTTGTCTGCCTTTTCAACAAGGAGAACATTGACTCTCATGGTGCTTTCCCCTGGTTTTCACAGCAAGGCATCAGTTCCCTTTGGTGCAACCCAAACTGAAAAACTTTAGCTCTCAGACACATCGTTTCATTTTAATTGGGTCATTCCTCTCCTCGGTTTATGGGGAGTTCCCTCTCGATTTCCTGTGAAAGTCGTGTTGTTGTCTCTTTGATGCGCTCCAGGTTCGTTTTGTACATTTAATAACGACTTTTTATGTCCATATATGAAGATGCATAGTTTCCCAGTGACTTCGCTTAGACTCTAGACCGAATTTCGTAGTTAAGCTTCGCTTCTTTTTGTGCGAAGGTTTAGTTAAATGGCTCTGTCTTCTGCTGGGACGGTAACGTTTCCCTTTCCCCATATGGGCCCTAAATCTTTTACACCTAAAACCCCCGATGATTACTTATATCTAGGTTCACTTGAAGAGGATTACGGAGATAAATGCCTCTCGACTTCTCGTACTGATTCCCAAGATCTTCAGCGAGCTCTGAGAGCCTATGAGCGAGCGCTAACTAACTATCATTCTGCTCATGATATAGCTATTAAAACGTCCTCATCTACTGCATACGATGCAGCATACAATTACACACGCTTGGAATACTCGTTATATAACTCCCTTGGACGTTTTGATCGCGATTCGCGGAAGATCGAATCAAACCTCGCTCGGATATTGAGCAGCCATAGAGAAACCTACCAGCTGGCACATAATTTGAGCATTGACCATTATGCTATTCATGACCTATTATATAACTGGGCTTCTGTCCTAGCAGATCTAGCAGACCATACATCTTCTCCTCAATTCTTCCTTGCCAGCGTGTCTTTAGGTTTACAAACCTTATATCTTCAACAAGAAGAGTATCTAAAACAAAAACAAGCTCTAGAAGAGATTGAGCAGACTTGTCAAGATCCATCGTCTAGACAGCCTCCTATTGAAGAAGTCGAATCTGCCAAGGCCGCAGAAGCACACGAGCAATATGCAACCATTGTCGATTCCGTTACGGCGGTTACACTGATAAATACGATCGACCTCATCCTAGAGACACTAATGAATTTTCTTCTCTCTAATCCAGACGAAGTTTACCATCCTTTTACTCCAGATCCTACAGTCCCGTCTGCAAATGCTCTAGCGATCTGTCGTAATCTAAACACCTCGACATTCCTTGATATTTTGATTTCGGTGGCCCATCAAGGGATTGTCTTATATAACCAACACAAAGAAGAGATCACAGTCGTCCAGACTGCGGCTGGTCCATTGACAAAGCCATTACTTGATCAATCGACCACACGAGACCATCTTACCACTCTTGCTAAGTCGGATCTTGTCGCTAATATTATTCAAAGCTGGCAGCCTAATGTCTCCTCGCATTCTCAAGGTTTCGATATAGATACTTATACTATCTTTTTGGATACATATGCAGCCAAAATTCAAGAAATTGAATCGAATATCCTTTCTGCGTCTGAAACTTTAACTTCATTAGCTGATTATTTCGATCTTTTTCCTGAGAGACTTGACCAGGTCCTTGTCCTCCAGAGAAAAGTACTGGCAGCTGCCGATAAACTATTAAAACCGAATACCAATGATTGCGGACCAGTACAGACTGAGACATGGAGTCGCAAAGGAGATATAAGCCTTTTACGAGCGAAAGTACTGACGAAGAGCTCGCATGCTTTCCCGGGCCAGAATGACTTTTCTTTGGCTATTCAAACTCTATCGAAGAATGCTATAATTTTTTACAAAAATGCCCTAAAGGTATATAGTGGTAGGCCTTTGGTTATATTCAAAACTGGTCAGAGGCCACTTCAGACAAATGGAGGGCCAGAGACAGTCTCGCCTGACCTCGTGAACGAAGTCCAAGTAAAGCTAGCCATATTAGAGGGGAAAGATATCCAAGATATACCTGATGCCGAGCTTATTATACAGTCACTGACCGAAACAGGATGGACTTAGACAACAATTCACTGAGAAGCACATTTCTTTTCCGTACAAGCAAGATCCCAACCTGGTAGGCCGTTAGTGGCCCATGCGATAGTATAGTGCTCCGCCAGAAGCTGCCATTCTTCCACCTCATCCATGATTTCAAGGTTATTTATTCTGTCTTGCTCCTCTGGTGCCAGCCAGTGGTGTTCGATAAACCACATTGAAGCTGCTCTGGCTACACATTTAGGAGAGAGAAGTGTGAGCCGGTCTACTTGAGACCTCTGTGTAGGATATTTGTACAGTACTGGTAGAGAGATGCCCCGTAACGATAAGTTCTCCACCATTCGAGCCCCAAAAGGATCGTTGACATTGGTTGGATCATAGATGATAACACCCCAGCACTTCAAAAGCCTTGTAAGGCTAGAAAGGACATTGTCAGCTTGGTCTGGGTTAAGATAGCACAGGCAACACTCGCTCAGGACGATAGTTGGAAGATCAGGATCTAGCCCTGGCAGATCCAAGGTGAACTCTCGGAGGTCCACTCCATGTAAATGATAAATGGGAGTATGTAGGTCATCTTGCGGAGTAGTACAAGACTCTGGAACGTTAAGCAAATGACGTAATGGTTCGCAATTGAGAATGAGACTGGCCTTAGAATGGGTAGAGGATGGAAAATCAAGCTCATGGTAAACAATCTGACGAGGGAATCGTTGAGCAAGAATAAAGGGACGAGTATCTGAGCCCGACCCTAAGGACAGAATTTGGACTTTAGCTTCAATTGGTCCAGTTACTGTGTCTGCACTGTCCTCACTATCAGAATGGTCGCTTGGATCTGATGCAAGGAATCCATAGTCTTCCATCCTTGGATCACTGAGGTCAACTTGCCGAGGAATCTCGCCCTTTCCTAATATCTTGACTAGAACATTATCAATCAATATATCAATTGCTTCCTTTCTGATATAAGTCCCACGGTTAATCAAGGGTAACTTCCTTGGGGCACGACCGCTGTCAAGAGGCGATGGCCTTGGCTTTGCTCTGGAACCGGGGAGAAGAGCAGTGTTGGCATGAGAAAACACAAGGTCCAACCATGGATCCGAAAAGTAACCGGCCTGACAGGATGACATCTTTAATGTCAATGCATCTGTATCTGTTTGCTGGACAATTCGATCTTTCCGCGTTGGAGGCATTGATGCTGATTCTCCCAACACTACAGACAGGATTAGTCGCCTCGGGAATAGGTATAAATGGCGATTTTTGGAACAACTTTCAATGAAGGAAAAACGAAATACACAATCGTGTTAAATAGATTAATTAATGCATAGTCTAGGAGCATTGGATCTTTAACACGGATGACTACTGTTTCTTTAATATACAGGTCTCTCTCCTCTAGCTTACACTGTGCACGTTGGCATCCCTTTATCCCTCGAATGCACCTCCAGCCACACAAAGGTTCCTGCTTGTGAACATTACCTTGTACACGGAAGTCTTTTTTGTTCGCAACACCGTCAAATGGTCGTCTGTTGCTTTGACATCGTCGACTTTGGCACTAGCTTCCTGGCCCGTAAGATGTTGGGGCAGAAATGGCTCAGGAGAGGGGCCTGGTTCGTTTGTTCCCTTTTTCACATCCCATACTCGGACACTATAATCTGCAGCTCCACTGACCAAGACAGATCCTTCTCTACTGAAAGCCAACGAATAAATAGATGCCTTGCCATGTCCCTTCATTGATTTAAGCCGTCTTCCTGACCCCAGATCCCACAAATTAATTAAACCATCTTCTCCAGCGGAAGCCAAGAGACGGCCATCGGGACTAACGCAACAGCAATTGATAGGCGCAGTATGCCCAATCATCATCCTAACACTCGATCCCCTGTTGATATCCCACATTCGACATGTTTTATCGTTTGAGGCCGTGACAACGTAGTTCGAATTGGGATGGAACGTCACACATTCAACATCGCCCAGGTGTCCTGCGAAAATACGAAGCGGGTAGATATGATCGGTACTCCAAAGCCGTGCCGTTTGATCATGAGAAGCAGTAGCAAAATAATGCCCGAATGGACTCCAGGTCACATCCCAAACTGGATGATCGTGGCCTTTGTATGACACCAAAGCTGACAAGGTATCCAGACTCCAGAGTCTGACAGTCTTATCTTGGGAAGAAGATAAGACAAATCGCTTATCGGGACTAATTGAGACGCCATAGACCGGTCCAGAATGTCCAATCAATCGCTTAGTACTTCCTTCGTCTTGCCCTGTGACGGATTTGAGCTTTTCGCCTTTAAGATTCCAGAGCTGAACATATGAGTCAGCAAATCCGCCAACCGCATACTGCACATCCTTAGAAAAATCCATACAATTGAGGCCACCGTAGGAATTATGGACAGTATAAATACAGACACTAGGCAGTGCAGCTTGTGCAGGGTCTATAACAAGCCGGCTTTGATAGTCTTTGACCGCCTCGACTTCAGCCTTGATATCGTAAGATTTATAGGAAGGGAGTGGGATGCTATCATGAAGAGGCGAATCCTCTTGCTCTTGTTTGATCGCCTTGAATTCCTCTACCAGTCCTTTTTCTTTAGATTCTGTTTCCTGCTGTTTGATATTTGCTTCAATTTCTTTGTAGGTTTCAGGTTCTAAAGGAAGGCGACCTAGTTTAACTGGTTGGCGATTGAAGTCATTGACTTGGACTCCGGCGGCAGAGATACCTTCATCAGCAGATAGAAAAGCTTCTTCATTCCTGGACGGACGGGTAGAAATAATATTAACGGTAATATATTGGTTTATCAATCTCATAAACATACTTCCACCTTGAACTTCATGTTCTTGCAAGAAATAAAGGACAAGGTCCAAAGCCGTTCTTGAGACCTTAATTTTATATTTATGTTGCCTATATAGTTTAGCCGTCTCGTTTTCTCGGATATGCTGGGGTAACAGTACGGCCCCTAATTGACTCAACTCCTGTCCATGGAGCAAATCATGCTCTGCAGAGTATTTATTGAAAAACTCTCGAGCCAGATCAGCTTGACCTTTCTCAATCAAGTCCAAATATGAATGAACAAATAAAGGATAAAGAAACCTCCGAAGCTCGGGCCGATAAAGATCCAACGAGGAATCTATCCAATTCTCTAATAGACCATACATTCTCGTGTAGGCCTTGGGATCATCTTCAACAGCATTAGTGAATGTAGCTCCTGCGCCACCTGGAGGTCGAGAAGGAGCCCTTCCAGGAGTCCTGGAGGACTCCAGTCGTAGCATAGCTTCAGTCCGTACATATCCTTTCTTATTCAGGTACTCAAGCACAATCCGATTCAAATCCGCCTGGCTAAATGATTGCGGGTGCTCAGAATTATTGGATTGTCCGGTAGACGGTTGAGCCATCTCTGGATTCGCCATGATGAGTCCAGCGGAGGAGTCGTCGGGAGGTGTAACGATCACCAAGAGCAATGAGAGTTACCATGTCCAACAGAGCTAAAGGATAACATGGTTGAACTCACTCGCTACGGAAGCACAAATGGTCGAGTGAGTATTGGATTAGAGTAGACAGAGAATTCATGTTGTTATATCTGTGAGAGAATGCTTGTTCTTGCTGATTACGCATTGGATCGCTTCTGGAGATAAGATGTTGTCTGCTATCGAAGAACTTCTTAATTCAGTACATCTAAGCAATTTTTGCACCATCAAGATTGATATTAACTCATAACTCGAATGGCCGAGAAGCTGGACATGAAAGGGTTCCTCAGAAGTATATATCTTGGTTATGCGGAGGCCCTATAGCAACTGAAAATGCTGGAGTAATCAACTCCACACGTGTTCAGTGATCATGACCAAATCTCAGAAGGATGGTGAAGAATCCAAAGAATATGAAGAAATGACCTCAGAGGCGCAGCAGGCATTTGATATTCTTGAACATTTGTCATTATTAGCGGCTGAACCGGTTGGTGGGCTAAAAGTTCGAAGCGATCGGATCAAACAATTCGCTCGCCGCCAGCAGCACCGATTAAAGAATATCAGGGATCGTACTGACTTGGATATCGATATTGACCTGGAGAAGCTTAAAGCAGCGGTAGTAGATCGCGTTAATCGACTAGATAAGAAGTTCAGTGACCCAAGGGTAAGTTCCGCAAAGATAGCAGCAACTCTCACAATACCCCCCTTATCATCTATAGAGAATAGCAGCTCTGTAGTTAATTTTATCACATGTTATGGCGTCTCTAACTTCAGGTCATCAGCTCTACCGAAAAGCTTAGCTATACCTTTGGCTGCTTGGATATATTTTTCTCTGGATATTTACTTGGTAATTATCCTAATTATTTTCATGTCTGGTATACCATTCAATTGACATTTCTTATGCCAATTAGATGCTACAGCTACCGGAAACGATCGTACCAATTCTTCTTGGCCGATCTCTGCTATTATGTCAATCTCATGTTGATCCTATACCTCTACGTCTTTCCTAAGTCTACTATACTCTTTATTTCGTGCTTTTGTCTATCTTTTGGAACTCTTAGCTGGGCAGTCATTACTTGGCGGAATTCACTCGTCCTTCACTCGATCGAAAAGACAACTTCAACTTTTATTCACATTCTCCCTCCTGTCGTCTTGCATTGCATCTGCCATCACATTGACCCATCATATAGAGCTCAGAGGTTCCTAGGAGCACACAACGTGTCGAAAATAGGACTAGTTGAGGGTATGGCCTATGCTAGTATCTTTTATTGGATCTGGCAGTTACTTTATTTTGTTTTCATTCAAATTCTCTGTCGTGAAAAGATTAAGCAAGGATATCAAACCTCTTTTGAATGGCTTCGACATTCCTATCGCAACACTCGCTTGGGTAAATTTGTCAATAATTTACCAGAACCTCTGCCTGTATTTGCGTTTATGATTATCCAGTTTGCTTATCAGATCCTTACTATGCTCCCTTGTCCCATCTGGTTCCGTTATCGTTACTTGTCGACTGCTTTTCTTACTTACATCTTCCTTGTCGCTTCTCATAACGGCGCTACCTACTATTCGGAGGTGTTTGGAAAGCGATTCCAAAAGGAACTTGTCAAATTGCAGGCTCAGGTCTCCGCTTGGCATAAAGAAGATTCGCCTCTGAATACCCCTTCCCAGAGCCCTTTGATTCAACCGGTCCCCAATACAAACTTAGTCACAAAGGGCTTGACTAGAATCCCCTCGCTCTCTCCGAAGGTATCAAAGACAGATTAGAACATAATACGGCATGAACAATAATTATGGTCCACTCTTAAACGCTAATGTCGTCCATTTCGACACGCCCTCAACAGGATTCTCTACCAAACTACAAGTTTATCACGTGAACGTACTTGTTTTCTCTTCGTTATCTTATTCTTCGTAAATCATCCTTTATTTCCGGACATTTCATCATTCTTTTCTAATTCTTCCTTAATGGCCCTCTCTGAATTCTCGGTCTGTAGCCGACAGTTTACAACCTTTACTCCTGAGATGTCATCTTTAAGGGCATGCTCAAGAGCACCCATCAAGGTTGCCAATTTCTTGGTAGTCACCTGAATGGGAGACGAATTCTTCGCAACCAAATCAATAGTAATCGCATAGTTTGGCCCCGATTTTAGGGAAGATACTCCTCCAAGTTGCAGGGACTCAACGACATCTTTCCACTCGGCTTGTTTTTCCAAAGAATCTAACGATTTTTTGATAATGTCCTCAGCCTGCACAACTGTCTCCTTATCATTAGCATCCAACAATTCAAAAACTGTATCTTTTCCTCCTTTATAGGCTGCGGAGATGACCAAGCCCGATACAATCAGACCTCCTAGAGGATCCAGCCAAGTCAAGTGAAAAAGACTACCTCCTGCAATTGCAATTACTGCTACAAAGGCAGTCAGCGAGTCTGTTCGATGATGCCAAGCATTTGCGACCAGTACCGAAGATCTAGTCTGTTCAGCGACTCGAATAGTCCGTCTAAAGAGCCATTCTTTGATGACGATAGATCCCAAAGCTAACCATGCTGCATTCATACTAGGAACCTCTCCTGGTTTAACAATATGGGAATGATGATGCGAATGGGCATGGGAAGCAGCTTCTGCCCCTCCATGACCAGAAAAACCAGGTAGCATTGATGCCCAGTCTTGAATAACATGGAGAAATTCAGGGGTAACCAGACTCTGCCAGACGACCAGAGCACTATCAATTCCAATGTTGATTCCTGTAGCTAACAGGAGCGACGAAACTAGGGCAGATCCCATGGCTTCAATTTTTCCATAGCCAACAGGAAATTTACTATCGGGAGGGCGCTTAGACCATGTTACCGTCCCTAAGGTGACAATGTCAGATAAAAGATCCGACACGGCGTGCATAGCATCGGCTACCAGAGCTGCAGAATGAAAGGCTATCCCCCCCGCACCTTTCGCAATGACCATTCCAATGTTCACGGCCAGACCCAATCGAGTCACTGCCACTTTAGGATCCTTTGAATCCCCTGCTAAGAGAGCAAGATCAGAGTGAGAATGAGAGTGTGTATGAAAGATCGAGTGGCTATGGGAATGATCCCCTGAGGTCGTCTCTGCATGGCTATGTGAAAGGCCTTCGCTATCGACATGCGAGTGCTCATGACCATGACTATTTATAGCTTCATCTATATCTCCTTCCCCATCTTCCTTTGAGATCTTTCTCCCGACCCCAGTCGATTTCACATCGTTGGCATGACGACCGTCATTGCCACTCTTATCCCCAGAATGGCTCGCTTGGTTCAAGACATGACAGAGACTGAATCCTCTGTTGTTGGAGATTGATGTAAGTACTTCGATTGCGTGACATGAAGTTGTCAGAACAGGCCTCGCTGTAGCCTTTGAAACAGTCGAGAACCTCTTGTAGGACGCCGGGTGATCAGTGGTAGCCAGGCCATTATATACTTGTAAGGAATGATGAAGCAATGTTGAACGACTTCCAAGTTTTAAGCATTGTCTAGCCGAGCCACTTCTTATCCCTGCTGAAGTCTGGCGGGCCAATCGACCCTGCACGGCCATCTGAAGTGGTCAATGATTGTTCCGCGTGTACGACTCGAGGGTCAGTCTCCGTTGCACCGCTGCGAACCGAGCCTAATTTTGGTGCCTTTCTAATCAACTTGGGCCCCATACACAACCAGAACTTTACCATGTTTTTCCTCTCTACAGCAAGGGTCTGCAATTACGAGATGATTTGTAAGGAATGTCGATAAACTGATTCCCGAGACATCACTGTATTTTCAGTCCCGGGCGCCCAGCAACAATCGTTCTTCTCAGCCTTGCCAGTCACCATCAAAACCTACAAAGTTGATGCTGTCGTTTATTGGAAAGGCTTGAAAACTTTTCCCCACTGGAGAAGCTCTTATACCTTGAGAGAGAATGTAACGGCCGGGTAATGTGGCGGGCACGGGCACCCGGGCTCGCTTGGAACTTAGTTGTGCATTGGTGGTAGAACGCAAAAAAGATTGATTGCAGGGGATTCCTCCCTTAAAGATGTAATCCCTCCAATGAGTCCTAGTCAGAATATATTACATGTTAAGCTGTCGGCCTTTGTTATCTTTATAATTTTGGTAAAGGCACACTAAGAACCAGTGAGTTGGGCAATCTACTTATGATAGCACCATTGCCAATGTCAGTCAACTAAGGCAGATACCAGAGTTGATCTAAAGATTGAGGCTACGGCAAAATAAAAACTTGAAACCCAAAACCGAAAATCCGAGGTATATTACAAAAAGAGGGCTCATCCAACACATTTTACCCTTCTAACAAATGCAACGAGTGCGCTGGGGTAGCCATTGTCATCATCCTTAGGTCCCACGGTAAGTGAGTGTAAAGCACAGCCCAAGAGTGAAGAGCTATGCCGTTCTATAGGAGCCCGCGACACAACGGTCGATTTCCAGGCTGCCTGTGAAGGCAAACTGTTGATGCAATATTTCGAATATCGGGCCCAGATCTCTGGCGACTGAGCAAAGGAAGGAGGATGCCATTTATGGGATAAGCAGGAAGGAGATCTAGGAGAGAAGGGTGCAGTGCGAGAGGAAAGTCGGATAGAGTCACCGGTAGTTGGAGGTATGGTTATTTCAGGCCATGATTCGTTAAATTTGGGTTCGTTATTTAATGCAGTTTCAGAAGAAATAGATGTTTTATGGCTAGCTCCGCAGAGAGAAGGCGAATGCGGGTTGGTGATATCGGTGGATAGGGAATCCACCGTGGAAAAGACTCGCAACGACGAAGAGCTCGCGCTCTCCGAGGAAATGCTCGTTACCACCGATCGTCTAGCCACGCATGCAGAGCCTGATGCAGAAGGTATATCTAAAGGTTCTCTATTGGAACCTATTTCGATA
This sequence comes from Trigonopsis variabilis, assembly GCA_003707065.3. Taxonomy (NCBI): domain Eukaryota; kingdom Fungi; phylum Ascomycota; class Trigonopsidomycetes; order Trigonopsidales; family Trigonopsidaceae; genus Trigonopsis; species Trigonopsis variabilis. The sequence goes on along the minus strand of PPXM03000009.1, from coordinate 548,678 downwards.
GGAAGAGAGTCAGGAACGGTCGACTCGCCATCAAGAGATTCTTCATCCGATTGATGTATTGGATGATCATCGTCTTCCTCGTCTCGATGATCTAGATCCACGGGTTGATCGAGATCATCCTCACCCTCATCATCATGGGCTTCTTCGTCCATATGGGGAATATGAGACAATACGGAGTCCGCGAAAAAGGAGGCGGGGTCATAAGCGGAAGAATCATTCAATTCCATGTGTAATTCACTCAAGCAAGCAAGGACTGCTCTTCGACGTCGGTGTCTTCGTCTCGGGACTGTTCGAACAGGCATGACGATTCTATCCTCTATAGGCAAACTCAGATTAATGCCAGCATGCAGAGCACTGAACCATTCCACACATCGAGCGGAAGAACCACAGGAAATGACGAACTGCTGGCCTTCTGCTCGGATTCGCAACACATTTGCTCGCTTTTTATAGTCAACTGCCAGTCCAATCTCAGCATGCTGAAGAGTATAGGAACTAATCAAATGGCGTTGGGCCTCCATTCCTTGACCATATAAAGCTCTTAGAATGAATTCACCGTGGCCTTGATGAGCGGTTGATTCGTAATAAGAGTCTCTTGGAGCCAAAAGCCCAATCGATCCAACCAAGTTATTCCGTTGACAGGTTAAGAATTCCGGATATTTGACGTCTTTACTCCTCATAACTGACCTGTCTTCAATGGACAGCACCTGATTAGAGAAATCTTCGGCCCCAGAGGGGGCACTATAAAATTCGAGCTTTGTATTATTAACAACCATTATGACTCGTTGCCAGCTTCGTCGAACGGCCTTGGATATGGGAGAGACCATCTCTAACTTGCGAAAAACTTGTCCGATAAGATAGACGCGTGATGAGTATCCCGGTAGCTGTTCTTGACCTTCATCCGGATGATTCCAAACCGGAAAGCGTGGTCTAGGGCCACAAAGATCAAACGATGGAGCGGGCTCCCGAATAGAGTAAGCCGGAGGTTTGTCGCACTTTGCATTGTCGCCCGATGCAAGTGATCGATCCGAAGAATATGAGCCAAGTCGAAACATCTGACTCTTTGATTTTTTTAGCCGCGATAAGGATTCGCCCACCGATTGGGCCCTCATATTCACACTATCCATCTGTTCCTGATTCAATGGATCCAGTCGATACCAAAACGACAGTGGTGTAGCGGTGAAGGAATCTGCAGACAAATAATCTGGAGGTCTTGGAACCTCCACCGCCTTGGCCCTAGACAGATGAACAGGCATCCGATAAAGCTTGAACAGAGTCAAGAAAATGCAAGAGTAATCAAGATCTGGGACGTCACGGCGAGGGCGGGACTTGTGACTCTCCGTTACCCGGCGGTCTAGCCGGGCCGAGAGTAACCAGGCTGACCACCCTTCGGTTAAACACCTTTTGCTCTCATACGTAATATTATAAGAAAATTCCCATGGATCCTTTATTTTCCTTGCCGCATTTTTTATCTCGACACAAGGCTTGCTTTTCGGTTTACGTTATCGGAGCAGAGCCCCGACTCGCAAGAAGTATGTAGCGGTTTGATATTTTAAACCGGATCATGGGGCGCACCAATTCCAGATTAGGATATAAAAGCTTGTTACATTTGGGACTTCCTGATGGTTACCCCTTTGAAAACTGCGACACTCCTGCCGCGTGAGGGCTGTCTGATAGTGCAGCAAGTGCCGCGTCAAGAGCCCCCCTGCCTTGAGATTCTAATGCATGTGCATAAGGTCTTTATAGAGAAATCGAAGGAGAAACAGATATTAATGTAGACTGACTGAGCTATGATGAGGATAGGGGAATGAAGAGCTCGATCTGCTAGGTTTCATGTCGGGTATTGGAGGATGTAGCTACGTCAGAATAGAGGCCAGTTCTTTAAATTCATTCCTACAACTTAAAGCTGATCATCAACATTGCCCAGTAGCCCATGGTGAAATGCTTGTTGTTGGGCCCTGAAAACCTTTGGAGCGCGTGGTGTTTTCAAAGGACTGCTTCGGGGAGCGGATAGAGATTCGGAAAGTTGAGAGGGGGGAATAGGATGGCCGAGTTTATTATGAGTAAGATGAGACGAGGGAGGGAGAGTGTAAAGCCAATTATTGTTTTCCACCAGCTTGAAGAAGTCCAGCAGAACATCGCCAGTCTGAAGAGTCTTCTTCGATCCCACCAGAATAATCTTTGATCGTGCCCTTGTGAAAGTCACATTCAATCGGCGCCAGTCCCGAAGTAATTCCCCAATTTCGGCTTGAGCATTCGACCTCACCAAAGAGATTATGATGCATTCCCGATCTCGCCCTTGAAACCTATCAGCAGTCAAGATCTCCAGCTGCGGTCTGCCACGTAGTAATCGAGAAATGAGTCGGATTTGAGCACGATAAGCTGAGATGATACCAATATCTCCATCTTGGACACCGCAAAGCCCAAGGGCTTCAGTCAACTGACGGACGATCTCGGCCTCCACCTCATTCTGAGTCCTTTGATGAAGAAATGTCTCTGCCGCAGGAAGTTCGTCCGTATTTAAAAACAACACCCGTCTTCTATTATTTTGTTAGTACGCATTCAAGCGGTAGCTCACTCACCTTTCTTTCAGAGCTTCCTTGATCCAACACGATTGGTCTCCAGGACACGGCAGCTTTTCAGCTTTGTGATATTCAGCCAAGGCTTGTATATTTGGTATACTTAGTGTCTGGTCCGCGACTTTCTTCGTTCCACACTTGAGCCGCCCATTGTAGACGAGAGTATTGGACAAGAGCATTACATCCTCACACATTCTGTATTGTTCAGTCAGTTCCGTGACCGCCTGGGGGTGCTTCTCGGAGAGCAGTCTGAATAAACTCACATCAAATCCATCACGGCGCGCCTGAGGACTCTTGACTAAGGGAGGCAGCTGATAATGATCTCCTACCAGAATAAAAGATTTCGCGAACCGAAGAGGTCCGAGGCAAGTTGGGAGAGTTAGCTGCGAAGCCTCATCGACTATACAATAATCAAATAACCCCTTGGTTAGAATGTGGTGATTGACGCTCATACATGTAGTAGCCACCACTTGGATAGATGAGTATTTTTTCTTGAGCAGCGTCTCATCAAGGGGATCATCAAATGTCGTTTCAACAAATGATAATATTTCGGGATGGATCTTTGCAAGAGAACCGAGCCGCAGGATTTTCAGCTTATAAGTCTTCAACTTGAGCAGGACATTATCCACCGCACTATGGGTGTAAGATGTTAATAGGACTGTCTTTCCTTGGTCAATAATAGCCTTTACAAGGCTGGCAATGACCGTAGTCTTGCCAGTTCCGGGCATCCCCAAAATCAATGAGTAATCCTCCGTATTCAGACTCTTGGAAATCGCCTGTTTCTGACAATCGTTCAATGAGTCTAAGATATACTGACTATGATTATCATCCCGGAAACGTGGCTTCTCCAGATCAACTATGAACCGTCGGCTATGCTCATCCCCATCTTTCACGAAAAGTTTGATCAGATTGTCTCTTAGAATCGACATAAAAATGCCTGTTTCGTCCCGATCCAGCCTGTATAATCGACTAGGCTTATCTACTTTGATGCTTCTTGGGTTGGTACAGTCTGGGCGAGGAACATAATTCTGATTATCTTGGTTCTGAAAAGCTGAACACCGCTGCCGAGTACCATAGATCAGGGATTCGCTCTCCAGCACCAAGTTCTTTCGCGTTATCTTCTTAATAATAGCCCTAGCGATTCCAAACTGGCCGGGTTCTTCCGATATTAAAAGGTGGTCGCCTTCACCAAATTGAGAATCAGAGAATGGACTCCCTTCAGCCGGTGTTTCTCGTTCGAAGATATATTGGAACCTATGACGGTCATTGTAGTGAATGGTTGAACCTAATTTAATCAAGACATGACTGAATCCTTTACCGCTGGCTTCTCTGTCTGCACTCGACACGGTCCACATCTCCGATCGATCAAACGTGATCTCCTTTTCTTCTTTGTCAATCAACTTGTGCCAATGTCGAAAAAAGGCTTTATGTGTTTGACTGAGTGAAATGGTCTTTGCATCAAAACAATCTGGTACACCACTTGATTCAGCATCGCCATCCTCTAGAAGCTGATGATAAGTGAAACATGAATGTGATACAAAACATGACTGGCATTTTCTTTCATTCTTAATCATTTCGGGCAGTAAATTCCTATGATTGATATAGAATGCAATTTCGTTTCTTCTCATGAGGAGATCCCGCATAATGCTCCGTGCATTTTCTATGAGTATTGTCTTATTATTTTCGCTGTAGAACAGAACACCGCCATATATTTCAACTCCATACCGCTCGCCAAACATCATAGTATAAATCATGGTCTGAGCTCGATGAGGTAGAGACCCAGATCCCCGTCCCGTCTTCAGTTCCAAAGGAACGACAAATTTCTGAATTTCTGACCCGGTTTTCTGAATATCCACTTGCACTGTACAGTCCACGTTGCCTTTCAGCCCATAAGTCGAACTCCACACAGATTCTTCAATATCCAGAACCTTTGATATCCTCAGTTTGGTATTAACACTGGCTTCCTCGACAACAGATTGGAGATGGATCTTATCTGATACAAAAATGGCAGCCCACTCTTGCAAGTGGAGCGCCTTCTCAGTGAGAGTCGCTTTAACATTTTCAACTGAAAGATCAAGAGCTAAAAGTTCGCTTAGGGAATTCTTAATAGCAATTTCAAGCTGCGCCGAGATGAAGCTTTCAGAGAAGTTTCTGGCCTGCATACACATCTGGAAGATATAGTGAAATAGCTTACCATAGAGTAAATATTTAGAAATGTCGTTGGTCGCAGCTTTGACCCTTTCAGTAATCGCTGATTTGCGAGGGCAAATAATCGAATCAGAAATCACGGTACTTGATATCAGAAAGTCGGGCTCAACGATCACAAGATGCTCGTCCCGCGATACAGTTAATACTTTGGAGTCATCCTTCTTGTCTCCAATCACGTGTAGTATATTGTTATATTCTATTTTTGTAGCCGCCCATTTGCTCTCAAGCACGACCAAGAGAGGGTGTCCTTCCAGTTGATCTTTCGCTTGAAAAGAGAGTTTTGAAGGCATATCATGGATACGCTCAAGTTTGGGGTGATAATCGGTGACAATGAGGCGACGAAAGTGGGAGGGAAGCCAAGATCTAATAGCTTTGGAATCTTGAAAATCGCTTTTATTTCTGATAGTGCCGTTGAAGTTTAACTCTTGTTCTATCCGGGTCAGTTCTTGCATTTCGTCAACCTCAAGATCAGACAGATCAAATTCGCCGTAATCATCGGACGACGCTGGAGCAGCCAATACTAATGGTGCACTATGGTTTGCATGGGTTGCCGCGGATTTCTCAGGAAGATCAGCAATCGCAGCCTCCTTATTTAGGTGCATGTCTAACTCGAGAAAATCCTCGTCATCAAGCTGACCAAGATCATCAAAACCAAAATCATCATCAGTATCGTCTTCAAACGCCCCACCTGATATGGTGTTTCTCCCTTCCGTTTCTGTCACGTCATTCAGTTTAGCATTCACCAAACTCTCACAGGCGTTTTGACTAGAGTGAGAAGCTATGTTTTGCAACGGCACGGTCTTGTTTGTTGAACAATGCTGCATATTCCCATCTGATTTTACCTTCCTTATGTTTGTGGAAATGTTTTCTTGTTTCGGTGTAACTCGTAGCTCAGATAATGGTTTTCTGGTAATTGGCCGCATCTGTTCATCAGATCCACTCGAAGTCAGCGATCCAAAACTTCTGATTCTATTAATTAATGCTGCCAACTTCGAGCTGGATTTCTTGTCGGCGGAATTCTCTATGTCTTTGGTATTATCTAGGGCAAAAGGTATCCGTGACTCTGACCTACTATCGGCTTTCACCTCATCATTATGTCGATTTATTCTCCCTTTAAGATGCATCCTCATGTGTGAATGTCGAGGTGACGGATCATCTATCTTAATCGAAAGAGGAGATTCGTTTGATTGGTACTCTCTAAATAAAGAGAGAACAGGGTCTTGATTATTACAAAGAGGTTCATCAACGTTGGGGTGTAAAGGCGAAGATATTGGACCAACTGAGTCAGATGGTACAGAGGACCGACTGACCAAATTGGTAGGAGACACTAACCACGAAACATGGTCGTCCGACTGTCTAGAAGCATTCGCCTTTTTGGGTGTCTTTTTCTCAACCGATTGGGGCTCAGCTGCGTTTGATTGATCTCCTGTAAACGCCCGAATCGAATTGCTTTCGCTTGCACTGCGATCCACAACTCTGGACAGTCGTTTCACGTTAGGGATGTTCTCTTTAATCCCGCCCAGGCTTCTTACCCGCTTGAGTTTTTTGAGACCTTCATCAGAACCTGACAAGGATTTGCTCTGCATGTTAGGCTCATCCTGCGTACCAGAATTCTACCCACACCATCTTTTTGCAGACTCTCAATCCCACCAAATGAGTCCTGATCCATAGAACAGCTACACAGCGACTGAACTCTTGTTATTGAATCGATGTCCCAGACACTCCAAGAAACGTGTCACGGTACGCGTAGAGGTTGCAGCGATCACGTGATGCGCTACACTTTTATGGATTTTCTTTTTTCCCTTTATCGAAGCAGTGGTTACTGTCCCCGAGAGCCGGGTAAATACGGGAGAAAAGTGGGGCTTACAGGTAGCTAGATAGAGAAGCTGAGTACTACACCTAACTAGGCAGATATTTTTTTTCTTTCTTGGATAGATCGTTTTGATATAAAGTTTTTGCGTCGAATCATAAAAAGCCATCTATTGCATTGATTAATATAGAAGCACACCATGTCTAATTCAGAACAAAAGCCGCTTTCTTTTGGATATCAGTTCCTTGCTGGTGCAGTCGCAGGTATCTCGGAAATCTTGGTCATGTACCCTCTCGATGTTGTAAAGACTCGAGTTCAACTTCAAGTGGGTGGAGGCAGCGGAGGACAAACCTATAACGGTATGTTTGATTGCTTCGCCAAGATCATTAAGAACGAGGGTGTGAGCACCCTTTATCGTGGTATCACCGCTCCTATACTTATGGAGGCTCCCAAGCGAGCCACTAAGTTTGCTGCCAATGAAGAGTGGGGTAACCTTTATAAAAAAGCGTTTGGTATGTCGGTGATGAATCAGCCATTATCTATCCTTACTGGTGCTACCGCTGGCGCGACCGAGTCTTTTGTGGTGGTGCCTTTTGAGTTGGTTAAGATCCGTCTTCAAGACCGATCGTCGGCTGGTAAATATAATGGCATGCTGGATTGTGTCCGCAAGATTGTCTCTCAGGAGGGACCTTTGGCTCTTTATAATGGTCTTGAAGTCACCCTTTGGCGTCATATTGTGTGGAATGCTGGTTATTTCGGTGTCATCTTCAAGCTTCGAGAACTACTACCCAAGCCAAACAGCCCTACTCACAAAACTATCAATGATTTGATTGCTGGTACTATTGGAGGTACATGTGGTACCATCTGCAATTGTCCTTTTGATGTTGTTAAGAGTCGTATCCAAAACACTGTCCGAGTCCCTGGTGTTGTTCCGAAATATAACTGGGCTTTCCCTAGTGTCTATACTGTTTATCGTGAAGAGGGATTTGGAGCCTTATATAAAGGGTTTCTTCCTAAGGTTCTTCGTCTCGGCCCCGGAGGTGGTATTCTCCTTGTCGTCTTTACAGGGATGATGAACTTTTTCCGAAGCATCCAGTAAAGTCGCTGTTGAATAGCGCGGTTGCCTTTCTGTACTCTATATCTTGATGCACGGGAGCTGGAGCTCATGGAGTCTATAACATTGTTATAACAACGACGACCCTAACATCGCCTAAAAGCTTATAAGATAGTCAACATGTATGTGTTATAATGTACAGGAATTAACGCCCATCACTTCATCACTCTTTTCGAATCTTCTTATCGTCACCAGCCCCAAATCCATTCTCAGTTAATGATGATTGTATAAAGTTCTGGAAGGCCTCAGTAGGATTATCACTGGATAAGATCTGCTCGATTTGCTTTCGTTTCTCCTCACTCACTTCGTTCTCGGGAACGGCCTCGTAAGAGTAATTCACTGTTGGGAACTCAGTCTGAGGACTCTTGCCTTCCAATGAAGAAAGATATAATACGATATCAGGATAGTCTTCCTCTGCTTCGATTTTCTCACGAGCCTGGAGTAAGCAAATATTCTCTCCTTGTTCCTACTTACCGTCTCTCCACTAGAGTTTCGAAGATCGTACCGAGCGCCAAATTCTTCAACCAAACTTTTCGCAATTTCCAGACTTTCTACTACATGCAAAGCAGTATCACCATCGTTGTCAGCGACATTGATGTCACCGCCATTGGCCAAGAGATATCTGAGGAGATCAAGATGGCCATAAGAAGCCGCTGCATGAATGGGAGTGTATCCAAACTCATCCCTATCGTTTGCTCCATGAGGGCCCGACTCGATAAAGCCTCTCACAGTTTCAATATCGCCATCAGATGCTGCAATCCATAAGTTAGAGGGCATTTTCTGAGTAAATGAGACTGAATACAATCCCAGTCACCACCACCAGCTGAAAAGTTCGAGGTGTTACAGTTTACTTGATCTGGTTGGAACAAAAGTCTTCAGCTCGGCTGAGTCGTTGTCGGGTCAATCAAAAAAGCTCGCGGCCTCAGTTCGCAAGAGGTTGTCACCTTTCTGGGATACATCCAAGCTCAGCAACGGACAGAAACCGTCGTCCGGAAAAAAGGTATCCTACAACCAACCCCGTGTGCATTCAATCGCAGACGAAGGCTCAGCTAGGAAGATCATATTAACCCGATTTATTCTTTCAACTGACATTTCTCAAAGTTGGCTTAAAGAGCTGTGATCTGGACCTTTTCTTGGTTAACTTGGCTTGATCTACTGGTTTTTTCGGCCTTTAGCGATTGGATGGGCATTCATAATCCTTACCAAAACTATTGACTTATTAATCATTCTTTACTTTTTCTTGGTGAAGAAAGATTTGAAATTAAGCTCTCTCGGAATACCAGGCAATGCGAGTCAATCATAGAAAGCGACTGCAGATAGTCTATTAGAAATCTTTGGAATATGGTAGTAAGTATATCAATGATTTTCCCAATTGACATTCTAGTTTAATCATTTCAATCGTGCTTATAGGGCGATAACTGATCCACCTCCTAATTCTAGAGCTTATATTTTCTTTAACGACTGGGCCGCGACCGTTTGTAGGTCTCCGCAAAAATCTATTTTATTTTCTGCTACTATTGCATTTATTGTCTCTTATCCGTTTTTTTATTCGTCTTTCACCCAAGACTGGGCGATCTCGGTTTGGACTCAATGCTACTCTGCTAAAAATTATAAACAAACAGATTATAATATAAATCAATTTTGGATTGAAGGTGATATTGGTGATGCTTATTCGACTCAAGTCATTTCGTCGACGTGGGACGTTTATGATTTTATCTCTCAGATCATTAATGATCATCCCCGAAGAGAAGAAATCTTTCTTCAAGGTCCCATGATGCTTTGGAACTGCTCCAGAGAAGCTTTTCTTGAGGATCATGACATCCTTGCTACAATAAGATCGTCAAGAACCATTAATCTACGCCACAATCCCATCAACCTGAGAGCCGAAAACTTATTCGCGGGACGATCTTCTGCGAATGGGGCTCTTGAAGAAGCTGATGCCGCTGTCATCACTATGATAAGTCCTTCTGATTCTAATATTCGACAATTAATTGCCTCTAAAATCGAAACTGATCTCTATGCTTCTAATAAGCCGTGGTCCATTTTCACGAACGAAAAAGAATCAAACTCTCCTTATGTTCATTATTTTCTGCAGATCAACCAAATGAATGTTATCGATCATATTCTTCTGACTGCTGCTTACCTTCTTCTTACTCTTTATGTTTTTCTTTCTGTCAAGCGTATCGATAGTGTCAAATCAAAGAAAGGTCTTTTCTGTGCTTTTGCTGTTCAACAAATCCTATCTCTCGGGGCGGCATCGACTGTGTCATCTTTGTTATGGGGAATTAACATGACCAACGTTCCACCTCAATATCTCCCATTTGTCGTTATCGTGGTGGGAACTGAGAATACGTTTCACCTAGTGGCGTCCCTGAACGACACTTCACCTGAGAAGCCAGCTTCAGTTAGAATCAAAAAGTCATTAGCCAAGGTGGGTCTTACTTCCACTTTGGCTGTGGTAACAGATATATTCATTTTGGCTATCATCTATCTCTTTTGCTCTTCTCCCTTACGAAATATTTGTGTCTTCGCCTCCTTTGCCATTCTTTTTGATTTTGTCTTACATTTAACGTATTTTCTAGGCATATTATCTATCGATCTGCGTCGACTAGAGCTCGGCGATTTATTAATGGCCTCTAATGCTCATGATCAAGTGGATGACGATTTTGAATTCTCGACCTTTCAGTTTCCGCAGAAATATAGGCAAGTTTCGTGGGGTGTCATTGCGAGTGACTTTCCTTATGTCACAAGTCTGGCTGGAGCTATTATAATAATTGCATATTTTGCTCTATTAAGTCTACATTTCCTAGACTTTTTGCCTCAAAATATTGGCGGGAATTTTTCTCTAGGTCTAGAATCAGCCAAATATCTGAATTGGAGAGACCAAACATTTTCGCGCACCCTAGAACCAGGCACACAACTTGAAAACCCTATAAAATGGTTCTTCTATGATGATAAGAACAACTTTGTAATGGTCTTGCTAGCTCTGAGCAACTTTTCTAGTAGGATTGTTGCTGATGTCGAATCCCCTATGTACTTTATATTAGCGGGAGCTAAAAGGGACTTGGCTACTTCGTCTGACAGTCTTGTCCAATGGCCAGCCATATCAACAGTCTATTGGATGGAATTTCTTTGTTGTTTCATATTTTTAACAACTTCAGCTGCGTCTGTGATTAAGTACTTAATCATCCATGCTAAGGACCAAAGGCGATCGGATGACCATCAACCTCAATACGAGAAGCACGATGCGACTTTCCAGATTTCTCAATTGCCGACTGGTTTATCTTTGGATATTTTCAAGATCGCCATATCTCGAGGGGGCTACATCGCTGCGATTGGCCTCGACCATCGCATTAGTGTTTCTAACGCTGATCCATTAAAGAGATCGATTAAACCATTCTCGGTGAATCTTGGTAAAAGAGCATGGCCCACTACAGAGGTTGCGCTCGATGATGACACCAAACATCCTCATCTTGCTCTAACATGTAAGCAAGGATTTGTTGAATGCTTCGATACTAGAAAATCACGGCTCTTATGGCGGAAACAGTTTGAAGGTTTGCTTGATACAAGTCCCGCAGCATGTTTCTTCACGTCAAATGAGCTATCCGACCCTTATTCCGCCCATAAAGGACATAATGGTCACTGGGATCTTATCGTTGTTACTCGTCAGGGTCTTCTCCATAGCATTTCTGTGGATACGCAAGAGGTCACTACGTTTGAAATTTCTCAGTCCAGAGTTGTGTCGAGTGTCAGACTTTTGACTCCGCGAATGCATGAGCGGCTAGTGTCTAACACCCAAGTGGGAGAAGTGCTTTTATCTATCCATATGGGTGATAAATGGATCACTCACGATTTGAGCCCTAGACCAATCAACTATTTACTCTCTGTACGTCCTGGAGATGTTTCGCCTGATTTTGAGATCCAGCGATACTCAGATGTGCATCTGAATGATGAGATGGTACCCCTTGGACAAATTGGCATGGTACTCATTCCAAGAACTTTATCAGCTGACCTTTTGGATGCTCATACAGGTGTTGTTGTTGGGACATTCAATATTGGGCAATATAGAAAGGGAACGCTCAGGGCATTTCATGAAAAACCATCTCACTGTTCTTTTTGTGGATGTCAAGCTTTGTCGTCCTTTTCCATTGTCTATTTCGAGGCAGAGACAGGGCTTTTAATCATGCATTCGATTATTCCTCGCAACCGAGCTCGACATGCTATCTGTCTTCGGGTTGAACGTGATCCATTGGAAAAACGTTGCTTCGGTTTTGACGGGGCAACGGAAACTCAACATTGGTTAGATCGTGTTGATCGATGGGACATCACCGACATGAACATGATTATGGGATTCTGCAAGCCACAAACATTTGCTTCTTCTGATTCTGAAGATGGCATGAGTCGTCCAGCCGAGCTCAGACGACGAAAGACTGGAAATAGGCAACAGTCCAATCTGGGTATGAACGGCACTTTGAGCGGAAGTGGTTCTCCAAGAAAAAATGAAAATGGCCAAATGGATTCGGATTCCCTTTGGGAAGGGTTCACAATGGGTGCGGATGGTTCTGTACAGTATTATGACCTACCGACCGACTTTTTCACCAATCAAAATCAGTCGAATCAATTGATAGTGTCCAGATTAGGGCCAGTGGTTAAAATTGGCCACAAATCGCTGGCGGTGGGATTTGGGAATAATGTTGCTATTGCATCTTTTGGGAATGATATTTTTGATTCGACCCAGTTTCAATACGATGACGACTTGAGCATGATCATGACGCGACGTCGCAAGCCAACTAGGCGGTTGTACTAATATGTGGTGGTCCCCGAGTGGTTTCTGAGTGGTAAGTTATTAGTGACTTTTACGGGAAGACTGTATATATATTCAGGAAGGATGACTCTAATTGAGGTTGGAATATTTGTCGTAGAAACTGCCCTCATTTATAATTTGAAGCTACAGAAGGTCCTTGTCGAACGAAGTAGGGTTGGCTTCTGCATCGGGGGTATTTCCAAGTTTTTCATAATCAAAAATAAAACACGTGAAGACATATAGTTCAACTAATCAACACTAGCTTCTGATTATCGAGTGATGGCAGCTTTGCTCGTCATTTGTTCTACTTACCCTGCTTGGGACAAAGAAAAATGGGAAAATTTCTTTTCCGTTACACCATCGGGAAATGCCATCAATAAAGAGAAAAGCAGCCTCCAAGACTGGGAATTCCCATGGAAATAAGGCAAAAAAGTTGCAGGTGGCCTCAAAAAAGGCCTTGCAAAAAGATGAGATACCCTTCGAGACGTTTCCTAGCTCAGACGAGGAAGAATATGAAGACCAAAGTATGAGCGATGAAGAGGTTGACAATGATTTGGAGGGAAGCATAGGCAGTGAGGATGATGGTTCTTCTGAATATGAGGTTGAGGTCGAATCTGAGCATGACGTTTTGGAAGAAGACGAGGATATGAGCGCAAGCGAAGATGAGGAAGAGGAAGATGAAGAGACTAGCGGTGAATCTACAGAGCCTAAGAGTAAGTGGTGTACGAGAATCGACTAACATTTATAGAAGACACAAAAGAGAGCCGCGCGAATCAGAGAAAGTTACTACTAGAGAGAAAGCTAGTCAAACCTCATGGGGCAGATATTCAGAGAATCAAAAGTCTTTGGGAGAAAGCCCGGGTCAAGAAAGATATTACTAAAGAAGAACGCAAGAAGCTTGTAGACGAAATTTGGGCTTTGTCTCATGATAAAGTCAAGGATCTTGTTCTTAAGCACGATGCTAGCCGTGTGATTCAGACTCTTCTTAAATATGGAGATTCAGATATGAGACGGGAAATCTCCAAAGCTTTGAACGGAAGTTATGCTGAGATTAGTAAGAGTAGTTATGGCAAATATCTATTGATCAAGCTACTTCATTACGGCTCGAAGGATACTCGGAGCGAAATTCTAGAGGAGTTGCATGGAAATTTTCAGAAATTGATGAGACACAAAGAAGCGGCATATGTTATTGAGGATGCCTTTCGAGACTATGCCAGCGAGGACCAGCGCAAGATGATCATTCGAGAGTTCTATGGTTCTGAGTTTGCTACGTTTAAGGATGTTGGAAAAGATTCCAAGAACCTTAAAGATTTACTTCAAAAGCATCCTGAGAAGCGAGGAGTTGTAATGAACAACTTAAAAAGGATGATAACAGTATCGGTCGAGAAAGGATCGATAGGGTTTCTTGTCGTTCATGCAGCACTCCTTGATTATGTCCAGAATATGGATTCTAGCGAAAAAGAGGAGCTATTGGATCTTGTTGGCGACGAGGTTGCTGAAATGGTCCATACCCCTCAAGGATCCGAGGCTGCTTGCTACTGCTTTGCTCTCTCATCTGCAAAAGAACGGAAAGTAATGATCCGATCCCTAAAACCCCATGCTGTCGAATTAGTCAAGGATGATTGTGGTAACGATGTTTTAACCACCATCTTTAATGTGGTAGATGATACGGTGTTGGTGACCAAGACTTTTGTGGCCGAGTATAAAGACCATATGGCTGACTTTCTCAGCGACAAGCATGCCAGACGACCTTTTCTTTATCTTTTGGCCGGCTTTTCTGGCAAGTACTTCTCTCAAAAGAGTATAAATGAATTCAACATCATCAACACCATCAAAAAGGCGACCAGTAAAAAGGAAGACGAATCTCGAAGAGAAGAGCTACTCAATGCTTTTGCACCATACATGATTTCCGCAATAGAGTCTCACCCAGAGAAGTTCTTCTCTAACAACCTTGCTACGCAGTCACTGATTGAGGTAATGCTTAATGCTCCTGGTGATAAAACAAAAGCTGGAGCTGCCATTGTGTCTTACATTACAGAATCTCAGCTTAACGAAGGTTTGGTATTAGGCCGACTTCTTAGGCCTCTTATAGCACAGGGCCAGTGGAATAAAAAGACTGGCAAGATTGAAACTTCTCCTGAGGCATCTAAAGCGTTTGGCAATCAACTGTACCATGCCATTAAACCTAATGTTAAATCGTGGGCTACTGGATCTGATTCGTTTGTGGTGGTTGCCTTACTGGAGACCTTGACTGGCGATGACCTGAAGTCACTACGGAACGAGTTGAAGAAGTTGAAGAATGACATAAAGAAGGCTTCCACTGGGGATAATAAAGGAGCCAAGCTTATTTTCGAGAAGATCAGTGTATAATATGTATAGTAGATAGTGAAAGAGTTAAAAACAGTAATATTATCGTGCTCAGGATGGGTGGTTTGAATCACTTTTGAGCTGGCACTTGGACGTAGCACGACGTCCGTTACGCGCATCTCAAGCCCGCTACTTGAGCCCGCGCTTGGGTGTTGGATATACCAGTTCTGAGAATCAATATGGAAGATTCAGCCTTTATCATATATAAAGAAGATTCTGTTTTTCTTGATGATTTTCTTCCTAGTTGGAACCAGGGATTTTCATTAGAAGCTCCGGTGAATGAAGAGCTTAGCCAAGAAGCAAAAGCGGAGAGAATAGATCGAGATGAAGAGCAGAATAGTCCCGAATATTTACATCGGGAATTCGCCTCCAATCATCTTGCTAATAGAGGTGGATTGGCTCGAGATATTTCTTCACAAAGCTCGTTTGCTGTCCTATGGCGACTGATCAGAAAGAGTACAGAATTGACTCTAAGCCTTTTACGAGAAACAGACGAGATAGATGACTCAAATCCAAGTATCAGAATCAAGTTTCCTTCAGCTTTACTGCCGAATTGTGTCTCCATTGTTGTGGATCACGATCAAGTTTACATTACTGCTTTGTGTAAACAAGGAGCTTTATATAGATTTGAGTTTTCTCGGAATAATTTCGACAGGAACTTTCATGGAAAACCTACTTGCATAGTGCAACTCCTTCATACTCTTAATGTCCGCGAGCCTTTTTTGTTGGCTGCTTTGGATAGAAATCGATTCATCCTTTCTTTAACCGATGGAGGCTTATTGTTTCTAAACAGAGACAGAGCTGATCCCAAATTTTATGAGAAACTGTTCAGCGATAGCAGTTATCTGCTGGCTTTAGGTAGAAGACTTATGCCTTGGTCCAGTAAAGACTCTGTTCCTGGACACCCAAAAGTCTCGTCCAAGATTGCTATCTCGATGACTCCATTTGGTGATGGTAAATATCTGGCGACAGTTCATTTGGACAGCAGACTAAAGGTGTGGAATCTTGAAAGTCTTGATATGGTCCAAGAATACTCTTTGATGAATGAGGCTTTAAAAGAGGAAAGCATTCTTCTAGAGTTATCAGCTTCAAAGAAAATTGCAAGACTGATGACTGTGAATGCGACCGAGTTCTTAGTCACTTTTGATCCTCTCAATGAGGGAAGATTTAAACTTTGGAAAGTCGCCTACGACAGTGACGAACAGTTGGAGCTCCTGGACATGCACTCTGATTCTTTTATAGTGCCTCCTGTTCTCGATACCAATTCTGTGTGGCACATCACGGATTTCTCTCTTACCTATAAAGCCGATGAAGAACGCACCACTGCTTTGGAGTTGTGGGTCCTTTGGAAATATAACCACAGCTCCATTGTGGGATCTTTTGTTCTCGATTTATCTAAGCTACCTATTGTTGATGGGATTTGGAGGCTCTCACAGCCTGATTCCGCCACAATCCCCAGCACGTTTGTCACTACTCCTGATTCTTCAAATGACCCAGATTTCTTATCAGAGCATTTTCTGCACAGACTGTGTTCGGGAGTGTTTCCAGCTTCAGTGATCCGATATGCTATTCCTTTATACAAAAGATATTACTCTTTTGACGAGTCTGCGACGACCGTGGATGAAAATACATCACTCTCTTCATTGATTAAGTTGGTTTCGGAAGCAGTTGGGTCTGCTGTTGAATTGAGAAGAGACAATAAAGATCGGCTTGACTATGCCACTTATAATCATGACCTAGCGTTGCAGTGGAAGAGATTTGATCGACTTTGCCTCGAGACGTCGACTCCATGTCTTTCACCTTTAAGTCTCTCGATCTTACCTAACGGTACTGTCTGTGTGGTCAAAGCGTTTGCTATCTCATTTGTACGAGTTTTATCATCTCCTGAGCTGCTATATAAGAATCGAGTCAGAAAAGATTTGCATAGATTAGGAAAAATTATGGCGGAAGGTGGTGAATCCGATTTAGAGTTCTTCAACCATCATACTCAGTCGTTTTTAAATCTCATTCTGGGGTTCTCCCGGACCTTGGAGACCTCTGAGATGGTGGACTTCTATCGATCTTTTGTAGATGAAGCTACCTCAACTCCTTCCTTTGCAGTCCAGGATAGAATGTGGTCCTTAGCTGAGTCCATTTTGGGTTCAAACTACTCGTCTCGCCCTTTGGGAGAATTGCTAGATGGACTTCAGGGCATCCCAGATCTCGATTCTACGATTACGGTTATCTTGAAAGCGTTAACATCGTCTGGATCCAATGTTAGTCTCGAATCTCTTATGGCTATCTCTGATTCAAAGATCAATAAGCGAGTGTTAGGAGCTATATTGAAGGACATGAATAATTTCTATCTTAGTTTAGCGTTTATCTTTTTGATCTTTTTAGTTGTTTATGATGGCAGTATTCCTGGGCTTAGCTTGGATAAGGCAGGATACCTCTATGAATTGGTACTGGGAGCATTTAAAAGAGAAGTCTTTTTGAAATTGATCTCTGGCCGCTTTGTTAAATACAACTTGTCCTCAGTCGAGAGCACGATCAACTCCGAGCTGACCCATGAAGTTGCTACTCTTCAGTTCGATGATCTAGGACGACCAGGAAAACGAGAAGAATCCTTATCACTACTAAATTATGCTCTAACTAAACTTTCTGGAATAAAAGCAGTCATGAGCGTGGAAAATCTTTCTTCCTCCGTCAGACTCAGTTTCATAGCATTGACCTCGGATAAAGCCATCATGGAACTACAATCGCTCCTGATATCTGAAGCTTCAGCCTCTAGTCGAGAAATTAATGCGTATCTTCCTTTAGACTCTTCTCTGTCGCTATATCTTGAGGGACGAAGTCTGCTGGCATGTGGTCAATCCCAACAGGCCAATGCTATATTTAAAAAGGCTGCTTGTGATCTTTCTTCTTTATCAGAGTCCGACGAATACGCATTTCTTGCCCCGTTCTTGGACATTTCTCTTCCAGGGTCTAGTTTTCTTCAATCGTTTAAGGTCATACCGCCATTTGGAGACGGTCTGTCGTCTTTCTATGTTCATATCGCATTACTATTTCATTCCAATTCCGTCTTTTCTTTGGCTTCCAAGCATTTAGAGTCAGCAGCCCTTTATTCTACGAATGAGCGCCTGTCTTCGGCTATTAACGTGGCTTCCTTCTTTAACTCTTTGGCCTTTGCTGATTTCGATAACGCCTATGTGGCATTAGTGAAGATTCCGACTCAAGATAACTCTGAGTATCTGTCAACATTTTTGGTTGCGCTCTGTGAGCGAGGCTTCGCTGATAGGCTCCAAATGTATCCATTTATAGGATACCATAATGAGATTGATAAGATCCTTGAAAGACTGGCCTCTGAGACGTCATCCAGATCTTCAACGTCTTTCTTCCGCATTCTTTATTCATGGCGAATTTACCACCAAGATTACCGACGAGGTAAGCTAACAAATTTGAGGATAATCAACTAACCAATAGCGGCGGAAATCCTTTATTTACAGATACGAACGCTATCGAACAGCATCTCGAACGACGGAGAGATGCCGCCGAGTGAGATTGAAGTTGCTAATGAATACCTAGCTTTGTTGAATACGATGTCTTGTATAGACGACGATCCGTCAAAGACTTGGATTTTAGGGCCATCATGGGAATATGATAATCGACTCAACAAGAAACCGAGATCTGATCCTTTTCTTAAAACGTCGGTCCCTAAAATCTTCTCTTACGATGATATCAGATCTGAATATTTCCGAGAAGTGAATCGGATGCAGTTGCTGCTCGGGAAAGAGCTACTGAGCGAGTTTTGACCCCTCGTGATTCACAGCACTTTGTAAAATTGTATATTAAATTAATTTTAGTTCTTGTCATTACCGTTTTTCACCCGTTCACCCTCATTTTTGCATTCTTCCTCACGTTGCTGACTTAGTAGACATCGTCCTTGTGATCAGGCAAGGCGGCGCAACACTAGGAAGGGTGTCACAAGATCAACTTGGCTGAGGATCATAGCATGGCCCAAGACGTCAAAGTCACCTTAATTGCAGCTACGTTGGCGAATGAGGTGAAACTTGATCTTTTAAATCAACTTGCTGCCACCTATCCTGATATCCTTTCGCGTTCACGTCTTGCGGGCTTTCTTTTGCATTTGATCCCTGAGACTTGTCCCGCCAGCCATTATGGTGAATTTGTTGCAAATCTCTTCCAAGGAACGCTTCCCAAACCAAGGCGACTCTTCTCTGAAAGCCAGTTTTTAGATATTTTTGATTCATTGGATGGTATTGACGGTCATCT
Organism: Trigonopsis variabilis; assembly: GCA_003707065.3. Lineage (NCBI taxonomy): Eukaryota > Fungi > Ascomycota > Trigonopsidomycetes > Trigonopsidales > Trigonopsidaceae > Trigonopsis > Trigonopsis variabilis. Next base: position 529,527 of record PPXM03000009.1, on the reverse strand, counting down.
AATTCCGTCTTCCTGGCCTCCATCGCTTTTGCTTCAAGCCAGCAATGAACTGAACAGTCTGGTTTGGAATGTTAAATCTGAAGATCCTAGCGTGTCACTTTTTCAATGGTTTCATGACCGTGCTCTGTCGATTGATTCTGCTACTGGGGATTTAGAACTGATCTTTGGGCTTTTGGGACAACGGAAACTCCCATCTCAGATTTGGCAGTGGAACGATGCATATACTCGAGGACTGATGCATTATGAAAGATATTTCAGTGACAGTCGAATGAGGTTGAGTGAATTTGAACAAACTTCAACTGATCACCTGCTGAGAACGATATTCTATGACCAGCCTAGGACCAAACCATTACCCCCTCAGCTAGTTGTGAGCATGTATAAGTCTGTCGGTGAAAAGATAATATCTTATAGAAATGACTGGTCCTGCCTCTGGAATTGTGTCTATAGACTTGCTGCTGACGGAAGAGCTGATCTTTTGGTAGAGTTAGTACATACCTTAAAGCTATCTTCAGACTTCATTAACAAATTCACGTGCAGTATCGTTTCGGGAATCTATGACTGCAAGACTTTCGATGATGATACCGATAAATGGTCCTTTGTTATCCAAATTGCTGATGACTTGATCAATCTAAATGGATTCTCATGTCCTCCCGACTTTGGCTCGTCTGGTTTAAACTTTGAGGATTTTGTTTCTGTTAAACCAACCGTCGCTACTGTCTCTTCGCTTGGAACCTTGAGAAACTTGGCGATCTCTGCTAAATATCTGTCCTTAACAAAATCGTGCAAAGTTTTAGACCTACGGACTCTGGCTTATCTGTCAACCGGAAATAAAAATCAGCATATTCTTGTTGGCCTGCTTTTATCGCAGCCTTACAATCAGCAGACAGACCCTCTCAGAAATGTTCAAAATCTCCTTCATGTCAAATCCATGGGTCTTTTGACCTGCTTAGCTGATTTAGACGTTGGAAAGGCTATTCTATCTCTTCTAATGCAATATCAACGTAAGGATTTTCACTTTCTTTTCTAACCACATCTTTTAGGTTACGACGTCCTGCATGACATTCTCTACGGTAAACCTTCATCGCGAAACTACCTATACCAAAATACATTTCTGGAATTAGCTTCAATAATTCCTCGAGCCGACATCTTCAGCGCTGTTTCACGAACTCTTGAATCAAATATTCTCCTCGCCAAATCATTAGATTTTCAATCAGTCGAGCTCGCCCGGGCGTCAGAGATGTAAGTTAACATTGTCTATGATAGTATTGACCTCTAGAATATCGATTTTTCAGACTTTGCCTTCTCCAATGGATGTCCACCTTGACGAAAAGATAGCGCAGTTTAAGTCACTGAAGACTTTTGCCTTCTATAAGGAGCAACTCGATATCTTAGGTATTATCACTCCAGCTCAGCTACTTGACCAAGTTGATTTGCATGTTCTTTTTGATAATCTTATCAATATCCACCCTCACCTCTATCATCAGTTCCCTGAAGTTGTTCGCCTTGCCCAAAGTCTTTTGGACTTTCAAAATAAAGGCGAATTATCAAAGGATGACGAAATCTACCTCGCATCCTTCTGCATCAATCGTTCATTGGACGTTGATAAGTTCAATGAGGCTTCAAAGTATTGTCTCGAGAAAATGTTGCCGGCTGGAGCAGCAATCGATAACGCTGACTCCGCGAAATGGGGCATTCTCAGCGTTATTTGCAAGGCTTGCCTGAGGACTGCTAAGTATGAATCTATGTCGGCCAGTTCTTCTTTGACTACCTTGCCTGGGCATTTTCTTCAGACCCAACGTGAAATATGTCTACAGTGCATGATATTTTGCAGGCAAGAATACTTGGAAAAGTTCACGGCGAGGTGGACTCAACTTGAAAGTGAACTCCTGCTCCGACAGTCGAAGGAAGCAGCCCGCAGATCTGTGACTCCGCTCACGTCTATCTCTATGTCATTGAGAACAGGCTTTCTGGGCATGGTAGATGAGTCTGAGAGACAACGAGAAGGGTCTTCTTTCTTATTGCCATTTTATGGGCCTTATTCTCGGGATAGAGATGACTCACATAGCTCTGAGGAACAGGCTGCATTTTCGACGTCCAAGTTAGCACAGGCTTTCTCTTCTTCGGCTTCTGCGTTCGCTTTAGGCAAAGATTCGGCCAGTGCAAGCAGTGGAAGTAGCGGATCAAGGACTTCAACACCTGCCTTGACAAAGCAAGCTTTGAAGAAAAAGCGTGAATTCTCCCACATGCTAGCAAGCGGCATTGGCTGGGCAATCGGTGCGCATCCTGTTACTGACGATGACGATGATGATGATAATAATTATTCATCTTGACCACATTTTTTTGTGAAAAAGAATGAGCTTCAAGATAATTTCGACTTCTAATGAGCCTTATGTCGTCAAGATCTTTAGATTGAACGTGACTGGAAATCTAACGGCTTTATGAGGCGAGCAACTTCAGGAACATGAGTTGTTCGTGTAATCAACGAACTTTCTTTGATTCATGAGAAAATTACTCAAGAATTTATCTAAAGAAGATTATTAGTTTGACCCTCTTGAGTCGAGCGATCCTTTCATCAGACTTGGATGGAGTAAAGTCATTTCCCTGTATATTAAGACTACATTAATATTCCTCTATTATATATTTAAGGCAGAAGCTTGGATACAGCGAAATATTGCCACTTGTAAGCGAAGGAAGTATCTAATAATCCGACATCGGCCCAAGAAGCCTGAGATGGAAGCCAGATATGGACATTAGATGTGGATAGCTGTTCTCTCTCTTTTTCAAGCCTGTGAAGAATAGATAATTTCCGATAGGAAGCTACACGGCACAACGCACATAGTATCAGGTAGTTCTTAAGCTCACCGACAATCTCGATATTTCGAAAGAACTCTGAAACCCATTGGCGACATTCATTGAGAAGCTAGATGATAAGTGCCTATAACGAAGAGCTCACAGTTGCGATCAAGTCCAAACCATTGATGGATAGCCTTGAAGATAAGATCAGTTGCAGGCAGACATCGAAGTTCCACATATCCTTGGCTAAGCTCCCTGCTGACTCGTTAGTAAGTCATAATCAAGACGAACCAATATCTTCTGGCAATCGTTTCAGCATGTCCCCCATTACACGAATTGCCAATTCATTCACATGGTGGTTGGAATCTTCTGACAGCTCAAGATAAGTTATTAATTACCGGTATACTTACCAAGACAGTTTGCGCCCAAAAGAAGGATCCTTGTAGCACTTTATTCCAATCACACTTCATTAAAGATGAATTCGCCATCTTCACGATGTCATCTAAAATGAAAGAAATCAATTTCAACCTTGCAGGAGAAGAAGGGTAAGGTTTACCTGGGACCCATTGTGGGATAGCAAGATAAATTTCGAGATAATGAAAATATAACTCGAATGGTTGATCGCATGATTTGGATTCCACTGCCCACAAGAACGCTAATATGTGAACAAAGAACATCTCATCTGAACTTTTCATATTATTTATAGAGAAGGACGAGAGTATAACGATGAAATCATTATAACATTGGGTATGGACATGTTTTGCTGAAATAAGTCAATGATCTTTGACCCAAGTTACCAAATTGGACTTCAATAGAAGCAAATATCGTTAAGATGATTAAGTTTTGCAGGAGGTACTGGCATAGCGAATTCTCCCTCGGGCCTCGAAGCTCACTATGATGAATCGCTCAAGGAATCGAAACTCACCTTAGTGTTATACGAGTCACTAGACATTAGAAACGAAAGCAATACAACGTAAATTCACCCAAACTAAGAACCAAATTTTCATAGATACTAGAGTTAGACCATTTCAGATGATTCACTAGAAAATGAATAGCTCGTTCTCGAACGGCAAGTATGTTTCCCTCTTCACAGATATTTACGCGTCCAATCTTTGCGAAAATATCAATAATATTCGTAGCTAAAAGGTATGTGATCTCAGAACGAATTCTAGATGGGCAGGCTTGACTAGATTTGATGAGATCCATGGCGCTGCTAAACTGAAAAACGACATTAAGTCGCAACAAGATTGAATGTCCACAATTTGGAGACAAATTGCGAATAATCTCGAATACTCGGACGATGGTATTCATTTCCATTCCTTTTTTTGAGCAAAGCATCGTAGCAATGGTCTTCGACAAACACTTGCAATCTCGGGAGAACCCAAGTACAAGCTGATTTAAGCCCCTTTACAAAGTTAAGTACGCACCAGTTCTTCAGTTTCCGGGGAATATGAAGAGAGAGTGGTGATCCAGGGCATAAAGAGGTGAAAATGGGAATAGTAGAAGCCAGTGCCCAAGTTTTCTTTTAGGTTATTTCTAACCATATCCAAGCAAGCTGTATCGAGATTCAGTTGTACTGATTTTCGAAGAATCTGAGGTCGAACTAATAAATAACAAGCGACTATGTATAAAGCAGACTTGGATTTCTTCAATTCACTGAGAAACGAATAGATAATTGAGCAAAACAAGTTCGATGACTTGGTCTCGCAATGTCCATACAACCATGGAAGAGAATAGAGAAAAAGATATGAGTCAAAGAAAGAGGGTAAACAGGACGAAAAAGAACTAACTGGAATAGACTGTTGACCAAGTAAGTCTGCCAAAGATTGGTAATCAAGTTGCAAAAGGATATGCGTATCTGTGAAATGGTACGACTCTGCAAGATAGGTCAAAGCCTGGGCTGCGAGGAAAGTCAAGCAGTGCAGCTCAGTGCCTTCCATACTCGGTGCCATGCGGACCATCAAAAGGAGATTATCTGGTGTACCTAAGAGTCAGTTCTGGTATGTGAGACCAAACCAACAAAGAAAAGGTTTGATCCAATGGTTCCGGCTCGAATCAGGAGTTGCTAATATTGACTTGAAAAGGGAGTAAGACCGGCTGTTAGATAACAATAATGGTAGGAGTTTGGTCAACATGTAGCCTTGAGGGCAGCTTTCCAAAATCTGACGCTTCCAAACAGTGAACAGAGGGTTGACCAGATGATAAAAGACATCAAGGACCATCGGTTTATGTTTGGCCGATTCAAGGTTAGGAATTTTCAGCGAGGTCAATACGACCATCGCAAATGAACTGTTCATTCTAACAACACCTCTCCAAACTCTAAGAAGTCTATTTAATGTTGGTAGTTTTTCGGTTATCGTTTGTGCCTCCTTTTCATCTCGAGATTCTCTCGAGAGTCCAGGTATTTGTCCTCTTGGGCTCTCTTTGAAAGTCTCTTGGGAATATCTCCCGGTATTGAGACAATTGGAGCTACTCTGGGTATCTTTTCTTCTACTGAGGTCCCATGACTGGGCCTCATCTGGTTTCAATAAGGTACGGCAGGAGAGATAATCACCGATAATAGCTTGGAGGACGGAAAGAAGCTCCACCGTTGAGTGATAAGACAAAACATTCTAGCACATCAGTAAAAGAGATGCTCAATATACCTCAGAGTCGTCAGTGGGGGAAAAGATTGATCGTTCTAAGATTTGGATATCAAGCTCTTTTGCTGATTCGCCTGCCATAAAGCGTGCAAGAAAGTCAGAAACAGGATGGTGGAGTTAAGTTATTCTTCTAGGTGGAATTGATCAGATAGTGACCAGATGAGATTATGACTAGTAGGCCATATGCATGATGGGCAAGTCGTCTCTCTATGTCGGGAGTCCTCCTCGGTAGCGGTCCTACTATTGCACGACCGGGAGAGGTGTCGGAAGTCTATCAGCCAACGTAGATTAACACCGGAGTTGGGAATCTGCCTGCACGCTTTTTGTGTTTGCGTGAACGCGTCAATTGGAAAAATACTATCAAGCCAAAATGGATGATAATGGGCGTGGTGACGGATTAGGTTGGAGACGACGCCTCATTGATCAGACTCGAAGACGACTCCCCCGGATACGCCAGGTGGACTTGTATCGATATTTTGTGAGAGCTGTGATTTTCACTATTTTACCAGTTGTTTTGTCGAGAATACTAGTGTTTGCTCTGACCTACATCTCTGTCCGGTCGCCTAATAGCCTCATGGGTACGCTTGCATCGACGTTATTCGAGCCCATGGGCGATAATACTAAAGCTGTTCAGGCCTCTGCCCCTACTATCGAAACGTCTAAACAGACGGTACTGGCCACTCTTCCCGAGAGATTTGAGTCCATCTTTCGGGAAGAGCTCAGCGGAGGAAGAGATGTATGGTACACCAGGATGGCTGGAATCTTATTCTACGTGGTCTATGCATGGGTCGTCACCTTCGTGTTATCTTCAGCAATGCTTTTCCACTCCTTCAATTTGGCTTTCCTTATAGTTAATCGATGGTCTGTGCTGGCTAAAGGTGTTTGGGACATCGTGTTGACACAAGAATTCGGAGTGGAAAAAAAGAATGCAGGGAACTAACTAAAATCTTCTGGGAAGCAAGTCTCTTATCGACTTCCCGTCTCATATTATCTACTTTTTGCTCCTGCGTCATATCTTGTCTGGTCCTTTCTTCTATTTTGTATCCTCTCATCGGGTTAGGCGTTGGTTTCTTTTTTCTGTCTGGATTTATATTAATTATTTTGCTCCGACGTTTTATTTTGCTTTTGTTTTTCTCATCAAGCGCAGGCCAAGGGCTCCCTTTCATACTCATTGCTACTATGAAGCTATTAACTCTACGCCACCAATCGTCATTATGACTATAATCGTTCGAAAATCATCGACGGGAGTTTCTGACGTCAGAGAAGCTCTGTATTGATGGACCCGGTCACTCTGACTTTTGATCACTCTTGTTTGCTTTAGTTCACCAGTATCACCGTCCTGTGCATTTTACTACAGTATGTCTTCTGAGCAATCTAGGATAAATTCAGCTTAATAATTCAGTATAACATCAAATAAGATCATTTCACGACTCTGTATTTATTGTCATGCCGTGCGTAACACCATAATCTCCCAGTAGGACTCGCCTGTTCAGAGCAGCATAATACAACTCTTGGTGGACTAGCGTGACGGGACAGAATTTCTCTGGATCCTGATATATGAAGTCCAGCCGTCTGCATGATCGTCTTTTCGATACAAATGTGGAAGCTCCAGCAGCCCCTTCAACCTCGTCGTCTGGTCAGGCGCTAATCTCTCCCCCCGAACAATCAGCTTCCTCAGCAGGAAATGCCTCCTTTGCTCGGCTTCAGAAATTACTCTCTCAGCATAGTTATGACGACTCTCATGATGGAAGTTCTCTCAAGGGCTCTTTAGCTGCTCTACGCCGGGGCCAGGATCGCGCAAATTATCAGGGCTCTTCGATTGATTCTCCTGCCAATACCAACCGACTCGGATGGGATGATCTTGCTCCTGCGACTACGTCGAGCAGTATATTTCGTGCAGCGGACGATATTCCTTTAGCTGAGCCTCAAAAGGATGCTCATGATCGTCTCTGGGCTGAAATGGATATTATGGATGAGGTAGCAAGATTGACAGAACGGATCAATCAGGATCGCTCTTTTTTCGGTGACGCTCATGGAAAAGCTCTGGACGATCTTCGTCAATCCCAGATAGGGCTGGCTGGAGCTCTTGAACGGACAGATGACCTCTTCCGACGGTCGTTTTCTAACGAAGGAGGACTGAAGATTGATGACTTGGATGCTATCAAAGCTAATACTTTTAATCGAAAACGGTTTGAAGTTATTCAGCAAGCTGTGGATCATGTGGTTGAAAAGTTGGACCGGGTTGGAGAATCCATGAAGGCCGTCGAAGGCAGAAGTCAACAAGTCTGGGCTGACGAGGAACAGGCTGGAGAATTCGAAGATATCGAAGCTTTCGAGCCCCATCAGCCTGAGTATGATGAGCCATCTACTCGCGGACCTCCATCGGCAACTCGCGTGAAAACAGAGTATCCGCTGATGAATGCCGAACTGCGAGCCGCACTTGCTCAAGATCCTCTCGAGCCTTTAATCCCTAGAAGCTTAATGAGAGACCGAGAAAGTCGCTATTATGATAATGAGCCCGATAAAAGAGAAGAGCGGTCTGTGGATGACGATGAGCCTAATGACACCAAAGATGATAAGGATAAAAATTCGATACCTTCGGATGGGTAGATACTCCGCTGTAAAAGCTTCAATTACAGCAACTAGCAGCTGCCTTATGGGTCACGCCGTCCTATGAAGCTTGATCGAGCCTGGCGCCGTCAGAGTGCTTTCTTGGCTCTCAAGAGAGGGAAAGATTTCCTGAGAACTTGGAATCGCCATGTGTGGTGGCAGAACTTTCAGCTGGTCTACGATAATAAAATGTATATAACGTAAGGAACATGTTTAGACAATTGCCGGTTAATTTACATCAAGAAATAGTAGTAGCGGAGATTCTTCGTCTTTTTGGAGATGGGTGATCTTGGTCCTCTTCATCAAGCTCAGATGACGGTCTTGAGAATCCAAACAGCCCAGATTGTCGTTTTCGTGACCGTCGAGCTCTTGAAGGAGTAGACTGAGGAGATGGATTTTCTGACGAAGGTTTGTTGAGTTTGGCGACCCAGTCTTTGACATTGCCGAATAGAGAGCCCCCTGAAAAGGAATTTGCAAACTCTCTAGCAGGAGTTGAGAGACGATGAAGTTTGCTTGATCCAGAAGACGTAACGCTGGCACGGTCGGATTCATCATCGGCCTCGGCTGAAGCTCTGATGACAGGTGAATTAGCCGCCGAGCCACGAGAAATGTAATTTCTGAACTCTTCATACTCTCGCTTAGCCGTATCAAAATTTTGTTTGAGCAGCCCTCTGAAGTCAGCGACATGTCGTTTCAAATCAAGCTCATTTTTCTTCAACCAAGACACATTGAGCTCTTGACGAGACGCTCCGCGAGCAAAATTTCTCATGAGATATTTATCATAGTCACGAATGATCTTGGTGATAATATAAGAGGTAGATACACCTTCCGTACGTTGCGTAGCCAAGAATCGACCTTGCTCTTTGAAGGGCTTGTAGATATCATCAGTATCACCTGCCGCGTAGGGAAGATCATCATGAGCTATATAATCAATCTTGTGCTTCTTCATGAACTCTGGGGTGACTATCCAAGGTGCATCTTCAATCACCTCATCGACCCATTTACAATGCCGGACGGTCTCATACCGCTGCTTATCGGATAAGACAGTCAATCCTTTCCGCTTGTGAGTCTCTTCATCCGAAGGGATTCCACAGATCAAGATCGTATTTGGAAAGGCTTTTTTAGCTTGCTCCAATTGTCGCATATGCCCCAAATGAAATAAGTCAAAGACTCCATCAGCATACACTCGTACCGGCCGGTCTTTGGGCGGAGGGCGAATACTGTACCCTTTAGGAGCAGTTACTTTCAACTCTTTTTCTAGCTCATTGTCACTCAGTTCATCTCCACTTAATGCCTTTTCTTCCTTTTCGTCGGCTTTTTCTTCCTCTTTTTCCCCCTCTTTCTCCTCTTCGTCATCATCGTCGGCCATTTTCAGTCCATCCTCCAAGTCATGACTCGCATCCTTATTCGACGGCTTTTGCTGATCTTCGTGTTTCATTTCTCTTCCGCTTTGCTTGGGCAAAGGACTGCGCTTCGTAGGTGACGATGCAGTCTTCGAAGATTTTGCTGCCATGGAGAATATCTAACGGGATAGAAAAATTAGACGAGATTTCGAGGAAGAAATGATCAAATTGACTAGGTCTGGAGGAAAATTCAGCTTTATTATTGTCTTTTCCTTTTCCACGGTTGTTGGAGTTGGGATTTGTGTGTAACGGCTAGTCTGCTGCGCTCAGGCCATCTCCAGATCTCCGCCGATTACTCTAGCGCAACTCAATCAATTAGTGTGAAAGATATTTCTTGCAACGGTTTATCTCTAGTACATTGATACTTCATGCATTGTATTTAATTTGAATAACTAATCTCAGACAAAAGTAGATAATCAGGCTACACTCTAGTACCAAGTAGTGGACAATAGTCATCCAGTGTTTATAATTTTGCCTTAGGCTCCTTCAGTTTATCTGCAAAAATTCCGGCAAACACTCTTCTCTGGATCTTACCGGTGGCAGTCTTGGGCATTGTATCAATCACAAACACACGCTTTGGAACCTTGAACTTTGCGACTTTCTCAGCCATGAATTTTTGGACTTGACTCTCGACTTGCTGAGGAGTGGTCTTTTTCGCATAGTCGGGCTTCAAAACTACAGCAGCATAGACCTCTTGTCCATAGAGTTCCGAAGGCATACCAAAGGAAACGGCCTCAGAAATGCCAGGAATTGAGAGCATGATTCCATCAAGCTCAATCGGTGAGATCTTCTCACCAGCTCGATTGATGAGTTCCTTAATTCGTCCCGTAATATAGACATAACCGTTCTTATCCATCTTGCCTTGATCACCAGTACGGAAGAATCCAGAGGAGGTAAAGGATTCTTTGTTAGCCTTGGGGTTGTTGAGATACCCTGGAGTCACATTTTCTCCTTTAACACAGATTTCTCCTTCGCGACCTCGAGGAACGTCGTTGCCTTGGGCATCCAAAATGGCCATCGTAGTACCATGTCCAATTCCAACACTGCCCGGAATCCTTTTCCCAGGAGGAAGAGGGTTAGATGTCATCTGATGGCATGCTTCTGTCATAGCATAAGCTTCCAAGACCGGGCAGTTAAGAGCTTTCTCTAGAGCATAGAAAGTTGCAGGAGCAAGCGCAGAGGAGCAGGAACGAACAAACCGGATCTTGGGAAGTGGTGTGGGAACAGGTCGCTTAAGAATAATTTGATGGATAGTAGGCACAGCAGTATACCAATTGGCTTCATAAAGAATGAAATCAGACCAAAAATGTTGCGCTGAAAATCGAGGAGGAATAATTACCGACCCTCCAGAATGGAGAGGAGACAAAAAGCCACACAACAGACCATGAACGTGGAACAACGGCATAACGAGATAACTGCGATCCTTTGGAGACAAATCATACGTTCCTTTGATGTTCCTCACTGTAGCCGCCATATTCCGTTGGGTTAAAGGCACAGCTAGAAACGTTAGTCGATATTCACATATTCAAAGAGATAAAAAGGACATACCTTTTGGACGACCTGTAGTACCACTGGTATGAAGAACCAAAGCAACGTCTTCTGGAAGGGCTTGGGCAACAGCGTTGACAGAGACCTCGACCTTCCCCACGTTCACAGGTCCAACTTTGAGCCCTAGCTTCCCTGGATGCCTCACGAAAACATCCAAATCCTTTGAAGCCTCATTCCATGCCACCTCCACTATAGTGACTTGGAATTTTCCAGCAGCCAGCACGGCGCTCACGGGACCTCCAACGTCTTTAGCGGAGGCACCGCCGGCCTTTTGATAAGATTCGTATGCACCAACTGGAAGAAGAATAACGTCAGATCGCAAGTCATCCAAGTAAAATTCCACTTCAGACTGCTTGTAAGCTGGGTTCAGAGGAGCAGCGATATAGCGAGCGGCGGCTGATGCAACAAAGCTAATTGCAAATTCCAAGCTGTTAATCAATGAAATCGAAAAGGCACCTTGTGGACGAATCCCCAAAGCCTTGAATTTAGCTTGAGCGTTAGCCACGGCGGACAGATAGTCAGCATGAGTCAAGGCTGGACCATTAGGAACATATATGGCGGGCGTCTCTGAATTGCTCAACACAGAAGTTGCAAGAGTCTTTGTCATTGTAGTCAACTAAGTAGTATTGCTCCCTCTTGGAAGTCTTCCAGTCGTATTAGCTTCGGGGTAATTCCGTATAGGGTTGTAGGTTACCCTGCGGATCCTAGCATATTTCCTCGTGAGCGAGATGTGCCGGTAGCGCGTGATGATGATATCATGAGATATAACAATTAAGTGAGCGAGACAGTAATGGATGAGAAATACATTATGTACATAGACTAGAAAATAGAGAGCTAGACGAGTGCGAAAATAGAAGAAATCAACTGACAGCAAGAGTGTCAATAAAGAACTAGAGAGGAATATGCTGTTTCCGGTAGCCGCTCGCTTGAATATTCGGGAGATAAAGGAAAAGAGTCATTGTAGACATAAACTCGTCTCGAGGTTGGTTCCCGAGCTACTATGAGTTCAAAGCACTGATCATCAAAATCAGAGATATTGTCTTGGTCCTTTGTGCTGAAAATACTAGGCAAATCCATGGACGAAAGCGATGTTTCAGGAGATGCCTCACTGTCCGAAGTAGCAATTGAGTTTAATAGAGTCTGCTGACTGGTATCAGCAAACTCTATTAAACTCATATACCAATCGTGAACGGAGGAGCGAGCTACCAGAGGAACAAGTACTAGACAGTTTCCATCGGCGTCATCTTCCTTGATAGAAATAGAGTCTTCTAGATAATATCCAAATAGCTCATTCGAGCTTTCTCCCTCATACAAGATCGCATTTGATCCCCCTTGCCAGTCGCTGACGGTGGTACCTTCATGGTCAGAGATAGCCTCATGATAATCATAGAATATATCAAAATGATGTAGTCTATGATTATCGCGATAGCTTAGCCCACTTGGTCTGTCGGTGACCTCACGCGCTGCTCCTGTGCCTGATAGGCCTTCACAATGACTCCGTGATCCATTTTGGCACCTAGAAATATCTAGAGATTTATTTAAACCTGAGCGCTCATTGAGCATTGTTGTATAAGGTATGACGCTAGAATCTCCACAAATGCTGGCGAGGCATGAATCAGAAACATGCGCCTGGACGCCTCATCGAGGCGTCCTAGGCAGCCTCACCAGTCAAGTGGTCACTTCAATATACGGCAAAGCTGACAAACTTTTCTTTGGCTTCTTATTGTTCACGTATCTCTGAAACGTAGTCTTGTATGATTCAGGGTAAAAAGACTTGGCGAACATAGTCATACACTGCGCTAAATCAAAGATGATATGAAATCAGAAGGACTCTTTCAGGACTGCAATCCGTTAAAGGTGATAAAGAGCGGCATGATTGGTTATCTTGTTGACTTAGAAGAAATTAAATCACAGCGGCTTTTTCGCTGATATGTATCTCAAAGAGCCATATTCCACTAGAATAATAAACAGTTTCTCTCTATGGAATATGGGAGGCATCTATCCCTGATTTAAATATATGTAGCACTGAGAGCATCGCACAATTGCAATTGGACAAGGGGATATTCGGGAATAGGTCAAAGACGCTATTCATTGATCTATTCCCGAATCCAAATCTGCCAAGGTGCCGTCACTCTTGGTCAAAAGTTAGTAGGAGCTCCTACTTATATGCTTAGTAGGTATACTGAGAGGTTACGAGAATAGTTGGGAGAGGACTGCGCAGCAGACGTGATACAGGACTACTGATCATCGGATCAGAATATTCAGCACTGGCTATCCCAGAGGAGAAATAGAAAAGCTTGAATATGATAAAATGGATTGTACTCTTTACTCTTCCTTTCTTATCTGTTCTTTTTTCTATTTACCTTCGTCTACGACTGACAAGGACTCTAGGAGGCAAGGCTCACAGCATCGCAATCATCCTTGGATCTGGAGGACATAGTGGAGAGATGCTCATGATGTTGGATTCATTTCTTATCAAAGATTTTCCTTCGAGGACATGGGTATATGGAAGCGACGATAAGTTATCCCCTGAGCGGGCCAAAGTCTGGGAACAGAGGCATAGTGAAACGGAATCAAAGGCAAGATTCGCCCAAGTTTCGAGGGCCCGGTATGTTGGACAGTCTTGGTTCACGGTGCCGATTACAGTGATAAAATGCGCGTACTCTTGTATTCAAGCCTTGGCGCCTGGCCTGGATGCGTCGAAAATCCCCAGCGTTATCCTATGCAATGGACCTGGAACGTGCGTTGTTATTTGTTATCTAGTGAAACTTTTGAATCTTCTAAGGCTTTCTTCTAGCCGAATCGTCTATATCGAATCCTTGGCGAGAGTCCAGTCTTTATCCTTATCAGGCAGGCTGCTGTTACCCATCAGCGATCGATTTATTGTACAGTGGCCCCAATTACAAGAAATTTATCCTCAAACCGAATACTACGGAAACTTAGTATAACTCTGTGTACAATATTCTTCAAGACTTTCTGATAGTCACCATGGGTTATATACAATATATGGTAGAATCTTATTCTTCAAATCAATTCCAACTTTCCTATCTCTAGGAATCCCTTACTTATCCTGGGTACTCTCAGCTTGATCTTTTGAGTTATTTTCCACTTGCACGCCAAGTTTTGCTGCCAGCCGGCTAGCCAACAAAGTTCTGACCTCGTCGCTATTGTCAATCGACCATTCAGTGGGCTTTTCAAACTCCTTTGTACGAGCTTTCTTCTCAGCAAGATAAGCTTTCTTGGTCTGAGTGAGAGGCATCTTGGGACCCCGCATCTTGTCGACCAAGTGTTGGGGCATGGGCACTTTCTTATGCCGACTATAGGGGTTTCGAAGACTTGATAAGGCTCCTTCGGGGAAAGGAGGCTCTGAAATATTCTTCACATAGTTGGTCTGTTTCCTCACCATTCGGAAATTAGCAGCTGCAGGATGCCATGACTCGTTTGGATAGATGGGCTTAGGCCAAGGAATAATCATCTCAGGATGTCCATAAGGATATCGTTTAGGCGCCATTTTTCGAAGATTAGGATCCCATACTTCTCCCTTAATCACTATACGATCAATGGCCACTTTTTCAACTCCGCCATTTTCAAGAGGAGTATTAGCTACCAAACGGACTTCCGAGAAGGGTATGGACTTTGGAACTTCCAATATAAAACTTTTTGAGTCGAAAGGTTCCAGGTATGGCTGCGGAATAAAGACTTGACGCTAAAAAGTAAGAACCTCTCCACCAAATGCTTGACTTACCGAACCAGCCATCATGTCCTCTAACACGACGCTTTGAGTCGATTCATCGACAGCCTGTACTCTTGAAATGACTTTGGATCCATTTCGTAGTTGAACCTAAGATTAGACAGATTACCATAATTTACCAACCAAATCTCGGACTGCAAAAGGAGCCACTTTGGCACGTTTCTTCTCAGGAAGTTCCGGTAACTCTCTTTGTAAAAGTGAAGGCAGACATTTTATGAGAGCTTTATTGGTCCACTTTCTCGAGAATAGCTGAAGAGTAGGCTTCATCGAGAAAAAATTTCCTGCGAGTTTTCGTGGATTGACTAGTGTAGCAGGATTAGATACGACCGGACCTTCACCATGCAACGCCCACACAACCTGTTTACGGAACCGAATGGGACTGAATAACAACGAACAGTTCAGTGCTTTGCATGAACCCTCTGCTCTGCAGTTTTCCAGGATGATAACAGTTTCAGCTCGCTTTCCAGAGCGAGAATCTCGACCATTCTTACGACCGCCTCGTTAAACGGTTTATATCTATGATCTGTATTAATTAGACATTCCATGGATGAATAAGAACCCGATCTAGGGCATCTCTTAGTGTTGAAAGGCTTTCCGAAATTCAGTAATTGTGACCGGAGTGAGGCTAAGTATTTGAAGTTATCTGCGTTTCGTCCTCATTTCCGTCAAGTAAGATATATGAGACTATCTGGAGACATTCTTTTTTTCAAAGAAGTACAGGTGATCTCTGCCGTTTAAAATATTAAAGTTGGCCTTTTTTTATCCGGACAATAAGTGGATCAGAAGCGTACATCTTTGATTGAGATGACTATGACCAAGTGTAGACTCGTGAATGGTATTATGATTTTCCAATGCTTCCGTGATACTTCCTTCGAGAGATCTTGTAATGTCAGGGCACCATAGGGTCCCTCTTCTACATGTATGTTTCATCTTCTGATAATCTACGGCCTGGACGAGCTGTCTCGTCGAATTAACTATTATAGAGTGCAGTCTTCGCATCTGAGAAACATAAAGAAAATGGACGAAGTTTGTTCATAAAAAGACGTTGGATAAGCTACTGGAGGAGGAGCATAGCTCTACCTGTTAGCAAGCAGCGCCATATATATTGGGCATATGACATGGCGGCATGCCATGTGTCAATTGGGACATACCCAGTTAATGTCGGCAATCTCTCTGGAACGCTAGAGTCTGATTGTCATAAACAAATATCCGTTGCTTAATCAGATTAATACATCTAATTACGATGTCTACTCTATAGCGGTTGTTTCTTCATTCTCACGTAGTCTTTGTCAAGCCCACAGAAGGAGTTTGATTGTTATTATAATAAGCCAGACACCAACAGTATCTACGTAAAGAAGACAAAGCAGTAAAGATCAGAAATTATCGCCGATCTTGTATTTATAAGTTTATCATTAGTCCCAGATGACGTTGCTAGGCCAAACACAAGCGCCGTCCGTTTTCTTCTTTCCTTCTATCTTAAAGCTAGCCACGCGACCCTTGTTAAGACTTCAACATGTCGGAAAGCACGCCTACTACTAAAAAAGCTACCATCCAAGACCTCGTCAAGGTAAGATTATTGGGTTATAAAATGAATTGAATTCCGGTGACTCTAATCCGATGATGGAATCACTTCAAGCTCATTCTAGGAATTGGCATTGCTAACCTCATGAATTGCAGACCATCCAGTTCCCTTGGTTTGTTGGTAAGTTTAACTGGATGATTTAAGTTAACTTTAGGTCATGTACTTGTTCTCGTTGGGTCCCTTTTCTTCTTGCCTTCGATCTTTCGCTCGAGTTGTAAATGGTATACTTTCTGGTATAAAGAAGCCTTTTTGGCCATTGTTTCTACTTATGGAATCATTCTTTATACGACTTATATCCTTGGAAAGCGTCCTCTCAATGGTGCCATCATTCATGACGATAATCTCCAATATCTTGGTGAGTATTTTTGCACTTCATCGGCGATCTTTGTTGGCTGCCGTTGTTTTAGTTTCCTTCTGTTTCTTGTCCTTGGTTTTCTAACAATCTAGCTATTGCCATCTTGTGGCTCTTGTCTGCTCCCCACATCGACACCCTTCTTCCTTTCACCCTCTTTTCTCTTTTCCACAGTTTGACTTATGCTCGAACTCAATTGCTTCCAGTTTACGGCATAATCGAGGCTTCCCCTGTCACTAGGGCTATTGCAGGAATTGTCACCAATTATTATGACAAGGTCTTCTTTGTTGTCGCCTCGCTGGAATTCTATACTCTTATTCGTGTCCTCGTTCGTGCTTTGCTCTTCAAGCGAGGATCATGGATCACTCTTTTGGTCTATGCCGGCTTCCTCAAAATTCGCTTTGAAAAGAGCCCTTATTCTCGTAAGGTCTTTGGCGCGGTGCAGACCAATATCGATGGGCTCATTGAGCAGTATCATGCTCCTCCCGTCGTGCAAAGCGTGTGGACCTCTATTAAGCAGACTCTCTCTCAGGTGACCATCACTCCCCCTGCTGGCCACGCTACTTCTACTGCAAGTGAGCCTGCTGAGACTACTACTACTTCTACTCCAGCCGCTAAGCCCGACGTTAAGGCCGAATAAGCTGCAATAAGCTACAATTCGTTGTACCTAGTAACTATGTTGTCTAGTGGCAGCTCCAGTGTAGATGGACGGTTATTTACTGTGTTCTCATATCAGTTCTTTCATTTCATTCCTAGTCGTTTTATATACGTCTCTTTTCGTTCAGAAGAAACATCTGAGTAGCAGCACTATTGGCAAAAAGAGACGAGAGCATTAAGATAAGGTACAACGCTTAGCAAAGCGTCTCTAGTTTTCATATGGCGCTCGAAGTGACAGCAGGCGAATGATATCACCTGTATTATTAGAAAGAAGACTACAGTGTGAATTCTAATTCTATTTGTCATGGTGTCTTCTTATTAGCCTTCTACTAACTGAGAGAGTATAAAGCACAACATGTACAGAGTCAAATGAGTAGTGACGGGTAATTATCGTCAGATAGGTCTAATAAAGGCTATATTGAGAACACAAACAAGGATCAGGCAATGCGAGCGAGAATGCCAGGGCATTGCCTCTATAAGTAGAACGTATAACTGATTTATTACTGTGGGAAGATGGATACTTGGTCTGTGCACGGTCTATCTCATTACGCGCTAGTCATACATTAAAAGCAGGACACACTCAGCTTACGGTGCCAGAAGTAACCCGCCGTGGCTGTATCGAAGCCGAGACTGAGAGGCACTCGCTAATATCAGCAGCTCCTCATCTTCATCCAGGGATAGAATTCGATCTTCACTATGATTGGGCTTCCACGTAACCTGATCCGATTCTGGATTGTCGTTGTGGCCTGTCTGATTATCTTGCTGATCACTCTATCTCCCCCTTCGACAAGAAACTACTTGCCTCTGTCAATCAGTGAGAACCTTCCGATAGGCCTCGATGACGCGCCCGTTTCTCCCGCGGCAGTTCCTCCATCTGGGCCTCCCAAGGCTCTGTTGGATATCTTTGCGAAATATGGCTTCGACTATGATAAATCCGCCAATCTATCTCAGGAGCAATATCCTGATCTATATCAGAATGTCGTCAGTTATCAGGATGAGATCCTGAAGAAAGTATCTCTTTCGCCTGCACCTGAGATTCCCGACCGATCGCACCCTCGAGGACGGGAGATTGCTCTCTTGACCGCGTCTGATGGCGGTGGCCACAATTCTGAGATAGCAAATAGTTTGGAGTTGGCCCTAGAGAACCGCCAGGAGTATTGTGATTATCATGGTGAGTTTGGTTTACTTACGAATCAAGTCTTTGTGGGGTCTAGCTCCGCAATTTTTTTATCGAGATGCTAACCTTTAGGCTATTTGAATATATTCAAGAATATTTCCAAATACGATCTGGGGACTAAAGGAAAGGTGAGCAAGAAGACTCGAATCATGGACTAATTTTACCATGGACTAATTTTAGGTATGGGCCAAGATTCCCGCTATCCAAGAAGTTTTCGACGAGAATCCTGAAGTCGAATGGGTATGGATGGTCGATGTCGATATGATTATCATGAATAGCGAGATTGATCTTGCTAAACATCTTTTGAACCCCAAAGTTCTAGAGAGTCGAGTTCTTACTAATTACTGGCTTAAGAATGGTGGTCCGATCTTTGCTAAATCGTTTACTTCACAAGCGTATGATCCGGAGGAAATCGACATTATTATTTCTGAAGACTTTGCGCATCTGAACGCAGGGTCAATGTTCTTCCGGCGGAGTGAATGGACGTTTGGGTTCTTGGACATGTGGTCAGATCCATATCTAGACAATGATGCTGATGAGCAATGGATTCTTATGCAAACTATTAATAGCCATCCCAGAGTCCGCCAGCACGTTGGAATCGTTCCACAGCGATTTATCAACTCTTACGGATTCCCTGGCGATCCCGTCCATGGATACCTGGAAGGTGATCTGGTTGTTCATTTCGCAGGCTGTTGGGTGAATGGAGAATGCCAGGATAAGTGGGATGAATTTTGGCAAAAGAGACGACGGCCAAAGAGTACTCATAACCAAAAGAAAGAAGCAGCAGCGCCTTTGGCTAGCACCGCGTGAAGCTCGATTCTGCATTTTCGTATAATTGGTAAAGAGGGATTTCTTGCGCAACAATCTACAAAATTGAAATGTTGTCTATTATTCCGGGAGAATCATGGGAGGTGGTGGGGTTGTTCTGTATTAACAAAATGGTATCCACTTCCGTTTCTGCTTGGGCAGTCAAGTTCCCATCACAATCACGCTCTTCCTCGCGTATCACAGTCAATACGCTCCCTTGTAAACCTTGAAGAATAGATCGATCGAATTTAGCTTTTAGATGTTACCAGAAGATTTGGCCCGTCCCGCAGTGGGGGACCAATCTGTCACTGTCATCCCTTGATTGCACCGCCCGTTTCTACGACGCGTGTGATAGCGAGATGCGCGAAGAATAAATTCCTAATTTGGTAACAACGGACCAACTATTGAGCCCAAAGTACCGGAAAAACATTTCACAGTGAAAGGACTTTGCGTACACCGGATAAACTAAATCCTGGGATTACACGCCCAATGTTCGGCGGTGACACGACGCCAAAGCCCCAAACGAGCCTTGGTTTGGTGAAGAACCAGACTGCACACGTCCATCTGAAGAAAGCATAGTGCTCATACCAAGCAATTCCTGAAATCGTGCAAGGCGCTTCACTTGGGAAAATTTTCTGCGTCTCGCTCTTGCTTTTGGTTCTCCCACTAGAACACAGCCAGCCTATTTTGTCCCGAAGAGCGCAACGAGATCCCTTATTCCTCACACACAGTTGAATGCTTATCCTGTATCGGTGCTATACGATCGTGATCTATGTATAATAAAGGAAATGACTGTTCTTCGAATGTAGTAAGCCAAGTAATATTCATGTTTTTTACGACCTCGTTGATGCATTACGTCTGTTCGTCATTCAATGTTCAGAAGGCCCTCTACTGTTTCTGTGACTTAAACGTTGACTAATGATGTTTCTTTGGCTGTTGAGTTCTTTTTGACTGCCTTGCTCCTCTGGCCACTGGTGTCAATCACGGTGAGCACACACATCATTTCTGTATCGTTACTAAATCTGTCTTCCATTTAAAGATCTCAACAGAGTAAAATCGCAGATCGTTCTGGAAGGCTAGACTCTTCATTGATTTGTAAAGTTATTCTGTATACGAAATCGGTTCTGTTCGTGGAGAAGCGTTAATATCCGAGGTTATGTTATGAGCAGTATAGGGTGAGAAGTAAGAGCCACACGTTGACTTTAGACCTAGATTAAGAACGAACTGGCCCCCCAAGCCCTGCGCACCCATCTTTTTCACACGCTCGTTCTTCTCCTCTCTCTATTATCATGATTCTCTTGCGCCCCAATATCCTCATAGCCTTGATTGGCGGGATTTTTATTGGGGTTTCTCTCTATAGCATGATCGAGGCGTCTTCGTTTGGTCTGTCTAGTTTATCGTCAGCCATTCCTCTTCGAGAAAATCGGTTCCAGACGAAGAAGAAAAAGGCGATTGTCTCTACCGTTCAGACTCCAGGCTTTGCAACCTATGCGATCCCATTGATCTACTCGCTTCGAAAGCATAATGATCTCGAGGCGTTGGGAATAGAGCCGGTGATGTTGGTCCGAACCGAAGGTGAGAACGCGGTCCCTGAGAAAGACGTGGAGTTGCTGGAACGAGTCGGATGGAAAATTGAGCGCTCCGGTGATCTGGTATTCGAAAAGTTTGACTTGTCCACTGTCATCGAACGCCAGCGGCATAATTTGAACCGATTCCAGTTGTGGAACTGGACCCAATACGATATGCTCTTATATGTCGACGTCGACATAACTTGTGAAGGTCCTATTGACCCAGTCTTTTCTTATCCTGTTAACCGCCACCAAATCGGTGCCGTCAACGACTCATGGCCGGGACTTCCTTGGTCTCAGGAAATGAATGCTGGAGTACTGCTGATTAACCCGGACAATGAAGCATTCAATGATCTAATGCATAATACCTCTGATCCTGCGATGATAGCTCCTGGACAGAACGACCAAGATTTTCTAATTAATTACTACAGGGATAAATGGGTTCCTCTCCCTGCAATTTATAACCTGAACCTCGTCTTATACGAAGAATATATCGATATTTGGAAAGCACTATGGCCGGTCACTAGTCTTGTCCATTATACCATTCGCAAGCCTGCATCTGTTGCCAAAGGCGAAGCCTGTCGTGAAGGTTGTCGCGCTGAATCTGTGCTCGAGCATTTTACAGAGGTGATGCGGGAGGCTCTGGAATTTTATAACCTCACGAACGAGATCGACCTCCTGGGATAGATAGATTTCTGTGTAGTATTTTGGAACCGGCGTTAGCTTGAGCAAATATTCCCTAGTGACCATAGTTATGTCATTTTACTAATTTCATTGCCATGCTAATCGTACATTTATTCCTCTTCTGATTCATCCGAGTAAAGGGGAGGCATTTCGAACTCTGACTCTGACTCGTCATCGTCTCGACTCGTAAGCTCTTTAAACTCGCCATCACCACGACTTACCTGTGGTTTCACATTTTCGTTCGTGTCTGACTTGCTAATCATCCCCACATCATCGGTCATGCTCCTATCTGCTTCGCTGGTATTGGTCGAAGCTTTGACTGTCAAAAAAGACGGCTCCAGCACATGATCCTCTTCTGCCTTTGATTCCTCATTCACGGTCCTGCTTGTCTCTTTCTCGAGGTCCATTATGATATTTCGCGGATGTAATGACTGTCTTTTCTCCTTCGCTGTAGGACCGTCCTCTCCTTGGCTTAGTCTGCGTTTGCGTGGAGGTAAATCAGCTTCCACCGCGATGTGCTGAGTGTCCCCGCTGCGTTGCTGATAATTGGAAGGCTCAGTCGTAATATTAACTCCATTTCTCTCTTCAGCTATATATTCATCGTCTTGGTCATCCACACTCTCCGAGTGCATAGATTGTAGCTGTCTAGGAGGAGGAGGGAGACGAGGATGAGAGAGAATAGAAATAAGTGATCCTGATTCATAACGGCAAACCCGGCTAGCCAAAGGTAATAGACTTGATCTAGATTTGGGGCCTGGCCGGAGAACGGTGGTGGCCAGCAGCTTGTCATTTGCTTTGACCACGGCCAGCTGGTCAAGCTGGGCTCTTACTGTAGGAGAAATAAGAGAAGAGCAAGTTTGAATTAGAGAACTAAAATAGTCAAAACAAGAATGCACTAAAAGATCATTAGGTCGCTCGACGAATAAGTTCGGATTCGACATGTAATCAGGGAGTTTTGAAGGAAGTAAAGATCCTGATGCGTAGACTGCAGAAACGCAGGACTTTGTGAAAAGGTTAAGAGATGTTGAATAGGCTGGCGGTAGCAAGCTAGCAGTTTGAAGAAAGCAAGTTGCCAGATTAACAAGAGCCAGTAACAGTCCAGGAGGAATGCGGGTATGATCGGCTGAAGATCCAAGATTCTCCAAATAGAAAACTATTGAGGAAGTATAACGTAGCATTGTACTTCCAAGAGTCGAGGTCAGCTTGGTTATTAGATTAATTAGCTTGATTTGCAAATTAGGCCAACAAGCTTTGATAAGCCCTTTATTACTAGCTAGAATAGGCTCTTTGAAGACAATTTTAGAACTGGGAATGCTGAGAAGGTTTTCCGCAAGAGACATAATTGATCCGAGGGGAACTTGGACTTGTAAGCGGGTCGGAAGGCTGATGAACTGGGAGATAACTTCGATACCAGTACTAAACTCATCGAAACACCCTGTAATATCGACATCTTCATTATTCTGAAGACTCATGTCTTTGAAATCATAGTAATCATGATCAAGAAAGCTGACTAGACCTGTGATAGCAACTTTGGTTCTAGCCAACACATTTTTCAGGTTTTCCTTCCACTCACTGGAAATATTCTTTCCTTTAGCAGCCATATGCAGACTTACAAGAGCCTGCTCAGCTGACATTTTTGCCCGAATAAGATAACAGTTTGGTCTGAGCACGAGTTGGATGACTTCATATAATTTCGCAGAATAAGGCCGGAATGTGGTTGGGTAAGACCGCGCAATAGACATCATGCCAGTCATACACGTGTTTAATAATCCATCATTTGACTCTTCGACTGATCTAGAAGCTATAACCAGCAGATTATCAACATATTGTCCCAAGTAAGGCGTGACGATTTCGCGAGTGAGAGCTGTCTTTCCAGAACAAAGAGTATAAATTCCTCCGATTGTTCTAATACAGCTACTGATCAAAGGATCAGGATTTCCCGGATTAACCTGTTTTATCAATAGTCGTATCCAAGTCACACCGTGACTCTCTAGACAATCGATATCCGCAGATATTATGGACTTGATTAGAACACTCCCTGCCCATCGAACCTTGGGTGATTTGGATTGAAGTAGAGCGCTCAAGCGGATCCGAAACTTTGAATAGCCTGAGCCATTGGCCTCTTTTCTCAAACCTAGTTCCATCTCATGACTGAACCGTAACAAATCCGTTATTTTTGATGGTAATTCATCCTCTTTAGATGGCGCTAGCGGCCCCTGAAGCAATGCGTGGAACTCGTCGTCCATGGAAATTTTTCTTCTCCTCGTCGCTGCTGGGCTGAACGAAAACTCCCAATTTGAGAATTCTTCGTAACGCTAAAGTCGTCTTTGTTGCAGTGGCAAGTACCAATTAGAAATTCTGTTCACATATAGTCGTGCTTCTAATATTATCCTTTGACTATGTGTCTTATCTAGGCAACAATGATTAATGCAAGTAGCGGCGGTGTTCCTGGCAAAGGGTGTTTTCTCGTAGACAAGTCCCTTGAAGTCGTTTGAAAACGTTTGAAAATATACGCAATCTAAAGCACATAATTTTAGGGTTATGTTATCTTAGTAGTACCTTCGAAATCGTCAAAATAAAGGGACTGATGTACTTGTTCGTGATGATTCAAGAAAAGTCTATATATTCTAAGACGCTGCTTTCGCAAGAGCTCGAGATGTCTAAAAGCCGCTATTCCAGTGTGTTAGATTTTCTTGTGATTGATTTGGTGGGCATTTCGTCTTCCTTTCCTTATGTCGAAATGGAAGCAGCTCCGAGTGGCCCCGTCATGACATCTTAGGTACGCCATTGGGTAAATTACCTATAAATTATTCTGAAAAGATTATCAATATGGATCATGTGTCTATTATGCGCGGAACTGTCTTCTGAAGATCTGTTTCTCTCTTCTTCTCGACGGTTGAGCAACGATTGAGCAACGCAGGCCTTTTCCGGGCAATGAATCTTGGATGTTGCCTACCGACTAAAGAGAGTTTCGTGAATGATAATTTCCCTTCATACGGTGTAAAGGCGGTCCTTATATAAGAATAATCCGTTAAAATCGCTAATGCTCCAAATATTTCTTCCATTGAATCTGATAAAAAAAGGATCTGCACAGTCCCCGCGTCACACGATGGTGGTGACAAAAGGGTACCACGTGGGCAAATAAAACACGTTTATTACTCGGAAAAGATGTCAGAAGTACATGCCTATTACAGAGTACGAATCCACTTATCGAGTTGCAAGAGCTTGGTAAAAAAAAAGAACAATTAAATCATTACCTAGTACACTAGAATCGTTACATAATCTAGAATGAAAACTCTTAGATGAGCATGACGGCAGCAGCAACACCAGCAGCGGCACCGACCATGTTGAGAACATTCGAAGAAGCACCACCAGTGAAAACGGCAGTCTCGGAGGCAGCAGCGGAAGTCTCAGCAGCAGAAGTCTCGGCGGCGGTGGACTCAGCGGCAGTGGAAGCAGCAGCAGTAGACTCGGCAGCAGAAGTCTCAGCAGCGGTGGATTCAGCAGCAGTGGACTCAGCGGCAGAGGTCTCAGCGGCAGTAGATTCGGCAGCAGAAGTCTCGGCAGCAGAGGTCTCAGCAGCGGTAGTAGATTCGGCAGCAGTGGACTCAGCGGCAGAAGTCTCGGCAGCAGAGGTCTCGGCAGCAGCCGAGGAGGTAGCAGCGGCGCTGGTGGTGGTCTCAGCAGCAGCTGAAGAAGCAGCAGCACTGGTGGTGGTCTCGGCAGCAGCGTTGGCAGCAGCGGAGGAAAGAGACGAGGAAGCAGCGTCGTTAATAATCCAGGTGCTGGCACCGACGGAGTTACAGAGGGAAGTAGCTAAGGAAGTAGCAGCAATGACATCGGAGCCTGAGCAAGAAGCAGCGAAACAGTCAGCGACAGCGGAAGCAAAGGTCGTGATGACACACAAGCATCCAGTATCCCAGTAGGGACAAGGGGTGCTGGAAGTAGAGACGCCAACACAGGACTTAGCACAATCAGGGAGCTCAGCGTAGATGGGATCGGCAAAACCGTTAATTGAGGCAGTCTTGGGGACTTGGGGATAGGTGGAGTAGTCACCGTAATCCTGAGCGGCGGCACCGGAACCGAGAGCAGCTAAAACGAGGGCAATTTTGGCGTACATTGTTCAATTGTCAGACGGTAAATGAGCGTAAGAGTAATGAGCCTTATTGTGACGACCTTGTCTTCTTATATATTTTGTCTTCCGCGCGTGAGCATCAGTCGGTAACCATAATCGTCGAGTCACTTTCCTAATTCGTCGAATTATTTCTATTCGATAACCTTTCTGGACTTGTTTGCATTCCAAGATGGGTCCAGATTTTTCGCGCCTGGGGGTGTCTGTCTTGCCGTTCTCTGGGTGTCATCTGATAAACCCATTCTGGTCTAGTCTGCCAGCCGTGCGTCCATTCGTACCGACACCTTTGCAGTCACTAGAGTGTGCAACGTCTCTCTGACTCTTGTAGTACCAAACGAGGCAAGGAGCCTTGTGAAAGCAAATATTCTCGAAATCGATAAATTTAGTAAACGCATTGCCCTTCCCCCCAGCCAATCATGGTGAAAGGGCTCTCTCGGAAGATTGCGCTTGGCAGTTTTGTCCGTCATCCAATTTGGCTTGGTACCTTCTCTCCCCGAGATCGTTTTGTTACAGCCGATGCAGACACTTAATGCCGTCAGCCGACATGCTGTGCAGAACCGACTAGGAAATTGATTAGCCATTGGCTATACTACAAAAGCTCTTTTACTGTATAGGCTTCCCATCCTATTGTACTGATTTTCGTTTTTACCTACTATCGTGAGGTGGAACGGAAATGAAGTCTAATATCCCTTTTGATAAGCAGTTCTTCGTCGAAGAACATCGAAGTTATGTACTTTCATGGGCCACCTTCCTGGTCTTCTTGGGATTTCTGATTGTATATGGTTTGATCTTTCGATGGCTTCAACTTTATTATCGAAAATCAAGAACCAATGAAGATCTTGGCCATGAAGGCTTTTTTAGGTTTACAAGGCTGTGGTATCTTTTCAACAGAAGCTATGAGATCCCCATTCCTTTCTGTTCCTGGTACTATTTCCTTCATCCTGCCGAGTTTATCCTTCTGGTGTGCTACCTTGGACTTAATGTTGTGTTCATGGTTGTGAAGACCAAAGATATCGATTATGAGCCTTATTACTATATTGTCGGCAAGCGTGTGGGACGTATTGCCATTGGAAATATGCCTTTGGTATACCTTTTTATTACCAAACATCCAGTCATTTCTTTCATAACCGGTCTACCGCCGGACAAGGTCAACTGGATGCATCGATGGATTGG
Organism: Trigonopsis variabilis; assembly: GCA_003707065.3. Lineage (NCBI taxonomy): Eukaryota > Fungi > Ascomycota > Trigonopsidomycetes > Trigonopsidales > Trigonopsidaceae > Trigonopsis > Trigonopsis variabilis. Next base: position 502,648 of record PPXM03000009.1, on the reverse strand, counting down.
CCGTTATGTCTGGTTAATGGTTGTTGCTCATACTGCGCTCACACTATACTACTGGCTTTCTATTGACTTTATTATTATGATTCAAATTCCTCCTCAAATCTTTGGTTTCATGGCCTTGGGCTCAATGACCATTCTGGTCTGGGCCGGCACCGGATTCATTCGAAGACTTTCTTACGAATTCTTCCTCTTTAACCATGGTGTCTTATCGGGAATCATGATTCTTATGGCAATTTTCCATAACGGTGGTAATAGAGCCATCGGCATTGTCTCAGTTCATATGGTCGTCCTTGATCGAGTGCTTATGTACATTAAAGCCTTTATGCAGAAGCGGGCTTCTCCCAATAAGTTGATGGGCCGCTGCCGTTTACTGGGTGATCGCACGATCGAGGTAAAGCTTGACTTGGCTGAGCCTCACCATGGACCGAAGAAATTCTTCCGCCGCTATCTTCCTCAAGTCGGTGAATGGCAAGCTGGTCAGCATGTCTACCTTAGAGTCGCCTCACTCCGTCGTCTTCAGTGGCATCCTTTCACTATTAGTAGTGTACAATCTTCTAAAGAGCTCCGTTTAGTGATCCAGGCTCGAACTGGATTCACTAGAGCCCTTTACAAAGCAATTGAAAAGAATTATATTCGCACCGGCAATCCTGTTTATACTTTACCTTGCGGTGTTCATGGTCCTTATGGCGCCGAATTCCAGCCTTTGATCACCTTCGACACATGCCTCTTTGTGTCTGGTGGAGCGGGTGCTTCATTTACGTATCCAGTGGCGATCGACTTGCTCGAGCAATTAGCTTACCGAGAGCATATCAAAGACTATTCTCATCGACCGCTTTACAATCGCATAAAGTTTGTCTGGTACATCACTCACAAGGACAACACATGTTGGTACGAAGAAGAACTAGCATCATTGGTATCTTTCAATTTACCTCACACCTCGGTTGAAATTGATATTTATGTCACCCGAGAAACGTCGCCAGGAGGCCTTGATACTGAAGTTAAGTTGGAGCCTTTCCGACGATCTGATAAGTATCCGTTGTCGAAAATTGTCCAAGAACAGAGCAAGGTATATGGTAAAGAAGTTACCGAGGAAATTACGTCTGTGACCAACGACTATGCCCTTGACTATTCCCTTGATTCATCTATATCTCCCGCAAGTGATTCCGGCACTCGTGTCAACTCTCAGAACTCCGACATATATGACTCCGGAAAAGACAAGGTGACCACAATCGCACGAGAGACAAGCGCATCTGATGATGACCAGAGTCGCAACAGTCGATCCCTGTCACTGTTGAGTCAAAGTGATGACGGTAAAAAGGAGCTTTTAGGAAAGAGCGATGAAGTCGGCATGCATCCTTCTGTCCGCGTCTTTTACGGTCGGAGACCCGTCGGCGACATTCTCGATGCCGAAGTCCGAAATCTCGGCCGAGGAAACAAGCTAAACAGTATTGCTGTTCTCAGTTGTGGTCCTGGACAGTTGACTGATATTCTTGAGAATCGAGTTGACAACTACAGGAGAAAAGTGACGAATCCTAACATTTACTCCTATAGAGAAAAATATGAAGTATGATGGGCTTATGGGACAGGTGGGATATGGCTGTTATGAGTTAGTATATTTAGTGAAAGTGTATCTTTGTAACGTGAACCAAATCAATCTGTACTCATTAAGCACTTTACCTAAGTTTGACTGACCACGTTCAGGCTAGGCTTCGCTTCTTTTAGCGAGCGGTACGTCTAGGAAAGATCAAGGAGCCCTTTTTGAGTCATGCCCGATCATTGTGACCCTTTAACGCAGGGCTTCGAAGAGATATGGGTAAAAAGACCTGGATGGTAGTTTTGTACCATGTGACTTGGATCAAAACGGCGAATGACAAAGACTATTCTTCACATCGGCAACTTATTCCCACTCCAGAGGCATTGTGAATCCTGTTTGAGCGAACGTGGCTCTGTTTGCCCCTTAAACCCGGGGAATGGAGAGAATTCGGCCCATTGTTCAACTTTTACACGCGTCGTAAGCAAAAGCGTGCCCTTATTCACATCTCTTCTGTCACGATATTTACGAATGCTATCATCGTTTAAGGTGGCATTACTCTTCCACGCCAATCAACGTCATTTACATGGTCGCAGATGAGTCAATTTGCAAATCTTGAATGGAATTCGGAAATGGAGAAAGAAAGGAGCAAGCACGGAACGAAGATGCAGATGAGAATATAGATTTTGCGGAGAGAAAATAGAATGCCAAGTATCCAAGAACAATAGCCGTCAAATTCAGCACGGTTTGGAGCTATGCTGCCAGCTTACATAAGCGCCGTTTAATCCGAACGATCCAAAAGAGGAGAGCATGGGTCAGCTGCCAAAACTCACGGGATTCGTGGATACCGTGCCAAGAGACGGGAGGGCAACGAATTGAGTAGCCGTCGGGGACTAGTACGGGTTTAAGCGGTATTTGTGTTTCATCACGACGCTAATATCAAAACAGATATGATGACAAACCTTATGACAACATCATTAAAAACACAGTCTAAAAGAGAAAACACAGCAATACATCAAAATAAGGTAGCAATCGAACAATAGGGACGTTCGAGACATTTCAGAGGACACCAATATCGATGAACGAGCAGTTGATCTTATCATCCAAACGATCTGATAGAAATCTTGCGACCTCGTCTCTTGGTAGCAGCCAAGTCCGAATCTGATAATCATGAGGCAGAATTGACCGCAAGGACATTTTCTGTGATGATCCTTCACTCTCCAGTGACAGCAAAGAAAAGAGCGCAGGCTTTCAGTAGCCAGTAAGAGAGTAGTTCCCAATCCTCAAAAATTCACGGTGCTCTGATTTTGTTTGTTCTCTCTTATTTCCCAGTTCTGAAAGATCTTTGCCTTTCATCAGATTAGATGGTTCGTCCGGATTAGGCCTCCACGTGCTTAGCTAAGCTGAGACAAGATTTCCAAAACGGCATTAGGCCATTTAAGCCGATGCCCAGTAATCGGATTAGGAATATATCCATGTGACCTGTCTGCTCGCTTGGTGAATGGTAAGACTGAGTCGCTCAAAGGTTTTCTGGTCCGGCGGGATTCGGTCCAAGACGGCAGCGTAAAATTATTGCCGAAAGTCTAGTCCACATATAAGCGCATCACACATGCTTGATTAAGAATCTTCAGAGTATATCCATTCCTCATTTGTTTTTCCCAATGATTGCCTCACTTGTTGTTTTCGTCTTCAGTTGTCTTACTGCTGCTTCTCAATGGGATACCTATCCTCAAGTCCCTAAAACGGCTTCCATGAATGGGTTTGCTGACCCCATTTATTCTGATCTTCCCAGCTGTGCGAAATCTTGTGTCGATATCCCCACCTCAAACACTCCTTGTCCTTACTGGGATACTGGATGTCTTTGTGTTATGAGCCAGTGGTCTGGCGAAGTCGCCCAATGTTTTGCCGAGTCTTGCACGGAATCTGATCTCGCCTCAGCTACCGTGCTCGCCATCTCATTATGTTACTCGGTCGGAGCTAACACTTGGATCATGCCTTCTTCGATCTCGGCTGCTCTTCTCTCTGCTGCTGGTTCCTACTCGACTGTTTCTAATGCCGCCGACGATTCGACTGCCACTGCCGCCATCACTGGAGTTGCCGATGTGACTGACACTTCCGATGATAGCTCATCCACCGAGACTTCGACTTCGGATGAGACTGCTACTTCCAGTGCTACTGCTGATTCTACCACAAGCGCTGATTCTGCCACCACCACTGCATCTGCCTCTGCCTCTGCCTCCGCCACCGGTGAATCCAAAGCCAGCAACAGCCTCATCTTCAACGGTCTCTTAATCTTCATTGGAGCTTGTGGTAGCGCCTTCCTCCTTGTTTAAACTTCTACCTTCCGTCGTTTACCCTTACGACCCCTTTCACTTTCATGTATAATCCTTTTCAAATATACCTACGGTCTTTCTATGTACTATATGTACTAACTTCTTCATTCTTAAAAAGGTCATCCTCCTACTCCCGAGGGTAACGAGCTTGGTGTGTAAATGTCTTTCTAATATAAACACGGTCTTTGTGCTTGCTACCGTATACGGCATATAGAGAACATTGTCTGGAAAAAACATTTATCCTGTATTGATAGCTTATCTAATCTTCGTCTTGCGTAGAAAATGGAGCGAGATCTTGGGTGCTCTCCTCCCAGCTTTCGCCAGCCACCATCTTGGAAATGGCCTCGATGATATCCTTTGGCTGTCCACGGACCTGGCTGGTTGAATCTCGGTCTCGAAGGGTTACCGACTCATCCTTCAACGTGTCAAAGTCAACTGTGATGCCAAAAGGCGTTCCCAATTCATCATTCCGAGCATATCGTCGTCCAAGAGAGGTAGATGAATCGTCGACCTTGGTCGAAATACCAGCGCGTCGCAACTGGGCACTAAGCGAATGGACGTACTTGTCGAACTGCGAGTTTGAAGAAAGAGGAGCGACCAATACCTTAGTGGGTGCAACGGTCGCTGGGAAGGAGAGAACTGCCCGGCTGGCATCATCAGGGCGGACCCAGAAGGCATGTTCCATCAGTGAGTAAAGGACACGGCCAATACCGAATGAAGGCTCGATGACATTGGGTGTATATTCGCGAACGTACTCGGTTCGTGTTTTCTTTTCAATGGTCAAAAGTTCCTGGTGAAGAGTTATAGGGCCTTCGACGTCCGGTACATTGATCGTAATCTTGCCTTCCTCCGCAAGAGAGCTGGCCAAGGCTTCCAGTTCACATTGAGTCAGTTTAGACAAGTAACCTTCGATCTTTGGAGCATCACGTTTGAACAGAGGACCAAATTTCTTTTTGTTGACTTCGACTTCGAACGCAGTGACCTGGATAGGCTCCGTCAATTTCTCACGCACAACCAATTTCTCCCCTGTTCGAGCGGAGTGGACAGAAAGATCGTAGGCGGAACGATCAGCACATCCTACGCATTCAATCCAGCCGTAGGAAGTCTGCAGTTCAGCATCCCAACAGTCAGACGCATAATGTGCCATTTCGTTAGCCATATGCTGACGGAAGCGTAATCTATCAGGGTCTATGCCGATTTTGATAAGAAAAGCATAGATTCTCGCCAAGAAGTAACCAAGAGTCTCGTTATCAACCATGCCGCTGCGTACCGCTTCGCCCACACTGATCTCCTTGATATCGGTCAAGCCTGCTTGTTGGATATCCTTGGGAAGGAATCTCAGCTTGACATCAGCCACCTCAGAGAAACGGGGATGCGATTTGTTTTCGGGATCAACGTAATGTTCAATCTCAGCCATCAAGAACTCCCGCACTCTCAGCAGACCCGATCGAGGAGAAATCTCATTTCGGAACGATTTTCCAATGGCAGCAGAAGCAAAAGGCATTTTCGAATTGTTGAAATCAAGTAATTTGTTGAAGTTAAGGAATTGGCCTTGGGCAGTCTCGGGTCGAAGATAACCTTTAAGTTGACCAGAAGGGCCAATGGCAGTCTCAAACATTAGGTTGAATTCGACCGGAGGAGTAAGCTCTCCACCAGTGGCAGGATTGGTGATTCTATATTTGACCATCAACTCCCCAAGCTCAGGTCCAGAATAACCATCGATCTTGGCTAGAACGGATTCATATTCGGCAACAGTCTCGTCTGGTAATGCAATCGCTTTAATCTCCTTGACCTTCTTCTTCCGCTTCTTGTCCTCTTCTTTCTTGGTCTCGGCGGCCTGACCGCGTGCAGCAGCATTGCCTTTGAGTCTAGCCTCCAAAACCTCTTCGACAAGATGGTCGACTCTGAAAATTTCACCAGTAGCAAGATCTTTGCACATCCAATCAGCAAACTTATCCACATGGCCTGATGTTTTTAATACTTCATGAGGAGTCAACATCGTGGGATCTACTTCCAGCATATCCTCTTCTAAAACAAAGTGTTTCCGCCATGTATCCACGATATGGGCTTGCAAAGCACAGCCTGGTGGCCCGTAGTCATATAGACCTGATACTCCGCCATAGAGATCAAACGCCGGAGCGTAGAAGAACCGCCGTTTGAGAACGCTTTCCAATGTTTCACGATTGAACGTCTGAAGTCTCTCTGATCCTTTGAGAACAGACATGCTTCTAAATCTTCGAAATATCCGACAGTAGGTGGGAAGTCGACCGAACTGAATAATGATGCAGAGTAATGGATCAAAATTTTTCATCACTGTCACCCCTAATTAGAGGCCAGCAACATGGCTTGTGTCCCAAAGTCAAGTCTTTCTTTTCCTGTTATAGGCAACTACGTTTATTTAATTTTATTTGGAACGATCGACCATCTCGATTGCATTACAGGCTAGTTTGTAGAGACGTATTGTGACAACAGTGGTGCAAGTTGCCGAGTTGGGCTGCCGTCGAGACTCTGACTCATTGGTTCATGCGAGCCGATAGCTGATCCTCCTCGTGGTTATCATTCTCGTCATGGCTCATGTGTAGCGTACAAGTAAAGTCTCTGAGTAGTTTAATATTGGAAGTCTGCTCTTATCCTAGAAGCTTCGCCGATGACCTATGAGGGAACTTGTCTGATTCTCCTCCCAAACGCTCTTGCAGACCTGATTTAGTGCAAGCCTTGCATTCTGGCATCTCATCTACCCTTGATATTATAAATCCTCTGTCCTCTGCACCGTGTGAGGGAGGTATATAATATAGGATAGATTTTAGACAGGTAGAGTCACCTGACCTTGGGAGGTTCACTCAAGCTGTGTAGCGTTGGGAGGAAATTTTTCCAGTCTACGACCAAGCCGACGTGGAAACAGTTCTTGGGAAAAGAAAGGTTCCTTATTCTCCAAGTGCCGTCTACTTGAATCTGTGATTATCCTCCTTACACCTGTGTTGTTTGGTTCTAACATGGGGTCGAGAGTGCGCAACAAGATCAAAAGAAGGGAGCTCCATGCTCGAGCCCAGAAACAGAAGATCTCGGAAAAACACAAGATACGACATGAGCGGGCCAAGAAAGAAAGTGCCAATCCTCAATTGAAAACAGAGCGGTTAGAAAAGAACGTTCCTGTCACTATTGAAAGTAAACGAGAATATGATGAAACGATAGGAGCAGAAGTCGGAGACGACGAGTTTGGCACTTATTTCGATGGGCGGTCGCCAAAAGTTCTCATTACTACGTCGATCCATGCCCGAGATGAAGCTTTTGACATGGCAGATTGTCTAACAGACACGATACCAAACTCAATCTATGTACGACGAGGATCAAAGTTCTCCATTAAGGAGATTTCTCAGTTTTGCATAAACCGTGACTTTACTGATCTGGTTGTCATCAATGAAGACAAGAAACAAGTCAACGGCATAACCTTTATTCATCTTCCTGCTGGACCTACCCTGCACTTCTCTGTTTCCTCATTTGTTCTCCCAAAAAGGATAGCCGGCCACGGTACGTCGACAAACCATTATCCTGAGCTTATTCTGAATAATTTCTCCACCAGACTGGGTGCAACCGTGGGTAGAATGTTCAATTCTTTGTTTCCCCAAAACCCAGAATTCGTCGGCCGACAAGTGGTCACCTTGCATAACCAACGAGATTTCATCTTCTTTAGGCGACATCGTTATGTCTTCCGAAATGAGGAACGCGTCGGCCTTCAAGAGCTTGGTCCTCAATTTACTCTCAGACTTCGCCGAGTCCAGCGAGGTATCCGACAAGAAGTGGAGTGGCAACATGAAGCGCGCATGGATAAAGATAAGACAAAGTTCAATCTGTAGTCTACCTTACGCCTTCATGCAAATCTTGGGCTTTCGACCGGTGCCAATTATATAATATACTGGATGCGTTCCACAGCCTCCTTAGAAGAGGAGCCTTCCACTGGTTATTCGACCGATACTTTCTACTTATAAACATCATATTGGCAGATTGACTTTCCGGTGTTTATGTATTTCTTGTATAATAGTGACTTGCACGGATTGGGTTACGTGTATATCTTATGTAGGCTTTCTAGTCGTGGCATTTTGCACTTGCACAGACAGAACCGTCGTGTGGTTCTAACACCACCGCCGTTGGCAACCATCTTTCTCCATCGACACTCTCACTCCACGTGACGTACACGTGACCATGACCGAGGAGGACAGCGTCTATGATGAAGCTATTTCGCAGAATCTAATTGAAATTCCTCTTCGAGATGATCAGGAAGTGGTTACTCTCAGTCTGGATACCGATCTTTCCGATGATCCAACCGAACTTTGTGACCTTTTGGAGAATGAGTTGGCCGACAAGCGATTCTGGCTCGCCATTGGTGTAAGATGAAGTGATCTGTATATATTAACCTCAGACTGCCTATTGTCGTCAGGGCAAAATCGATGAAGCCATTGAAGTGATAAATCGTGGACTTAAAGGTGGGTGCTCGAAGGCGGTCTTTTGCAACTCAATCTAATTGCTAGCTGTGGTAGTAGAGCGAGGGAATTATCAGGATAAACTACCTTTCTACGCCTGTTTAGCATGGTTTTATTTGAAGTTGGCCCGCAACGCTCCGAGGACGCAAGTTGATAAAGATGATAAGACCAAGACGGAATCCGAATGTCTGCAGCTGGCAACACAAAGTCTCAACGAGGCTGCTCAGATCGATCCACTGTGGCCTCCCAATTCATTGGCGCGAGGTGTTTGGGCGCTAACTCAAGCTCCTAGAGACCGAACGTTTGAAGAGCAAGCAGCTCGAATATTTGATGAAATCTTGAAGAGCTCTACCGAACCAAACCTTTATGCTGTGCTTGGGCGAGCAAGAATTCTCTACAGTCGAAAAAATTATAGGGGAGCTCTCAGATTATATCAACAAGTCTTGAGTTCTCGTCCAAACTTCAATCCTGACCCCAGAATTGGGATCGGCATATGCTTGTGGAATTTAGGATTCAAGGACAGGGCATTTAATGCTTGGACACGGTCATTGGAGATTGACCCTGATAATAGTTCTGCTAATCTTTGTCTGGGTTTGTATTATCTTGACAAGACCTTTTCCGATCCAGAAAACGATTCTTTTGCCGAACTCTATGGCACTGCTATTCAGTACGTCCAAAAAGCCTATAAACAAAGCAAGAGTCCAGCAGCAGGAATAATTTTGGCAAGTTACCTCTTTTCCAAGCGGGACATGGAGACAGTGATCAAATTAGCCCAAAAGGTCATCAACCATACTGATGTGGCCTCAGTGAAAGCGGACGGATATTTCTGGATTGGCCGAGCTTATCATTTCTCTGAAGACTACGCAAAAGCAGTATCATTTTATCAACAAGCAATAACAGCTCGCCCGGATGATTTATTGGCCAAGATTGGAATTGGTCAAATTGAATTGCTACAGAATGAAATAATCCAGGCTAAACTGACCTTTGAAAGGGTCGTCCAGGAACATCCTAAATGCGCAGAGGCTCTCTTAGTCCTGGGGTCATTATACGCTCAAGACTATTTTCAATCCGGGGCCCAAGCAGAAATGAAAAAGGCTCAGGCTTTGTTGGAGAAGTATTTGAGAGTCTCTGATGATCGAGGGGCATCTGAAATTGGAGTCCACATTGCTTTATCCAGGCTATACGAGAACCAAGATCTTGACAAGGCTCTGGCTAGTCTTCAAGCGGCCGAACAGATTGAAAGAGAAACAAAAGGGCATCCATCACCCCAGTTGCTCAATAATATTGGTACATTCCATTATATGAAAGGTGAATATGAACTGGCAAAGGCTCTTTTCCAGTCTGGAATCACGGAAGGAATGAAGATACAAAAAGAGCAAGATTCCACTGCGGTCGATGATCTTTTAATCACCTTGACGTACAATTTAGGTCGAACCGAGGAAGAGCTGAAAAATATAGAAGAAGCGAAAAAGATCTATGAAAGTATAGAAGCCAGGCTGCCGGGTTATGTCGATGTTCTCATCAGATCCTGTTATTTGGACTTGTTGGCTAACAACCCGGAGGGAGCAAAGAAAATGCAAGAACTTATTGATAATTATACTAATAACCTGGAAGTGCGCGCCTTGTTTGCTTGGTATCTTCGCCGGAGTCGGCGAGGTTTGAATAAAAACCTTAACGAGGACATGGAGCAGCGTCATTTCAAGCATACGCTACAGCACTTTGACAAGCATGATGTGTATTCTCTCACGGGGATGGGTAATGTCTACTTGATCTCTGCTCTCGAGACCAAGGCGAGCTCTGAAGCTGAGGTCGAGAGCCGGCGGCGAACGTTTGAGAAGGCAGTAGAGTTCTTTGATAAGTCTCTTCAGCTTGACAATAAAAATGCTTATGCTGCTCAGGGAATTGCTATTGCCATGGCTGCTACGAAGAAGGTCGGTAATGCGTTGACGATCTTTGGCAAAGTAAGAGAAACCATCAAATCATCCTCTGTTTTCATAAATACTGGCCATGCATGTGCTGAACTCAAGCAATTTTCGCGGTCGATTGAAAATTACGAGATGGCACTAAAGCTTGAAGGACAGAACAACATTGGTATTCTTGTTTGTCTCGGACGGGTCTGGCTCCAGCGTGGTATTGCGGAGAAAAGCTTACCGTCTTTGAAAACTGCTCTTCAATATGCCCGGAAGACGATGGAGCTTGCTCCTCAGAACCTTAGCTGTAAGTTTAACGTTGCTTTTGTCCAATTCCAGATTGCCGAGTTGGTCAGACGAATGCCTGAGACTGAACGAACAATTGAAGATATTGAGGACGCCTCCCAAGGACTGACTGAAGCAGTTGGTCTTCTTGAAGACTTGGCCAAACAAGAAAAGCCTCCTTATCCAGCTGCTGATATTCAGCAGCGTGCCACCATGGGTCAGAACACTACTCGACGCCAACTTGAACGAGCGTTGGCCCAACAGCTAGAATTCAATAAACATAATGAAGAAAAGATGGTTGAAGCCAAGAGGCTTCGCGATGCCGAAGTCGCTCGACTAGAGGCAGAAGCGGAACGAAAAAGGAAAGAGGAGGAGGAGAAAGAGAAAGCGTTGTACGAGGAACGTCAGCGCCTCCAAGCTCAAGCTCTTGAGTGGTCTCAAAAGTCTGCAGAGGAAACCGCCAAGTTTGAAGCCGTGATGGGTGAGAAAAAGGGCCGAAAATCCCGGCGAAAGACTCGAGATGATGGCCTTATTGTATCAGACGAGGAGGAAGGCAGTGTCGCTGAAGATAAGAGTCAAGACGAAGGAGAAGGAGGAGGAGAGGACCAAGATGAAGCTGAAGGCCGCAAGAAGAAGCGATTGAGAAAAGGTCGACGAGCTTCTGAAGGAAGTGGGGCAGAGTCTCCAGAGGAGGAATCAGAACAGAAGCGGCGTCGTATCGGTCGGAAATCCCTGCTGTCGTCTGAATTTGTCAACTCTGAGGATGATGAAGATGAACCCATGAAAGACAGCGAGGCCGTTAATGAATCCGAACAGACGAAAGATCGTGAGCCCGATACCGAGCTTGAAAAGGATCAGGAGCAAGCAACGAATGGAGGTGAAGAAAACAAGGAAGAGTGAGAATCCCCTTGATCTGTGGAATGATTGTAAAATAGACAACCCCAAGATGAAAACGCTGAGAATTACGTCTAGCAGTCGAGTTAAGGTGTCTTAGGCATAGATAAGAGCGTACTGTAGACTCGACAGACTTCACTCTAGCGTACGATATCAACACTCGCAAATCACCTTTCTGTGGATCTAGCTTGAGCCCTTACATGTACGGTGGGTACGATTGGATCATGCATCCAAGTTCCAAGATGGAATCCCGGGAGGTAAAGTTTGACTCTTGTCTCGTATGGCGTCGATCACTTACTCCGATCTGTGACATCGTCGAGCAGTCATGTGACGACGAGCGCGTGGCTTAGTGATTAACTTGACCCGGTCGGTTGTACACGGTTAAGAACGACAAGTGCACTATCCAACCCTGGAGAGCGAGGTCGCCGCAAAAAAGAACCGGGTTGGGACAAGTCGTGTTGCCAAGGCCAGGCGTAATTAACATTAATAGCAAGGGCCTTAACTATTGGATCGAGCAGACGAGCGGACACGGATCGAAAAGATCGACAGAGCGTTGATGAGGTCCTGGGCCCACCAGCGGCCCTGGAGAATAATATTCTTATGTCTGATTGGGTTGAGTTTAATTGGGCTTTATTATACCTCCAGGAGGCTGGGTGATACGAGAGGACAAGTTGTTGTACCGGAGGGAAGTGAGAGCTCTGATCTTCCACTATCTATAAAGCCTCCAATTGATATAGGGGATAAGTTGATTACTCCAAAAATATGGTCAGGGCTGGATCCAAAGGATATTGCAGTAATCCTTCGGACAGGCATTGCAGTCCAATGGACACGAATCATTGCCCATTTTTTCACGACTTTTCCGATCATGCCTAGTGTTCGGATATACTCTGACGCTAACGATGCGATCTTTGGAGAGGCAGTTAAAAGCGTCCAGTATATGGCGTCCGAGGAGCTGTGGCAGGGCGAGCAGTTTCGATTTTTCCGAAAATTGGAACAATACCATCGAGAACATGCCAATATACTTCCTCAGAATAAATATCTAATCGACAATAATGAAGGATGGGACTCTGATAAGTACAAGTTTTTCTATCCGATTATTGATGCCTACGAGTCCTTTCCAGATGCCAAGTGGTTCTTCATGATGGATGACGATACCGCTATCCTCTGGAATAATCTTGTTGGTTACTTGAACAAGCTCAATCCCCAGGATCATCTTTATCTTGGATCCCAAGATAACTGGTTTGCCCATGGTGGCAGCGGCGTCGTGATGTCTAGGGCCCTGGTTGACGCCATTCTTCACGCTGACCAACCCGAGAATTTCGCCAGATTCGGTGAGATGGCTGATGCCCAGACATGCTGTGGTGATATCGCTTTGGAGGCCGTGATTAGAATGATCTTGCCTGAGGTCCGCATTAACCAATATAGTGGCCTCGACGACCGTCCTGATGATTATCCTTTTGCAGCAAGGGTGTTCCAAGGGTTCCCCATTGATGACTGTCCGTTGTTTTTAGATGGGTGGTGTCAGCCAATCGGCGGGTTCCACCACGTCAATGATGCTTCGTCAAGAAGCCGTTTACTTCGATTTGAAAACTTGTTCTATTCATGGAAAGGAAACCAGAAGAAGCTCATCCTCTGGAAGGACTATTACCGCTTCTTCGTCATGCCTTTTCTTCCTGCCGCCTCGGTGGAGGATGATCGGTCGGTTCTTTACACGCGAGATGGCTGGAACGGGTATCCAGTCACCAGTGAAACAGGTCGACTGAGTGAGTCATTTTTTGCATCTTCTATTCACCAATGTGCTGCATTTTGCGAGGCCGACCACAACTGTCTTCAGTACCAGTTCTCTAACATCCCGGTCGAGAGAGACGAACAGCACACCTTCCCGGAATTTGAACAGCTCCTTCGACCGAACCATAGCCTGCTTGATCCTCTGCCAGAATATCCGCCTGAACTACTGACCAATAATCTTCTCCATAAAGCTGCAGGTGACCGACTCTTTGAGTGCCGAATTCAACGAGTGATTACGCTCGGGCGTAAAATGACTCGGGAAGAACAGGAGGAATCCTCCATAACCTCCGGGTGGCTAATGCGCCGGATCATCTCTGCCAGACTGGAACAGGAATGCGACGGGTTTGATAAATCGCCGTTCAATCCTTCAGGTCGTCAGGAGGGTTGGTTCTTCGGCTCTGGCGCCGATGACAGAGAGCTTGCTGTTGTAAATGAGCCTCAATGGTCTCGTTAATTCTTTCTACCTCAACTTTCGCTTGTGTATTATCATGGCATCTATTTCGACTCCTGTCCCCATCTTCATCCTTTTTCTGATTGATTGTTTCTCATCTTGTGTATTCTAGATAATGATGCGTGTCATTTTAGTTGCCTCTATCTTCTGAAATAGCTCGTTGGCTGTGACGGGAGACGTTGTGCTACAATGACTATCCTGTATAGTACCGAATATACTTCTTTGCAACATAGCTAGGACTACGCCCATGTCGTTTGCGTCTCTGGACCGCTGACCAAGGCAATAGGAACCCGACTTACTGCGTGGGCGACAGTCATGTGACCTCTTCTTCAACGGGCAACAAATACAAAAGACACCAAGCTTTTTACGCCGTTCGCGGCAGCCGCGTCGATCATGACGGTAATTATACCCCATACCAGTTAGAAAGCTTGGTAGCAAACCCAGCCTAGACCGAAAGAGCTCAAAGAGGTATCATCCCATCGGGGGGAATCGGCATACAGCCATCAAGAGACCATGTCTTGGTCGCTATTCGACTAGTAGAATTGATAGTCAGTGCTTTCTTGCTTAACTGCGTAGATGGCTACTCGTTTCAACAGAGACTGTAAATATGTTACCAAGTGAGCCTGGAACACGCTGGATTCCAGTGCGTTTGAGTCTGAAGGGTGGGGCTGTCGATCGGTAGGTGCAACGATGGGAAAACTGGTCGGACTGGTCAACGCTTTATATGGCTAAGCTGGAATAAAAGGCAAACAGAAGATAGAACACGGGCTGTAAGAGTAGGTAAGCTATCTCCTTGTTAATCTGCACAGTTGTAGACATGGAGGAGCGCATTGGCGGAGGTTTTGCTATGTTTCATCGAATTAGGCCTGTTTCCATGGGACGTGATGAGTGACGGTGACTGGCAAGACACATCTTCAGCACAGGGAATCGCCGATTTAAAAAGCAAGTGAAGACAAGAGACGCAAGGCTAACTAGGTAGATCGGGACAGCAAGAGGGAACAAGACAAGATGTTTCGACGACGAGGATTGTTTCCGATTTTATTTATTGGGACGGTGATAAGTTTGACGTTTTTGATCGTGATTAGAGATCGACGGCTGTCTCGATATTTCCAGAGCTCTACACACTACTCAAACGATGATCTAGGGAACTTTAATGACGATAAGACTGACGAGAACGGTTCGACCTCGCTCAGCGGCCACTTTGTTAACAACTTGTGGGCGGAGCCGCTGGTTGAAGGTGTTGGATTAGAGCCTAATGAAGTTGTTGTCATTGTCCATACCGGGCTTAATGTGCAATGGGAACGAATGATGATGCACTTACTGACAACATTGAGGACGATGCCCAATGTTTTGGTCTATTCCGACGTCGAAGATAATATTTTTGGAATCCCGGTAATAAACCCCTTGACCAGCGTGTCTCCAGAGCTTTATGCAACTGAAGAATTTGAACCTGTTCGACAATTGAAAGAGTACCATGACGAGCACGCATCGATCGGTCCTCCTTTTCTTGGGGCATTAGCGGGATGGACTCTCGATCGGTTCAAATTCACATTGCCACTTTATGACGCATGGCTCAAGAACCCAGAGGCCAAGTTCTTCATGATAATTGATGACGACACTATTGTGCTCTGGCAGAATCTACTGATCTACCTCCAATCGCTTTATCCACAAGACCAACTCTATCTTGGATCGATTGAGAATAATTTCGCCCATGGGGGTTCAGGCGTGGTTTTATCTAACGGCCTTGTCAAGGCCATTTTTGAGGATAACGCTGATCGATGGAGAACCGTCAATGAAGAGATTGTCGTTGCGGATTGCTGCGGTGATATCGCTCTAAGGACGCTGTTGGATGTCTTATTTGACGGTTCTGTCAAGATTAACGAGTATCATGGAAGTGAAGTCCGGCCAGAGCAGTATCCCAATGCTGGTGGGAGACTGTTTCAAGGTGATCGATTGGAGAATGTTTTGGTGAGGAGAGAAACTTGGTGCAGCCCTATACTCACCTTTCATCACGTTTACACTGCCTCTGCTAGTAAAATCACTTACTTCTCCACGCTATTTAGGTCGCTTGAATCTAATAGAGATCAGTACGTCACTTATAAAGATCTCTATATGTACTTTTATATGCCTTATCTTCTCCCTGAGCGGCCTTACTGGCACAACTTCTTCTCTGGTTTCGAAGCTTGTTCGGACTGTTTATACGAGTTGGTTGATTCTAGGGAACAGTGTGAAGCCTTGTGCAACGACAACGAAGACTGCCTCCAGTGGCTTTGGTTTGACCAGCCTCAGGATGATGGCAAGTGGAACTGCAATACTCAACCTCATGTCACCCTGGGCCGAAAGCAGACTGATCGGGAGGTTGAAAGCGAAGGAACTGCTTTCAGCGGATGGAAGGTTGATAGAATCAGGGCAATCCGTGAGAATGCAGCCTGCGACAAGCTCCAACCTGATATCTTCAATCCTAAGGATTATAAGGAAGGCTGGTTCTTTGATAGTCAGGTATCCGCTGAAGACAAAGCTTTGGTCAATGAACCAAGTTGGTATTAAATTCTGCAGGTCAGGATTTACTCGCTGTTCATGAAAGACTCCATGTTGTTGCCGCCTTGTATACTATTTATGTTTTCTACATATATGCTACAATCACGCGTGTATGCTACCTTTTGCAGAGGATACCCACGCCTGCTGTCTGTCCAGTGGTCGTATGTTTCCGAATGGATCATCGTCATTTCGCAATAGGGAACGAAGCAGCGGACCATGCCAGACCTTGTTGAGGTAGGCAATGGCGCACTCGTGTGTGTGTCGTCGTGCCGAATCTACCTGCATTCCGAGACGGCCCTCCTTGTGTTCATGACCTATGCTTACGTGCATAGTTAGCCCGTCCCTTGGGGATCGTTGCGACTTGCATCACGAGGTACAACGATGAATGTCATTAAAGTCAACTGCCTGCGTCGACGCCTTAATCTAAGCGCCTTCTCGCCTTCTCGCCTTAGAGTCTGATAATAAAAAGCCATGAGCTCGATCCTATCCGTTAATCGAAAACATGTTCTCCCTCTTTGAAATTCCTCCCTTTGAGACCTCTGCTTCTGTCTTCGACTCTGCCTTTGGTGTTTCTGATAATATTCATCCTGGCTTCGAACAAATGGCAAGACCTGTTCAAGAGAATTGTCATAAGAGAAATATTGACCTTGTCTTGACTCCTTCTGATCAGGAAAGCAATGACTCCGTTCCTTCTAGTCCTGGCAGCTTTTCTGCTTGCCAGCCCAAAAAGCGACTTCGCTCCAGATTCACCACTTGGTTCTGGCCTGAAGAGGACCACTTTAAGGATTTTGAGGCGCGGGTGCAATCAGAGTGCCTTGAAGGCCTTTGGTCCGGTTTTCGAGATGACTGGTTGGTCGCCCGTTCCGCCTCGCCCGCTGAGGATGCCAGCGAATCCCCTGTTCCCCGAACTTCTTTGTGGGATCGAGCCCCTCCGAGAACTACATCTGAGAACCAACCCCTATCCCCTAGTTCCTTGGGCTTGCTTCTTGATTTCTCTCTTTTGAATGAAGACATCAAAGAGTCTTTATCCTGGTCAAATGACTTGACTGATTCTCTTGATGCTCAGGATCAAGAGGCTTAATCGAGGCGCCTTGTATCTTTGCCGTTGTATCCTTATGAACTATTCTTATCTTTAATAATCGCGTACATATATCCCTTTTCTAGAAGGCGCGAGGCCTGAAGACAAAGAGCGGCTTGTTGTCTTTGTCTGAATTGGTTAAAGGTCTTTCCATCTTGCATGTAGAATGAATTGACTTAACATGAGAGTGATGGTGTAGTTTTTTTACTGAGCATCGACAAGCCTGCATCCAACGATGAATAAAAAAAAAAAAGAAACGCCAGGGAAGAAATACGGGAAAAGAGGCCATGACTGGTCAGAAGTAGTGCAGCAACGCAATTTATAAATCACGCCAATGGAATTGTCATGTGCCTTATGAAGACTTGCAGTACGGCCAGGGTGCGTTTGTGAGATGCAAAAGGAGGCAAAACTAGTAGAACAACGGAATAGCTCCCACTTTCCAGTTATTCTGTTAGCATGGCATTGTATAGTGATTCATAATGCTGAACTATTCTATAAATGCCAGAGAAAACGCAAGATCGAGCAAAAAAGAAACAGCGATAAATTATGTCCCACATTAGATTATATGCTTACTGACAAGGTTGCAAAGATCCTTCGACTTTGCAACAAGCAACGGTTCGATGGTCTAGTTGGTTATGGCATCTGCTTAACACGCAGAACGTCCCCAGTTCGATCCTGGGTCGAATCATTTTTTTGCTGTCTCGCGTGAATGTATAGTAGCTTTTTTTTTGTTTATGCTTTGTCTAGGCTGTCTATAGGAGGTTCGAGATCGTTCCTGATGCAATAAAGATGGACGAAAGCCGGCCGGATGTAACGGTGAATGGCGTTGTCGTTTAGACCAAGTCCATCTGTCATCTCCACACGAGCAAAGACGGGATGGATTTACCCAAGCGAATTTTACGAGTAAGTAAGGTGGCGATTCCTTAGCTGGACTAGAACAGTGGAGGCACCTGGAAGGCGTAAAAGAAATGGAGATTGGCGGAACAGAGCTAAGATATAGGAGACAGAACGACTGGTGTCAGATCCAGTCCCTGGGATTGTTGCCATTCCGCACCAAGATAATCTTCGATATTTCGACGTGACGATCGATGGTCCTCAGTCATCCCCATACGAAGGCGGAAAGTTCAAGTTAGAGTTATTCCTACCCGATTCATATCCTAGTAAGGAATCATGCTAGCTAGAGGACTAACAGGGAAGTGGTGCCACCCAAAATTAGATTTTTGACGAAGATTTATCATCCAAATATTGATAGATTGGGACGGATTTGCCTGAATGTGTTGAAAGGTACGAACAAGATGATGACAGAAGGATGAAAGCACAGACTGACGGGTGATAGGTAGCTGGACACCAGCCTTGCAGATCCGAACCGTCCTCTTATCCATTCAGGCTCTAATGGGAGCTCCAAACCCCAATGATCCCCTAGCTAACGATGTTGCTCAACAATGGAAAGACGATGAACAAGCGGCCATCAACACAGGTAATAACACTAGATCGAATAATATGACTAACATATGGATAGCCCGAGAATGGACAAAGCTATATGCTGTATAAACAATAGCAGTTCATAGTGGAGAGTTGAGTTTACTCTCTCTCACTCAGGATAACAGCAAACGCCTTTTCTCTTTAAACTAGTAGATGGAATTATCTTATTGCTCAGAGACGCTGTAGCAGGGATTTTACATTAACTTCGACTACACATTAAGTCCTCAAATGAAATGGAGATGATTTGATAAAGGATTATGAGACTCGTGTATTGGAGATGCTGGGATGCTCGAAAAAATCGATTGACAAATAATCTTTCACTTCATTCTTACAACCAAAATCAAATCACCTTTTTCTAAGTTCGAATTAGTTTACGGAATGAAACCTAAGCTCTTGAAATTACATACTACTATCGATGATCGAGACCTCTAGTATTCTAAGCACGAGCCTACATGCTTCCTGACATTCACCACGATAATGTACAACTAGCACGATTGCTAAGGCACAAATTACTGGACTTCTGATTAGAAACGGCGGCTCATCGAGCGATTGTAACGCACCATGTCTATAATCCCAGAACACCCCGTCGTCACATATCACAACCAATCATACCGTTGCAATTCAAGCCTAAAAATTGTCCCTTACTCGCTCGTCCCACTCACCTTCTCGTCATGCTCAGACATATTCAACGTCTTGCCGGCAAAAGAGGCTACGCTACCTCTTCTTCGCCCTCATTTTCTACCTCGTCTGCCGCCGGCGTCAAACTTGTTACCCGCGACAGTCTCGAGCCAACGTCCACTTTATCGTTTGTCATCGCTAAAGCCGGCTCCCGGTATGAAACTGCTCCTGGCGCTGCCCACGGTCTTCGTCGGTTCGCTTTCCAAGTAAGTCAAAACCTGGCCGATCATTGATCCCGTGCTTTCTACGAGGATACATCTAGACAGCGGTTTCTGCTCAGGAACTGTTGACGGCCCTAGAGATCACTTCAATTGCTTGGCATTAGTTTGACAGATTTGTTTCTAACTCTGTAGGATACTGCCAAGAAGTCTGGTCTTCGGATCAACCGTGAAACCGAACTTTTAGGAGGCCAGCTTGCTGCCTTCCACACTCGAGAGGAGATCGTTCTCACCGCTAAATTCTTCAGAGAAGATCTTCCTTTCTTTGTTGACGTTCTCTCTTCAGTCATTACTTCCCCTGTCATTGCCGGTTTGTGTTTTTTGGTCGATCCATTCTAATTCTGCAGACTACGAACTTAGCGAAAAGGTAGCTACTGGTATCAAGGCTGACCACGACGCCTTGGTCAATGACCCCGTGGCTCTTGCTGTTGAAGTTGCTTTCGAAACTGCATTCCGGAGAGGCCTCGGAAACCCTCTTTTGGCTAGGCCTGAATTCCCCCCTTCTGCTGAGGACATCTTGGCGTTTGCTAAATCCGCCTATGCTAAACCTAACCTTACTATCGCCGGTCAAGGTGTCGACTCGAATGTTCTTTCCAGCCTTGTCAGCGAGTCTCTTGACGAGCTCCCCGCTGCTGGCTCCACCACCTCTTCCGCTACAACCATCTACCAGGACCAGTCCCGTGTCAGCTCCAAGGCCGGCAATGCCGTTGTCATTGCTTTCCCTGTCAAGGGTGTTTCAGCGCCTGCCGGTGCTGCACTTGCCTATCTTCTTGGAGGCGAGTCCAACGTCAAGTGGACTGTAGGCCAAAGCCCATTAGCCCAGGCCACCAAGGGAGCTGCCAAGGCCACCTTTGTTCCCTACTCTGATGCCGGCTTGCTTTACGTCGCCATCAGTGGAGCTGATGCTGCTAGTGTTAGCGAGAATGCCAGCGCTGCGGCCGAAACTGTGAAATCTACCCTTGGCAAGGTTGATGATGTGACTGCTGCTATTGCCAATGCCAAATTTGGTTTCGCCTCTCTCAATTCTATTGGTTCTCTCGTTGCTGCTGCTAACGGAGTGGATGCTTCATCATTGGACGCATCTGCGGTCAAGGCTGGTGCTAAGGCTGTTTTGGCGTCCAAGCCCGTTGTAACCGCCGTTGGTAATCTACGCAAATTGCCATATTCGGACGAATTGGGCTTCTAAGCATCTGGGAAAAATAATATGCACGAGACGGCTGGAGGAAGGTTTGTATTGTGAGTGTCATAGAGGCCATTCTGCACGGTTTTACGTAGACATGAACGACATAACTATATACATGATCGCCTATTTGCGATCGATCTCCACACCGGGAAAGAAGAGATCGTAGTTACTGCATGGACCACCGGTGATCTTGAGCAGTTCTGGATCTGCGTCTCCGGGACGAAGCTTGAGCGTGGATACGGGAAATTTCGCCTCAATTTTCCCTTTTAACACGACGGCAGCGATTTTAGCTGCCATCAGAGACCGTTTGGTCTCCATGGCTAATGGTGATTGCCGGGTATACTCACAGCTGAGCGCATCTTGAAGCATATTTGCTGCTGCGCTGATTAGACGGATAGCACTAGCCTTGCTATCGGGCTCGGTTAAGGATGAAAAGGCATTTTGTGGGACGTTCCAGGATATCGAAGGAATGCCAATGGGAGAGAATTGCTTGAGTCTCAGCGCAAAGAGCTGCTGTGGATTGGCGTAGCGGTAGGTATCTCCAACTGGCTCAGTGAAATAGAGAGAGTGGATTAGACCTGCTAATTCTAAGGCTCTGAAGAGACATGACAAGCCGGACGATGCAAGTCTATAGAACGAGGATTCGGCGAGAGCAGAGGTGAGACGAGTTGTCATGAGAGATATTTGGAGCTGTTTCTGTTTTAACGATATCTTAGATAGACTGTCCTTTAGGTTTTGATAGAGATGAACTTTTTCTTGTTCGATTTGGCCGGCAGATGCATATAAGGAAGAAAGCTCCCCCGGCCGATAGGTATCCAACGACATACCGAGGTAAATGTACCAAGCCATACATTGCAATTTGTACCCCAAAGTCCAGGTAGACAAAGGTAAAAGCCAATCCGATTTAGTTAAATGTTGCTCGAGTTGGAGAGCAGCATGATGTAAGACATCCCATTCGACACAAGAATGCCCAATTAGATAAACCATTCGACACCGATTCGAACACAAGGCCTTAATCATTCTAGCGACGGTTTTCTCCGCATTATCGAGAAAAGTCACCCATTGATTGACAAGAGATTGGTTGCTCTGAAACTGAGGAGTCTTTGATGAAGGGAAACCGCAATGAAATTCGATGTCTTGTTTTATTACTAATCTTAAAGGAAGAAGATCGTGTTTTCCTATCCATAGCACTGGCTCTTCTTTCCAGGCAGGGTCGATGTTGAGATTATCACCTCTCGCTCCAGGAGGCGGTCGAAGGAGACCATGGCAGGTATTACCCAGCAAAGATGCAAAGACGCACCCGCTTATAAATGGGATCTCTTCCCGCTGTCTGGCCAATGTCCAGAATGATAGTTTGGAAAGTTGAGCAAGAGTGGTCGTCAACGCCGAACAGCCACTCATGCTCAGAGAAGAGCCGGGAAGATTAGCAAGGATCTTGGAGACCGCTGACAGGTCATGTAGAAAAGATTCCCAAATATGAATAGCGGTAGAAAAGGGCACGTTATATAAGGGCTTTGGAGGATGATCGGCAGGAGATTTGGCCTGGAAGAAGGAGGATACAGCTCCATCAATTGGATCTGAACTATCAGAGTTCGATAGATTTTTGATTGTTTCTAAGTTTGCTGCTGCAGAGTTGATTTGAGGTATCAATCCTGGTAATCCTGCCGGGGTTATTGGACCGAGCGCAGTGATATCCATGATAGCCCGGATAAATCCAAAGTAGGCCTCCATCATGTTCTTCTCTGAATCGGGTATCCGTAACGTGTGGATAAATTGAATAGCTCGTGCAAGACCGGCTATGATCTCAGCCGGGATGGAATTGTCTTCTTCTGGAGAAAACCAATAGGACACATCATCTAATCCATTCAATAATCTTGAATCTCTGTCATAGGCGGACAAATCTTCTTCGTCGTATGATCCACCGGTCAGGATGACATTTCTGGCTAGATCTGTCGATTTGATGATAGCAGCAACAAACGGCCGTAAAATCTCATCAGAATATGAGCCAGGTAGTCCAAAGGTGGGACAAGATCTCAAACTACATCCATCAAATGTACTTATTAAAGCTTGCACATAGGATGAAGCCAGTATAGTCTGAAACAGATCCCTGCCTCGGAGCCAAGAGGCCAATGATGACACCAAATATTCCATATGACCAATTATCTGTCGTATTGATAATGGTTTATGAGCGTCAAAACTCAGGACCGCGTCTCTCTTCACCGGGTCGTCTTTAGCAAGATGGTCGAGATAGATCATCCCAGTATCCATTTTAGGATCGCAGAGCTATAATCTTAGCTGACTTGAAATAGAAAAGGCTCACCTGGATCGGGTAAACAAAGTCGTTTAGCGACATTTGCGAAGCTTTAACCAACTCATCGGGTTCAAGTCCTAGCGTCAGTACTGACTTGTTCACATCCACAAACTTTGGCATAATTCGCGAAAAGTATCGGTCACATCTATATAAGACTCATCTCCATCGAGCTTGATTGGAGAAAACTCGACCATGGTCTCTGTCGTGGTGGTGTAACTCGGGACTAGGAAACTCTAGGTACGAAGCTTGATAGAGATCCCATTGTCCCTTGGTAATGCAACGAGAACGTACGAACACTAAATCAATAGATATATAATGATGTATTGGCTCAGCCAAGACTAGGTTTCTACAAGAGCAAAAAGTTTGCTTGATTTCAGAGGCGCTACATTCGAGATTACAGGAAAATAATCAACAAATAATCGTGATGAGTTCATTCTAAGCAAACATCAATTTTAGTCGGTGATGAGCTCTCCAGTAGCCAAGTTCTTGGGGGGCTCAACAGCTAAGAGTTAGATCACAGACAGAAGGCGACGCGCTTACGGTTTCCTGCCTTGAACTTAGTGGCTCGGAGGTCACCCAAGACTTGAGTGGTAGCCTTGGCCTTGATTTCAGGCTTGAGGGCTTTAACGGCAGCCCGAGCAGCGATAGATGTGAACTTGTTGTAACTGTAGCACCAAACGTTCCATCGAGATGAAGATAGAGAGGACTTGGAGATCCAATGCACTAGTTTACTGACAGTAAATCGAAGAGATAGGTGCTTAATGTGAGAGCATGGCTGGGCATTCACTTCTCCTCAAGCTGCCATCTCTTTGTTATTCACCGCCGTAGGCCGTAGATTCGATACCTGGGATATTATTATGCTATATATCCTCCAGATCGATCACAGATAAATACGGAACCCAAAATATTGACGTATGGTTATCATTTGGTTCTTCCGAAATCCCTTGTCGTCGTGACTAGTGCATCTGGACTCAGTCCCCTCATGGCTTGCATCTCGAAGCAATCGCATAAAATGTTAGTCAGGAAACATGATATCAGATAACCAATGGACACAACGAGCCTCTTAATCACCTTCAGAGCAGATTTGGAAGAGGACATGGGTTCAAAGACTGTCCAACGGATTGCAAGCTCTAAAGGTGACATGGCTAGCAATAACGTCGAAACTAAAGGAAATTGATATGGTATATCCACAGGTAATCAGTACTTACGTGAATCCAGCAGCTTTCCAGTAAGACATTGTAGAGCACGGAGTGGAGGTCACGAAAACTTTGGCGAGCGCTGAGTGGTTGCAACCGCTAAGTTACAAGGCCTCTACAGGGTAACCAACTAAGTTACACTTCCAGACAACCGAACAAAGGCAAAAAGCAATTTACCACAGTCTATAGTACATCGAGATTAGGCTTGAAGCTATAGCTTAGGTATAAGATTAATATTAGACGGATGAACACGTCTGAATTATTGTTTCAGCAATCTTAACCCATCATATGTAATCAAAGAATCCCTCAGGCTGCCTGTGGCCAAGGGTCACATTATCCGAGTTAATTCACTACATCAACCATTAAAAAGGGACGTTACAAAACTTGAACGAGGATGCGAGCGTATTTCCGAAAACAATATACGGCCAAGAGGCCGTTTGATCCTACAGAAGCCTGAGATGTATGATCTATGCACCCAGTTATACAGACTCCAAGCCGTATACGGTATACTCACGGTTTTTCCCGTACGGAGCTTGCTTGGCGCTGGCAGACCTATTTTAACAGTGACATCAGAGCTGGTTATGTCCCCTCACTGTGTTTTAGGTAGGCCAAGCTGTGCCTTCCCTTTCTACCTGTGCAGATCGCTGGTAGTCAACTTATCCGGCAGTATCGGCAGCAACACGACAACGCCATGGACATAGTAGAACTCCGTGGAAAAAAAATTAGGAGTTAAGGCTAAGCTTGAAAGAGCAAGAGTAACATAAACAGATTGAGTGCCAGTAGCAAGGAGAGTTTGACGGAGGAAAAAGACCTAACAGATCCCTTCCGTAGATGTGGAGGTAGCATGCAAGGATCTAACGTGGCAGTTGACCAGAGAAACGAAAGTCATCCTAGAATCGATTTGAAAATTCTCGACTAGGAAAACCGATGGAACCAGTCATTTAACACCCAAGATCCTTTGTAGTATTTGTTTCCTAAATAGTGAGATGAGTTACCGATTCACCAAATCAGCTTAGCGAGGAGCCAAAAATATATCCATAAAGGAAATGACGAGCGCCTATTCCCATTGGGATCGAAAATCTCACAGAGTCGATTCAGTTTTTCTGCAGATGATCTTTCATCGTCTGAATGTTTTTCTTATATTCATCAGACTGGTTTGTACTAAGCTGGGACTTGCTCGAAGACCGGGGGCGTGGTCGATCGTGTTAAGGCCCCAAGCCATACCGATACGAGATGGGACTGCGAAGAAAAAGCCGAAGAGGGAGTATAAGAATGTAGAAAACAGGAAAAGTTCGATATCCTGACACTTCTGACATGACAGGCTTAGCGACTACTGCTTTTAAGCTCATTCGATTCATTTTCCCTTATTGGGAGGAAAAGGTACAAAGAAAGGAGAGCATACCGAGATGGGAAACTTTTGGCTTTTGATATGTGCGAATCGGGAACGTCTCAAATGACAGGTTAAGGATACTGACTTCATTCCTAGTTTGGAATTCTTTGTGCCCCATAGCTTCAAACAATCCTTTAATAAGACAGAGCGATGAGCTACGAACGCAAATAACACACAACGCCAAAGAAAGGAACTATATAACACAAAAGAGTCCAACCAACACTCATCACTTATCGTTGTACTACTAATAATTCCTGTTGACAGGCATGCCTTGAAGGTACTGGTATGGACCTTGTTGATCGGGAGACATATAATTACCACCGGCTTGACCCATTTGAGGAGGGGGGACACCTTGAGGCACGCGATGCATGGGGACTCCTCTCTGTAGTAATTCCTCGGGACCAGGCTGCCCCATATGGTTGTTGGGGTGCTGGATGTGTTGTGGCGAAATCTGTTGATGAGAAGGATGCTGGTTGTGATGCTGCTGAGGATGCATGGCGCCTGGGTGCATTCCTGGTGGTGGGCCTTGGGATGGCTCATCAGGGGCAACTCCAGGCTGACCTCCGACTCCCATACCTTGGTCCATATCTTGACCTGCCGACATATTTTGAGACGGATGCATATTCTGGCTCACATCTTCTGGGGCATTTAAACACGCTTGAATCAAGTTTCGTCCTTCTGGCTTTGTCACCAACGGTTGTAGTTTGGGAGTAGTAAAAGTGTACACGAGACCCGTCTCCGAGACGACCAATAAAAGGACTTGAGTGCCAGTAAGAACACTTAGTTCATGAGCCTTCTTCATTATACCGGTCTTTCGCTTTGAGAAGGTTATATGCCGACGACTTTTATCAGTAATGAACTTGATTTCAATCTTCCTCCTTTCCTTGCTAGGTTTCCTTCCTTCTTCATCCGACTCATCTGCATCTAATTCACGCTTTTGTGGTCTCTGCTGAGAACCTTGAGGAGGAAGACCTTGAGGGGGGAGGCCTTGAGAAGCATTCTGGGGTGGGCCTTGAAGGCCAGACTGTTGCTGCAGTGGTGAAATGTTCTGCGAAAGGTGAGACGGGAGACCCGATTGAAGAGAAACATCACCGTATTCATGCTTTGCATTCGATGGAACACTCATTGTAAATAAAACACAAGTCTAGGATATAAAGACGCAAGAAAAATGACTTGCAAACAATGTATTTCCGTACCGGGACAAGAGAGGGGGGCAACGGTCAACCAATTAAGAAGGTAAGTCAAGCCAATAGGCCAAAACAAGTCAACGAGTCAATCAGACGACCAAGTTCAACGAAAAGTCAAATAGACAGGACCGGATTAGGACCAAAGTTTGGTGGTTTCAACTTGATAAAATAGCCGGGGAACGGTGGTTAAAAAGGGAAATCCGAAGAACGGAAGACCAAAGGTAACTTTGCACCAATCATTATGTCAGGCAAAAGAGGCTAACCACTTTGGGTTAACACTGTGTGTATGTAATGTTTGCCACCACCGTACATGGAGCTTTCTTTGGACATATTCCTGCTACTTGTTTTGCTTGACGTGCCACGTTACTCTTGGTTCACAGGTCATATCTGAAGTATTTTCTTTTCCTGAGATCTTTTTTTTTACATTACTTCCATCCTACTTTGTCGTTTACATCATCTATCTCACAAACCTCACGTGTGCAGAACTGAACGCTGCATTTTTGGCCTTTACTATTGGCACAACATGGATAAAATCTGACTCCTAGCCGGGAAAAACCGAAAAGATTGACTCAATGAACAAAGAAATGATGGAGTGAGTTTGTAAATATTTACAGTTTCATTTACGTTGTTTCTGCGTCTGTTTCGCTTGCCGGGTCCCCGCTGGTTCACAACAATGTTGCTGTTAATAGTCAGAGGACGACACGGCAACCACCTAACGCCCAGTGATGGCCCTCGTTTACTTTACTTGAAGAGAGCCGTCAAGATATTGACCCTTATCTAAGTCTGGCCACCAATCAGATCCTTTGGTCGTCATTTCTGGCTCTCACGTCTCCCCCATGCCTCTTTGGTAGGGTAAGTCGACCTCATCTTCTGGTCATTCCTTTTCTAGCCTATTCGACCTGCCATGTCACTTGAGGTTCATTGTTTCCACCTCATCTTCCCACCCAATTCTAACAAGCAAGGCTGGCTTCGGCTTTGAGGACTCTTTTTGTGAGTGGGCCTATGAGTCAACCTTGCTCTCTATCACATGCCGTAGCTTCCGGGGTATCCGTCGATATGCTATTCGCTGACCTCGTCGGGTATTATTCACCAATATCCGCAAGACATAATCACTCTGGGCCTTCGCCTTTCATGGAAGTTCCACAGGAAGTGGTAACCCGCCGTTGGCGTCTAGCTGTTTACGGATTTTCCTGTTTTGAGTACAGACAGAAAGATCTGCTGACAGGCACGAAAGAGGAAAAAATGATCTGGAGGATTGAGAAGACGCCCAGATCTAGGTTTGTGGACTGATTCGGCAAACATTGTACTGTAACTTCACCGTTACGCTGAGGCGGGTCAGATGTCAGTTAAAGATCACGAGATGATGATATAACAAGCTACAGCAAACAAGTGTAAAATTGAGATCACAATTAAATGTATTAGGTAGACTAGTACTAAAAAGAATCGAGTGCAAAGTGCATCGGTGACAAATCCAAACCATCGTACGCGTACAAACCAGAGCTAAACATCAAAAAGGAAGAAATTCCTCCGAAACAAGAACGTTGTCCACAGATTTCCCGAAGAGCCAATACCACAATTATCGAGGAACATCCATGAACTCAAATCCAGCCAAGCCAGAAACCAACCGAGTATAGGAAACCATTACTGACTTTTGAAGATGCGTCCCGGAGTCGAAGAATTCTCCATTTTTGCTTGACCACGCTAGTCAATTTAGAATTGGGCACGAGTCTTTCGCATCGCTTGAATCTTCTTCACAAGGAAGTTGATGAAAAAGCCGAGACCGACAAGGAAGATAATGACGAAGACAAGAATAACTCCACGAGGTAACATTTGGAACTAACAGTTAGACTTCTGCAACAATAAGTGAAAGTCTTCTTGTGAAGTGTCTTCGTCTGTATCTGAATCTTTGTCCGAGAAAACGCCCTGGTAACCAACCGTGTGCGAGCGGTAACGCCAACCAATCAAATCGACCGAAACAAAGGATGTAAACAAGACCTCAACTCGAGAGAAAAGTTCAGTTCAGTAAGAGAAAAAAGCCAATAATGATTATATAAATTGACAAAGTGTCTCAAAATTATCATTAGAATATGGATTCCAAACGGACCAGGCCCGTTGCTAGGACCATATGATGTTCCGCAGATTCCGCAATAACAGTCCGAAAATGCCGCAAGGCCAAGAGGATCAATTGAAACAAGGATCACTCTCATATTAAATCAAGAACAATCGACCACTCCTAAATGATCCGAGAGTATAGATTGGAGTTGATCATAGACAATAAAAACATCAGTAGACAGTCTTATCGGACGATAAAGAAACGATATAGACGAGACGCTAGTAGAAGAAGATAAACTCACCTTTTATATGTAAATGGTAGCCAGACTAAAAAGGGGTATAGCAACTGGTAGACACCAAGAGGAAAAAGAAGGCGTGGGAGGGAGTGCGAGGTTTTTATACTCGGTCAATGGTTGGTGTGTCATGGCGACCATTGGCGGGCCATAAACATGGGGCAAACTCGGTGGTATGTGCCGGCAACGGACCAACCGGCTCTAGAAAGGCAAAAGAGACGGCTTATCCTTTGTATCCGGTCTTTTGGGTGAGCATAAACCGTCTCTCCCTTTCTGAGATCAAGCTCTGAGCTATGCAATTCATTTTGGCATGAAGCTGCGTATGTTAAACATATTCAATTTAATTTACAGGTCTAGAAGGAGTAACTCAAACAGACTTTCCATGAACACATTGTTTTCATGCTTAACTATTTACCATGCCAATCGCGGTTTTTCTCTAGAGCCGATGGTTCCGGTATCGGTTTTTCGTTTACTCACTTCCAAAGCCGTCAGGGTAAACACTTGTGTTTCCTGTTTGACTTCTCGGTGCGGCAACAGTCGCCCAAAGTAGATAAGATTTTGCCAGACTTGCTGGATTGGGCTTCTTTACCAAAATCTTTCAGGGACATACTTTCGAAAGCCTCGGTATCCTAAGGAACATTGGCTTTTTTGGATCAATCAGAATTCCCCGGAATAAGACAGATTCTTATTTTTTGCGGCTGTCAACTGGTTTTTCTAGCTCGAGATACTTGCTCCTTCGTTTTCCCTTTCTTTCTTAGGTTTTCATTCCGATCTAGCCGTAGGCGGAACCCATAAATCTCGTTCTAGTTGTAGTAACGCGGCGGGAAAATTTCGGTGAGCCGTTCCTGCCGTGCGTTATCCCTCATGAGGCTCGACCTATAGGCAGACCTTCGTCATAGACGGCGTGGCAGTATATATAATAGTTCATTCTTTCTGGTGGCTTTACCATTCATAATTCTTTGACCTATGAAGAACTTTATAAAAGAGATATTATATCTAAAGGGTCTCATATAAAAGTACGTAGGTTCGCAAAGCGAATGATCTTGGACATCGGCCATGTAGCATTTCAGGCGCCAAAAACTTGGCTAGTACGGATATGAATTGCGAGCTAGGTCTGGCTGTAGACTGTTAGACTGAGCAGCTGATAGGCTGGAACATAGGTACCTGTACGAATAACCTCATGTCTCGATATAATTGAGGAAACTAGAGTTTTGCCATTGTGAAATACGACTCTTTCTATCAGTACGGTCGGTCGTCGGCGAAGGCTGTCCTTTGTAAGTGGGATACCCTCAATTGCGAGTCTGGCGTTCATTGTAACTAGGCTTTTATTTTGGAATATTGAGGGTCGTCTTCTTTCCATGTTTATATATATATACAAAGGGATCAAAGATCCAAAAGATTTCTCGATAAAACGGCATGGTATCCCACATCTAAAGTTGAGACAGTATGCTTCAAACTTGAAGCAATGTACAAATCTTTTAGGGCTTGTGTCTCAAATATTCCTGTCACTCAATTCTCTCAACCCCAGCCAGAAGGTCGGAAGGGTAAATCATCTGGAATTAGAAAGGCATGTCATACAGCCAGGAACGTGTGTCTTTAAGGCCGTAATGGATATCTCCATTAGATCAGAGTAATTAGAGCTAGTGTAAGAAGTACTACAGTTATATAGATTATTCGATATGCAATTGATGCAATTGATAAGCATAATATCGTTGATCGCCGAAGAATATTGTATGCGTTCCTGCGACATGCTTTGACTCTGAATGCCATGCATTGGCTTAACTGGACAATTCAATTCTCCAAGTGGCACAAATTGGCCATGACCAGATGGTATGAACCAAATGTGAAAAATCAAGCAAGATCCGAGTCCTACAGTTATACGAGCCTTATTCGAGCTTCTATTGTTTTCCTGTGAGCCTGAACATGCACGCTAGCGACGATAATGTCTATTCAAGAGATTCGTTCAGAAAATAGACTGTTACATTCAAAACATCCTTACGCACAAGCCAATTGGAAAGAGCTCGGAGATCAATTGAGTTATACAATCAATTCAATGCAGCTTGAGGACAAGCACAATTTAAAGACCAGCAAGGTGACATGATACAAAGGGCCTTACTTGTTCGCTTGGTTCGTCACTTCTTTCTCACTAATTACTTCATCCAGAGCGTGTAGCTGGACTTCTCGACCCGGCTGTGATTTCTAAGCTCTGTAGCGTCAGATGACGCTTTTCCCCCACACCTTAATTGACGTCAACGAGGTTCGACAGCACAACACTATAAAAGGCGAACGACTTCTTCCAATAGATCAAAACCAAAATCCATCATGACAGTTAAAGTTGGAGGTAAATTGATAGATTGAATGAAGACTTACATGATTAGACGTTCTACCCACCGGACACAAGTTTGTCTATATTCCCTATACCCCTGAAAAGACGGCCCTCACCGGTGAGAGACTCGCCAAGACAGAGAGCTAATGATATAGCCTGCGGAGTACCCAAGACTGTGGATATCATCAAGGATTTCCAAAATAAAAAGATCGTCATTGTCTCTGTTCCAGGAGCATTTACTCCTACCTGTGCTGAGCTTCACGTTCCTCCTTACGTGGAGCACTTCAAAGAGTTGGCTGCCAAGGGCGTCGATGCCGTCATTGTTATTGCAGCCAACGATCCTTTCGTCATGAGCGCTTGGAGCAAAGCTAATCATGTCACTGGACCTTTGGCTGAGAAGATCTTCTTTGTTTCTGACTTCAATGCCGAATTCAGTAAGGCTTTGGGTCTGAGCACTGACCTCACTTCTCGAGGAATGGGCATTCGTACTGCTCGTTATGCTCTTGTCGTCGATCACGGCAAAGTTACCTACGTTGGCGTTGAATCTGAGCCTGGTGTCACCGTTTCGGGATACGAGGCTGTCCTCTCTAAGTTATAGATGCTCACTATTATGATATAAATATTCTTATGCGACTATTCATCAAGCTGTAGTCATAACTGGACGGGCAATAGCCTGTCTAATCGCATTGTAATCGCATTGTTTCAATAGACATTGTACTTTATTGAGAGTCGTAAGAGCACAGGTTACGTTTCTTTCTTGCAAGCGTCTCCCACGATCAATTGATTGGAGGACGCAAATCAGCTAGACCTCTCCAAGCATGAACCGAAATATCAGACCATACTCTACTTAAAACGTGACCAGTAGGAATAAGGGGAGAATGGGGAGCATTACACAATAGTGCTTTATGACATTCAGACCTAAAGATATTTTATAGCGATAAGAATAGCCTTTCAAAGCTGAGAGTAAAGGAATATTGAGGGATGGGCGACGATGGGCACTTAGCTTGAAAATACGTCCAAATGGGCTTAAGAGGGACTAAACAGCAAGATGAGTTCCTATACTACATACTTAAAGTTGCCCTGAATCCGCTCGAGCATAAGCCAGAAAAGTCATAATTCCTTTCTGTTCGGTCTACAGTGACATGTCATGCCCATTGTGTTACCTAAACATAAGCACTCTAATCAAAAGGAGTTAAAAATGCTTCTGCGATGAATCGAGCCCGAGCGTTAAGGAACAATTTCATCTCAGAGATTTCTCGATCGACATCCTCCATAAACTATAGGGTTAGCACCATTTATCCATCACTTCATCATACCTGGATTATAAAATCAACTAATTTATGCTTCAACATACTCTCTGTGTGGAAATTGGTAATTAAGAATGAAATATCGTAGCCCTAAACTGGTTAGACGGTGACCTCCTCTAACACATGCCTTGATAGGTTTCCGACGTAGGATTTCGAAAGCTTCTGCTCGTCCTTCGAGGAATCGAGTGAATTTATGAACCAAGATTTGTTCAATTTCGTCTGCTTGTTTGATTTTGATGCTGACCCGAACACTATTGATGCTAGGTTCAATGTAGACCTGTTCATTTTCGTTTCGAGCAATTGTAACAGGGTTCAATAATAACTCGGGGGACGTTTGAACCTCAACTTCAGGTTTATTATGACGTTCGACCGTCTGAGAAGCGAAATTCTCGAGACATAGCCCGGCAGTCAGGGAGCTTCGGACCGAATTAAGATAGGGCCGAAGAGATTGAGACTTTAGTTAGCTAATATGATACTCATAGTTAGATAAGCGTGGCAAATGCATTGAATCCAAGCTTCTCAATTCCAATAGCTTACCATCGGTCAGTAGAATGGGTAGATGGGTACGTCCTGGGCGACGATTCGGTTGCTACACTAAGCGAGCAGCAACTCCTGAGCCATTTTGTTATCAATAGCACCTCACGACAGATACCCTTACTATCCGTATTTCTCTCAAAAAGTGAAAGCTTCTACATATTCAACTAGCCATTCAGTAAATTATACGCTTCATTACAGGCACAGATCCAACGTCTTGACAGGAGAATAATCGAGCGTTGCCAAGGCAACAGCGCATCTACTAGTTATTATCCTGACTCCTAATCTGGTTAACGCATCATGACATTGATTCCAGGTATGGTGGCGATTTGTATGAACCGCACTGATAATAGTGGTTGTGAAGCATGGAGCAAAAAAGTACGATATCGAAATAGATACAGACGAGCCTGTTCCTGTTCTAAAAAGTCAGCTTTATTCTTTAACTCAAGTCGACCCCGAGCGCCAAAAGCTCATTCTGAAGGTAGGTAAAAACTGTCGATTAGTTGTACTCGATTTAGCGAAAAGTACTTGCTGAATCGTTCGTGCAGTCTATAAATACTCTCGGGAGGACTTACTAATTATTGCAGGGAACGATGATTAAAGATGACACTGATCTGAACTCGATCAAGATCAAACCAAACGCCATTTTGATGTTGATGGGCACAGCGGGAGAAGTTAAGACTATTGCCCCTCCAGTAAATCAGCCTAAATTCCTTGAAGATATGTCAGAGAGAGAATTGGCAGCTGCCTCGAATATACCTTCAGGATTAGTGAATATGGGTAATACTTGCTATATGAACTCGACACTCCAGGCATTACGTCGGGTAAAAGAACTCAGGGATGCACTGAGCCACTATACAAACTCTCCTGCTCAGCGTTCTGCCGGACTATCCATGATGGCAGCGACTAGACAACCTGATCTGACCGGATCGTTGAGGGATTTGTTTGACAGTATGTCACAGTCATCAGAGCCATTTTATCCTCTTGCATTCTTGACTGTCCTCAGGCAATCGGTTCCTCAATTCGCTGAACAGGGTTCTGATGGAAGATTCAAACAGCAAGACGCGGAAGAAGCCTGGACACAGCTCATCTCGTCGTTACGTTCCTCTCTATCTGATGACTTTATTGACCACTATTTTGGTGGCAAGATCGAGGAAACGACCAAGTGCGATGAGAATCCTGAAGAGCCGCCGACACATGCAACACATCCGTTTGTGAAGTTGGAGTGCCATATATCGATTACTACCAACTTTATGCGGGACGGGTTACTAGCATCTTTGCATGATGAGATCGAAAAGCAGAGTCCCACCCTTGGCAGAAATGCTCATTATACCGTTACTCGAAGAATAAGCCGACTGCCGCAATACCTTGCCGTTCATTTCGTCCGTTTCTACTGGCGTCGAGATATACAGAAGAAGTCGAAGATCATGCGGAGAGTTGGGTTTCCATTCGAGTTTGATGCAACCGAGCTTTTGACTGACGAACTCAAGGCCAAGACAGTTCCTATTAGAGACAAGATGCGGGAATTTGAGAAAGCGGATGAAGAAGAACGTCGGGCTTTGAAACGAGCGCGGTTCAATGAGCTTGAGCCGGGTGCGACTGATGAAGGGGAATCCAAAGAAGACGAAGAAAAGCTTACCAAAGACCACGACGAAAGAAAGAAAGAGCTAGAACAGGTGATGAATCCGGAAGTATCTGCTGATAAAGGTGCCAATGTGAGTGGGTTATACGAGTTGATTGCTGTTGTCACCCATCAGGGCGCGGGAGCTGACAGCGGGCATTACCAATGTTTTGCCAAACAGAATCCCGGTGAAGACAGCGATGAGAACAAAAATAGCAAGGAGCCAATGTGGTGGAGGTTTAACGATGATCGAGTGACAGCGGTGGAACAGTCCAAAATTGAGAAGCTTGCCGGCGGCGGTGAAAGCGACGCTGCATTGATTTGTCTCTACCGAGCCAAAGACTTTTAGAATGGCATGGATTTAATACATGGAAGAGAATACGTAAAGGACATGTATAATATATCATACACTATTCAATTGTTTTCTTTTCCAAAGCGACGACCTTTTCCCGGAAAGCTTCAAACTCGTCTAGGCAGCGTAGAGGCTGGGTGTGGTGTTTTGATAGACATTTGATCACGACGTCCCTCGCAGACTCAACTTCAGGAGACACTTTTCGGACCTGGGGCCGTTTCGCTAGATCTTGCTTCAATGCCGCCAATTTAGCCTGCACATCTTTCGAGTTGAGGCCCGACGTATCTTTGGGATCCTTGAGATCTGCGGCGACCTTTTGTAAGCGACGTAGAGCCTCTGCTTTCTCCTTTTCGAGCTGGATATGGACAAGGTCTTCGACGGTCTTTTCAGAGTAGAGAGAGCGGGTGTATTCGGATTCGGGGGATGACGAGAGCGATTCAATAAACGAGGACGAGAGTTCTAGAGGGACGGGAGGCACAAACACGCGGGTGCGAGGAGCACCGGGAGATTCATCTGAATCCGACGTAAGCCTAGGTTTTAATGCTGATTGCGATGAGCCCATGGTATATTTCTCTGGCAGCGCTGAGAGGTGAGTGGTTGGTGGTAGACTGGATACTAAGAGTAGTGAGAATAGAGACTTTGTGAGATCAACTGCTATTTGGGCTTTGCAATCTTATTCTTTTTGGTCAAGTTATTCTGTTCATAAAAATGGATTTTTCCACGATTGTGAGGCAACTGACCTGCCTGTTTTCGCTAGATCTTATGCAGGTCCACTAGACTGCACTATGTGAACTCTGAGCATTGACAAATGGAGAGGAAATGGCCGAATTCCCCGAGAATAAAGTCGCCAAGTCTACTGTACATTCTAGGGCTCCTTACAGAAATAGTCTATAACAGGGATATGGATGAGGTCTTGCATCTCGTGGAGAACCTGCGTGACGCCAGAAGTGTCACAAGCCATGTCAATAACAGAGCACTGGCTCTATAAGGCAAGCTGACTAGAAATACACCAACCACGGGAGAAGTAAATATAATAAAATGACATTACATTTGAGACTCATTACTTGTTTTGGGGTCTTTGGAGCTGAGCAGACTATTCGACGCCGGCCCTATCGGGCGTGCAATAGCGTCACAGCCATTCGCATGGGGGTGCCTGTTGAAATGATCGAGCGACGTTGATTTGTGGCACAGATGTTCCGGTCGGTGGAAAGAGATCCGACAATTAACCTTTCTAACTTGATCTTAAATTGATGGAACTATAGTATGGTTGATGATAAGACGCCTCGAGTATTTCTGATCCGCCACGGAGAGACAGAATGGTCTTTATCAGGCCGATATACGTCAGTGACGGATCTTCCGTTAACACATCAAGGGCGAAAGCGGCTGCAATTGACCAGTGAATCTTTGATTGGAGAAGACCGACTTATTCTCCCTTCGCGAATTGCCAAAATCTATGTGAGTCCTCGACGTCGAGCCCAGGAAACGATGAACATCTTGTTCCTCGAGAACCACTTGAAGATGGAAGATTATCTACCCAACATTGACATTGTGACGGATAATCGGGTCCGCGAATGGGACTATGGTAACTACGAAGGCCTGAAGACAGCCGAGATTCGGAAAGAACGCCAGGAAAAGGGGTTGGATAAAGATGGTCCCTGGACGATTTGGGAGAAAGGGTGCGAAGGAGGAGAATCGCCTCAACAAGTTGAAGCACGAGTGGACCAGGTGATCCAGGAGATCAAGGAGTTCCAGTCGCATTCTATTTCAGGCACCGGCAAAGTCCAGGATGTCGTCGTGGTCGCCCATGGCCACATCCTTCGATCCTTTGCTTGGAGATGGTGTAACCGCCCCTTAACGACAAACCCCTCCCTGATTCTTGAGGCTGGCGGTATTGGGGTCTTGAGCTACGAACATCATAACATTGACGAGCCAGCTTTAGTTCTTGGCAGTGCTTTTATCATTCCGCACTCATCCTAAGAAAGCGAGCGACGCCGATCAAAGCGATGCTGAGGGCATCCTGCAAATCCGTGTGTTTTCACCGGGCTTTTGTCTGACTTGCAGAGACGGTTCTCGTCTATTGCTACGACTGTGCATGATTGGCTCCTCATAATACATTATTGTGAAACTATAATACACGGATACATGACATTGTTGGTCACAAGAAAAAGCTTGCGCGTACGTCAACGTTGTAGACACACGTAGCAAAGACAAGAGGGGATTAGTGAAAATCTAGATGACATGGGTTAGGCAACCCTGTTCGTAGCGCCATAGCTTGGAGGTTTCAACGGTGTTTGCAAGTCCTGTCCAGCCCCGTTTGGCTCTCCTCCCAGTTCTCTCCAAATCTCGTCCGTCTGGGCTGCGCTAATAGTCAGCGATCTTCTCGTACGCCCAACTAGGCTCTTTCTTCGCCGTCTCCCCAACAGACCTTCCGTCTCTCTCCTGCTTGATGGACTAGAAAACTCAAAGACAGGGCTAGAAGTCATGTCGGGTGTAGTGACTGCCGGTGACGCTGCGACCACTAGATCTCGAGGCTGATTGCCAACGTCGGCGGGGTGTTGGGACAAGGCAATGACACCTACCAGCACCAGCGCGGCACCAAAACAGAGACAAGCCAGTCCTCGCCAGGACAATACCCCCAGCTGGTCGTAATATACAAGGCCATCGACAATAGCAAACACGTTATACACACAAAAGACTAAAGGATAGAGGATCGAGGTGGAAAGGAGTCGCAGACCCTGATTCAGGGCATAGAGCTGAGTCAAGGCGAAGCTTAAAAACGTCAAGACAATAACCCAGGCCTGCCAGTGGTTGAATTGGTTCTCATGGAATGTTTTGATGATCAGTTCGACAGTCGACTTGGCAAAAAGCAGGGAATGCGCAGAAAGAATCCCGCTAATGGTGCCAAGAAGAACTCCTCGAATAAAGTCCCTCGAAGTGCGTATCACGGCGATTAATAAACCTAAAACAAATAGTAATGAAAACAGCATCCACAGTATAAACGCCTGACGATGGAATAACGCGAGTAATTCAGATAAGCTATGGCTGGGAGAGGGAACTGCGGCGAAGAAAGCGATAATGCTTGCACCTATGAAAACGAAAAACGTCCCAAATGCAGTGGAAACAATGAATGGCTCAGCGAGGATCAAGGATGCAAACAAGGAGTTGAAAACCAATCCAATTGCCTGCAGAGGACTAAGGACCACGATCGGCAACGTAGTGATCTGGACCCCAGACCCAACTACATTGGCTAACAAGAACAAAAACAGACCCCATCGCCACCTCGATCGACGATACAAAGGTCTCCGGGACCAGCTCGGTTTCGAATCTTCAATTAAATGACTCTGCTGTTGCAATGTCAGCCCTAGGCTCTGCGTGGCCGAGGATATAACCGCACTCAAACATCCTAGTGCCAATAGGATATGCATTATGATACAACGGTTATCAGAAAATCAGTAAAATTCGGCGATCCAATATTCAGAGCGACACAAGTGATTACTCTGTCCGCTCAATCGGTTACTTAACCTGCCTCTATTACAGCGCCAGAACCACCCTCTTAAATATATATCCCGCGCGCCCTAGATGACTATCAAAATATCAGTCAATTAGCGCTTTCACAGCTGGCGCGTGCTCAGACGTGGCTTTCTCCACCCTCCAGCAGTAGCGTATTATTCTATGATCTAGGTAGTCCCGTTTATCGGTAGAATTGATCCAGGATCACAGCTCTCGTCAAGGTTTGTATCCAAGTGGAACAAAGCTAGAACTCCCCACCAGGTGACGGCTTAGTGGCACTAGAAAAAAGCGTCCTTGACACGCAAACTCCAAGTTCCTGTCTTCTCTGCTTCAACGTATCGAGCAGTCCAGTCTCCGTCTCTGCTTTTCCCTGTTCAATTCAAACTTACGGACAGTCGTAGTTATCACCTCTGGGCAGGCGTCCTCGGTCACGTGCCGTTGCTAGGGTGATCCCAAGGTCCATCTATGGTGGCTGCCGCATCCAGGTGCTCGATTATCCTTTGGTTCGCAGTCCAAGATCCAACTCTGCATTCAAGATGGCCCCCCATGAATTGAGTGACGAACAGGTGAAACTAGTATGCCATTTAATAAACTAACCTTGAAGGTGGCCGGCGAACTCCGGAAAATGGTTCAATTCATCAAACAAGAAGCGTTGGAGAAGGCCAGGGAGATCCAAATCAAAGCCGACGAGGACTTTGCCATCGAAAAGGCCAAGATAGTGCGTGCAGAGTGTGCTGCTATTGATGCCTCGTATGAGCGAAAGGCCAAGCAAGCATCTCTTGCCCAACAAATCCAGAAATCGACCATTGCCAACAAGACTCGGCTAAAGATCCTCAGTGCGAGAGAGAAGGTGCTTGACAGCATCATTGAGGATACGGAGCTTAAGTTAAAAGACGTTTCAAAGGATTCAAAGAAATACAAGAAGCTTTTGGAGGACTTGATCCTGGAAGGTGCTCTGGAACTGCTGGATCCTACGGTGGAAGTCAAGGTCCGCAAGAGCGACGTCGACGCTGCAAAGAGTGTTATTCAAGATGCAGAGAAGCGCTACAAGGAAATGAGTGGCCGAGACGTCACAATTGGCATAGCAGATGACTATCTTGCCCAAGATGCTGCGGGAGGAGTCATCGTCGTTGGTGGAAACGGAAAGATCGAGGTCACCAATACATTGGAGGAGCGCTTAAATCTTCTTTCCGAGACGGCTCTTCCTGCCATTCGGTATACTCTCTTTGGGCCGTCCAAGACTCGCAAGTTCTTCGAGTAGTTAGGGTGTCATTGAATCTGTTAGAAAGTAATGGTATCTATCTGTAATGCAACAATCACTCGTTCTCAAAATCCAGGTTCAATCCGCTCATGCTTGGAAGGTCAAGCCGATATAGAATACACTCGAGCACTCGTTTTACTTCACCGCGATCAGGAAACATTCCCATAGGATCCAGGACTAGGCTGTTTATTCTCTCAAGCTCTTTCTGGACCAATGGCATCGGACTCCTTGTCCTGGCCTCAATCTTGAGCGCATGCAGGCTTATCAGGAAAAACAACAGGTGTTTCTTGAGCGCGACATAAGCATCCTTGTCTCCTCCCACTTCAGCGGTCAAGGCACATGTTTGGAAGTGAGGCACCACCAGTGATTCAAAGGTTTTGGCCAATATAACCGGAGGCAAGTCTTCTGGAACAGGCTCGTCTAAAAAGCACGCTAAAGCAAGTCTCGCCCGAATCAGTAGACCTAGGTAGTTTCCTGGTAGTCCACGGAGGATTTTAAGTTGAAGAGTGGGGTTTCTAGAGATTTTCTCCCAGACCTTATTGCTGACCGCAATGCATTGAGGTGCAAAAGCACTCGGCAGGGATGAGAAAAC
The DNA here is from genome assembly GCA_003707065.3 of Trigonopsis variabilis. Taxonomy (NCBI): domain Eukaryota; kingdom Fungi; phylum Ascomycota; class Trigonopsidomycetes; order Trigonopsidales; family Trigonopsidaceae; genus Trigonopsis; species Trigonopsis variabilis. Next base: position 461,872 of record PPXM03000009.1, on the reverse strand, counting down.
ACGACACAGCATCTGCAAAGCATCGCCGGCTAAGTAGAATGAGGCTTCTATATCTGTCAGGATCAATGAGTAGTCGCAGAGCAGCGCAACCAAGATATCAGAGATGTCATGATCAAGCTTGATCAGAGAAATGGCCATAAAGCCCATGATCTCAATAAACGAGCGAAGGCTACCACAGGCAAAGCGCACTATAATTAACAATTATTCTCTTTTCCAGAAACTCACCCTTGATAGCTCCATTTTCGGCTTTCGTGCCCGCTCCTTGGCTGTCAAGCCCCACCAATCTCCTGCTATGAGTGTTAATGCTAGCAAAATCCAACATCTCCGGACGCTGCTCGAGAAAAGACTTTAGTTAGTAGACCCAACGATCATGACTTACTTTTGCAGTGTCGACCAGAGATATCCTAGTACTTTCATCGGGCTCGACACAGGCTGGACGATTAGCACAATGCAGAGAAGCTAAAACACACCTCGATAAGTAATCCACTCAAGAACGTCCAAATATACCCGAGTCGAAGCAGAAACGTACCGGCAGAGCGAGCCACAGTTACATAACAGGCGAAGCTGTCTGGGAGACGGATTAGGCCCCGGTTCACTGAACGGAAACGGCTTACTTAATTGTTGGTGGATCAGTTCGGCCGGAAAGTATATATTATACGTCCTTGACTTGGCCGATTTGGTATCTCTGATCGACCGGCCTACTTGAGCCAATCCCGACATGTCTCGAGCGCTCTTTAGTCGATTCATCAACTCTTCATACTCATCGCCGTCATTATCGTCGTCGTCCTCGCTGGGAATATCATTGTAATCAGTTTCCTTTGTCGACCTTATCGCGTCCGCTTGCTTTTCTTGGGTCTCTTTCTCCTGTCGCTTGGCAAACAAAGTACTAATCTCGCCATGGCGTTTCAATTCGTATTCCAGCCGCTCAAGCCACGGATCGTTCAAGAGGGCCTCTGGTGAATCTGGAGCCGACCGCCTGACGCTGGCTTGGCCTCTTTGTGGGCCTCGAGAACTTGAGACGGACTTGGTCTGCTTCACTTTGAGTATCTCATTGAGGAACTCTTCTCCGTCATCGCTCTCAGAGTCAGGAACGCAAGAGATCATCTGGCCATTCGGCGCACGAGCAACCACCCAAGGTTTCAACTTATATGTTGGTCAGGTGCGCACAGTTGCCCGATATGATGGTACCAAATGGTCAATTAGCGCAACAAAACGTAATAAACGGGTCAAGATGTCGAGATCGCGTCTGGTTCCAGTAGATTTCACGCACCTTGGATCGGTAACGCTTAGTGCGCAGGTCACAAAGCCTCGACTCTGATAGAAGCTCTGCTATTATAAGGAGGAACCCGTCTGAAAGCTAGCGAGACCTTGATGAGGGAATGGCGTCCCACTAGACAATTCGACTCTACTGATATCTCTGATAACTACTGGAGAATTTGTACATTTAGATTGTCGAATTGAAGCTTAAAAGAACGATACCCAGGGTTTAGCCTATATTAAACGTTAAATTGTCGAATTGAAGCTAGAATAACGGTACCCAGGGTTTAGCCTATATTAAACGTTAAATTGTCGAATTGAAGCTTAGAAGAACGATACCCAGGGTTTAGCCTATATTAAACGTTAAATTGTCGAATTGAAGCTTAGAAGAACGATACCCTAGCCTATATTAAACGGTGTAAAACCAGAGTTTTCTGTAAGGAAATGTGTCCCTCTACAGGAATATGAATGGCAGCAGGCCAGGCGAGGGAGTACCCAACACGAGTCTTTGTGCTCCATCGGTACTCCGTAACTGAGCTAGTGTCGTCTCCATTGAAGTATATATAATATCCATCTACTTCAGCCGGAGGTGCAACCTATCTGCGTCTCTGCGATTTGACCGATCCAGGCTATCATCTGATTTCTTTTACACAGTATCAGCCTATCGTTTTCATTGTGCAGCTTCTCGTTGAAAATAGCTCTACGGTATATTAGTAGCTGTTACCAGTTAACTATGTACTCTATACTCTACAAGCGTAAGCAAGTTAGCACTCCCTCTTTTGGTCTTTCCATTCTTCACACTTGTTTTAACACCCAGTATATCCCTGTTATGCCTGAACGCCGCGGTTCTTACCGACCATCTCCTTTCTCGCTACCCGCAGGTCCATCGGCTGATACACCCTGCACAGTTGGGACTTTGGCAAGCGCAGCAAAAGGACTTTTATGGTGGCTCGATGAAAGCACTAAGATCCGTGAGCAGAATAAATATCTGCACATCCTCCTTAGTCAGACCTGTGAGGACTACTGATCCGAGTCTCTGGCTCCGGGCGAGGACTCTTGCTCGATCGTTTTCGGGCACGACCCTACGACATCATATCCTTGATCCGGGACCGCCTCATCGGAACGTCCTGTCGTCGTCCTCGTCGGCTTCCAAGAATAAAGAGCCGCCCCATGAGCCGTTTGACGTCGAGGACTTCCTCTTGGAGCGAAGTCTGACGCATCGCCCGAGTACGGACAACCTGGTGCGCTGCACGGTGTTCGATCCTCAAGGAAATATAAAGGTCGTGTGCGGCGAGTTCAAGCGGACGGAGCTGCTGTCGAAGCATGGGCTCTTGCCTCGAGACTTGCGGAAACTGGGCGCTGGTCAAAGCAATATCATTCCGTCGATTCTGGTCAGAGACAACTGCATCCTGGTGAACTTGCTACACATCCATGCGCTGGTCAAGGCCGACATGGTGATGCTCTTCGATGCCTACGGGGCGTCCAACTCGCAGATGCAGTCGGTGTTTATGTATGATTTGGAGGGCAAGCTTCGCCAGGGCTCGAAGGCCATGGGCGGCTTGCCGTACGAGATGCGGGCGCTGGAGGCCATTCTCATCAGCGTGGTGACGGCGCTGGATGCCGAAATGAAGGTCCACGTGGATATGGTGAACTCGATCTTGGCCCGGCTGGAGAACGACATCGATCGGGAGAAGCTACGGGTGCTGCTTATCCAGGCCAAGAAGCTATCCGCCTTCCACCAGAAAGCGCTGCTCATTCGAAACGTCATCGACGACTTGCTGGACACAGACGAGGACCTGAGCGGGATGTACCTGACTGAGAAACTGCACGGGCACCCGCGGAGCTTGACTGATCACAGCGAGGTGGAGATGCTGCTCGAGTCGTACTATGGCTTCTGCGATGAGATCGTGCAGACGGTGGGCAACCTCATGTCCGACATCAAGTCGACCGAAGAGATCATCAACATCATTCTCGACGCGAACCGCAACTCGCTCATGCTGCTGGAAATCAAGTTCTCCATAGGCACGCTGGGCCTTGCTGCCGGAGCGTTCATCGCGTCGCTGTTTGGAATGAACCTGACCAACCATCTCGAGGAATCCAACTCTGGCTTCGTCCTGATGTCGGTCCTGTCGTGCATCTTCTGCGGCGCGGTGATCGTCTACGCGCTGAAAAACCTGCGCAAGATCCAGCGCATCACGATGATGCGATCGACGACGTTCTCGACCGGCCCCGTCGCCGTGGCCAACCGGGGCGTGGGCAGCTCGGCCGACGTCCACGACGCCCTGGTCAAAGAAATCAACTCGGCCCGAGACGCAGCGCGAGACATCGACCAATCGCTGCGGGACCTGGCCGCCAACCCCGCCTCGTCTCCCGACCGAGCGCGCCCTCGACCGAAAGGTCCTCCTCCTACCTTTACGTCCAACAAACAGGCTCTTCTCTCCAAAATCAAACGATCGTTTACCCGCCACCGCCGGAGTCCGCGGACGCCGGCTGAGTCGAAGCGAGGGATGATGTGGGACTGGCTCACCAGCGACTCCACCTCGCCCGAGGTCGCTGCCCGCGAGCGGGAGGCGTGGGAAACCCTCTCGCCCGCTGGACGGAGCAGAATCATGCATTTCAAGCGCAAGCTCGACGAGGCCCATCGCGAGGACCAGGCCCGGCGCTACCAGGAACAGGTGCACGCCACCGTGCCCGGCTTCTCGGGCACGCCCGAGATGGCTGACGAGGTGCGCGAGGCGATGCGGGCCCAGATCACCCAGGCCGCTGCCGAGGAGCACAGCGCGCGCAAGTCGCACCGGGAGGTCCACGACTCGCTCATCACGGCTGCCCAGCAGCGCGCCAAAGGCAAGGACGAGAAAAAATAGAACTGTGTATTATAGAATGTGCATCTGTCTAGGCTACGGGGCTGTCAACCGGGCGTTTCACTCACATCGTACATTTTTTGGCATCAAGCAAGGAAGGGGTTTGGTACAGAAGCGGCAGTGGGGGCGGGAGACTTTGTCCGCTCCTTGTGGGGATGGCTGCCCACGATGATCTCGGTGTAGTCGTCCTGGCTGCCCGGGTACGAGTCCGTGAACTGGTGGACGTCGTCGAACGGGCTCATGGAGACGCTGGACGTGGGGCCCTGCGTGTCCGACCGCATGGCGCTGGCGTTGGAGAGAGAGTGGAGGGAGTGGAGGGACGTTCCCGTTTCCATCCGCGACAGCTCAATGTCGTCAGGAGAAGCGTCGGGGGAGGTGATGGGGATTCTATCTTCGGCATCAAACGGGTCGGCCATCCGCGACGCGCGGCCGTGGGACGGGCTGCTCAGCGGGCTCGACATGATCGAGTGCCCGTTGGAGATCCTCCGCAGCGTTCGAGACACGGCTTCTTTGGCGCTCGACAGCGGGTTGGAGTCTCTGGACGCGGTGCGCGCGTGGCCGTCGCCCTTGAACTCTTTGGACTGGTAGAGATCGTCGCTGGGCGCCGACTCGGTCGAGCCGTTCTTGTGCAGGTCCTCGTCGCTGTAGTTGTCAAACAAGGTCGGGTCCGGCATGTCTTTGAGGTAGTCGAACTTGCCCATCGACACCTGCTCGCGGATGATGTCGATCGGCTTGGGCCTAAACATGCGCTGCCACGCCTTCATGCAGAAGTTGGGGAGCAGGCACGCGACCACGGTGACCATGAGATAGACCCAGAACGCCAGGCTGCCGTAGACGTGGGCGGCGGCCTTGTAGAAGAGCGCCGAGTAGGTCGACTGCGTGTACACGCCGGTCCAGAAGAAGACGAGCAGGTTCGAGATCGAAAACACCAGGAGGGTGAACCAGTCCCAGCGGTACTGGTTCAGCAGCACATATGTGTTGACGACGATGATGTTGGGCGTGGCAATGAACGCGCCCATGAAGTAGGTCTGGTCGAGCTGGTGGCCGTCGTCGGAGACCAGGTTGGCCGCGTAGAAGACGAGATAGCCAAAGAAGAACGAGATGACAGACTGGTAGCAGCCGTCGATCATGTAGAACCTGACGTTAGCAACGCACCGACGCAACTTACCAAAACTTCTTGTTGGACCACTCCTTGCGCAGAATGCCGCGCTGGTAGAGCTGCGGCACGGCCAGCGACACCTTGTCCGACACGTCCTGGTCCAGGATGGCCAGCAGGATGACCGGCAACGAGGTGAAGGCAAGGTTGAACAGCAAGATGTACGTGTACTCGTAGAGGTACGACCCGTCAAACGAGCAGTAGATCTGGTACCAGAACAGCGAGATGGTAAAGACCAGGTTTTTGTAGAAGAAGTTGGCAATCATCTCGCCGATGCGCCGGTACGACCACCGCCCGTGGACCAGCAGCAGCCGGCTGAGGAAGCGGAACTGGCCAATGGCGTAGTCGGACGACATGACGGCCTGGCGGCCCTCCTCGCCGGCAATGCCAATGCCCACGTCGGCCTGCTGGATCATCGACACGTCGTTGGCCCCGTCGCCAATGGCCAGCGTCATGACGTCGAAGCCCTGCTTGACGAGCCGGACGACGGCGGCCTTCTGCGACGGGCTCACGCGGCAGCACAGCACCGACTTGCACTGCTTGCAGAGCAGCAGGAACTGCTCGCGCACGCGATGGTTGTCGAGCACCCGCTTGAGCGCCTCGCCGTCGATGATGAGCGCGTGGGTGGGCGCCGGGGGCGAGTGGTCGAGCTTGGCCGCCTCAAACTCCTCCTCGGTGCCGCGGAGCGAAAAGTACTCGTCCAGGTACTGGTGGATCTGGTTCTCAATCGTGTCGTTGGGGTCCAGCTTGAAGACGATGAGCTCCATGCCGCTGTCGAGCAGATTGCACGAGAAGCCAATGTTGATCGCGGTCTCGACCTTGTCCCCGGTCAGCACCCACAGCTTGATGCCGGCGAGCGCCAGCAGCGCAATCGTGTCGGGCACGCCCACCTGCAGACGGTCCTCGATCGCCGTGCCTCCCAGCAGCAGCAGCTCGCGCTCGATGCTGTCGGCGACCACCTCGAGCTTCTCTTCGCGGTTCTCGATCGCCGCCGCGGCGATCTCGTGGCTCCGCGCCCAGTTGGAATACAGCTCGGGGCTGATCTCGCGGTAGGCCAGACAGAGCGTGCGCAGGCCTTCGGTTGCGTACTCTTCCAGGTGAGCAGCCGTCACTTCTCGCAGACGAGCCTGCTCGCCTCGCTTCAGGCGCGAATAGATCACCGAGTCGGCGCCCTTGCAGTAGAGCGTGATCACGCCCGTGTCGGGGTCGCGCACAATGACGCTCATGCGCTTGCGCGACGAGTTGAACTCGAGCACGGTCAGGACCTGGTACTCCTGGCGCTGCCCCTGGACGTCGAGGGTGATGCCGCGCTGCGACCGCTCGAGCAGGGTGAAGCCCATGTCGCGCGCGGCACCTACCAGCGCAGCCTCGTCGGGCGACTGGGCCTTGAACTCGAGTCGCCCCGGGTGCTTGGTCGACGCCTCGGTCACGACCGTGTGGCACAGCGCCAGGGCCAGCATGAACTTTCTATTTGCCATCGCCTGCTCGGGGCCGTTGCGGCCCAGCAGGTCGCTGACAAAGTCGGACGAGATAAACGTCACGTGCTCGTCCACCAGCTGGGGATTGTCGTGGATCGAGCGCAGCTCGGCCAGCATCTCCTGTTTATCCTGCGCGATGATCTTCTTCATCCGCGCGCCCTCGACCTCGACGTCGACGCCGTTGCGCTTCTGGAGCCCGGCCATGGCCTCGGTGTAGGCGAGCCCGTACGACACGCCGTCGATCGAGCACTTTTTGAACTCCATCACGTTCTGGGTCAGCGTGCCGGTCTTGTCGGAGAAGATGTACTCGATCTGGCCCAGGTCGTCCGAGATGTTCCACGACTTGGGCGTGCACGGGTAGTCGATCTTGTCGTAGTAGAGGTAGACGTCGGACCAGATAAAAAAGGCCTGGATCGTCTTGATGATCTCGACCGAGATGTACAGCGAGATGGGCACCAAGCTCTGGAACAGAATGACCGCCGTGAGGAACGTCAGAATGCCCGCCACGGGCGCGGTGCCGCCGATGAAGCCAAAGTCAAAGTAGGTCGACGACGTGTGGCTCTTGTCCCAGAACGTGCCGTTGACGACGCCGCAGATGAAGCAGATGAGAAAGAGCAGCGCAAAGTTGATGATGACGTTCGAGTTGAGCTCGCGCGCGATGCGACTGCGCTTGGACGGCGTGATGCCCGAGTTGAGCATGATCTTGGTGTCGGGGCCGGTGAAGACGACGAGGCCAATGACCCACGCCGTGTTGCGCAGCGTGCATCCCCGCAGCAGCAGGTTGCTGATCGAGATCGGCTCCGACATCTCGCGCGGCGGGCGGTCGGGGAACTTGGGGTCCCGCTGCGTCCATCGCGCCACGCCCGAGTACGAGTACAGGTTGGTGTTGGGCGCCTCGCTGTCGACAAAGAAACTGGCCTTTTCGCAGTCCTTGGCGTGCCGGATTTTGTGGCCGGCCTGGAGCGCGTGGCGGATCTTGAGGTTGGTCTCGCCGTCGAGGTTCTTGGTCTCGATGTAGCACGCGCGGTCGTGGTCGGACGTCGACAGCACAATCACGTCGGCGGGGATCTCCATGTCGTTGCGGATGCGCACGATGTCGCCCACGTGCACGTTCTTCCAGTAGTCGCGCTTGAAGCGGGCCTTGCCGGGCGCCGGCTTGTGTTTGTCGACCAGGTCGCCCTCGAGCGCCACGAGGCCGTCGATCGGCGACCGCACGTGCGGGCCCTTGAGCTTGTCGTCCACAAACGCTTTGGGGTCCGCGATAGGAAGCGCAGACTGCTCCTCGATGTTGGGAAAGAGCGCCGAGTCCCGGGTGTGCGACATGGACCGTCGGATCGAGTCCATCGACGCCCGCGGCGACGTGTCCAGCGTGTTGAGCGAAACCGCGCGGTTCAGGTCCAGCGACGAGCCTATCCGGGCCGAGTTGCGGCGGATTCTCGCCTCGTTGTCCAGCGACGATCTTTTCCGGTTCATCTGCCGCAGCCGGTCGCCAAAGAACCGCGAGCAGGCCTTCTTGAACCGTCGCCACAGGCCCACGTTTTCCTCGGCGTAGTTTGGGTTGTGCCAGTCCGACAGGAGCTCGGTGGGAGTGTTGTTCAGTTCTAAATCAAGCGCGGTCCGTCTATAGTCTTCGAGAGCGTCCTTGACGCCGGTGACAACAACAATAACAATGATCGGGACCGCAGACAACCCGGGATTACTCTGACCAAAGATGGAAAAGCACTAAAGCACAACAAGAGACAGGCCGGTGGCCTGTCTCTGTCATGGCAAGTTAGAAAGATTAAGACAGAGCGTAACACAACATAATAAAGCACATGAATAGACATGAATAGCACATAATAAAGCACATGAATAGACATGAAAACAAAACTTGACAAGCCATACGCGTCTGAACGCACGTGTCACGAGTTACTTACCCCCAAGATGATGACGGCCAAAAAGTAGATATTGGCGATGTTGTGGAACTGCAGATATAAATTCTTGGGAAGAAAGGTGATGGGCGTGTATCGGGACGTGCGGATTTTGTTTCGGGGATAGGTCATCAGCGGCTTTCCCTTGTCGTCCAGGTCCTCCGGCGGCAGGGGAATGTTCACATAGACCCGCCGGGGCGGGCCAGACTCCTTGCCCGGCTCGTCGTCGGGCGGAGGGTTGTCGATGTCGACGAGATCGTGCCGGGGGTGGAAGACCTGCGAGAGCCGGTCGCGCGTCGAGCGCGAGCGCTTCGGACGGCCGCCAGGATGGCGCAGAGTGGCCAGGCGCAGGCGCTTGACCGACGTCGACACCTTGCGGCCCAGAGCCCCCAGCGACGGCGAGCCGGGCGAGCCCAGCTTCGACGAGGGCTCGTCTTTAAAGCTCAAGTCGTCTCTGTCGTCGCCAGGGTAGATGAACGAGTCGTTGTCGGTGGGGCTGCCCGTGATTTTCGCTCCGCTCTTGCTTCTCGTCCACGGAGCGGAAGACGCTTCCGGGTCTGGCGAGTCGTGGCCGTGGGCCGACGTGTGCATGGGATGCCGGATGGAGAAATGGGCCCGCTTAGGAGAGACCGGGGAGGTCGGTCCTGCCGGGTCTGGAGAAGTCATGGACTAGCAAAGGCAAACGCAGGCAAGACTATCGTGGTTTTTTCCTGACGTGGCCCTCGCAACCGCGGCCACAACCCTGCGACAGCGCTACAGATTGATAATGCCGATACAAGCGCACCGATCGGGCAGCTACCAACGAGACTGTGCTGAGACTGGCACTGTGCTGAGACTGGCGAGTGTGCTGGCGACTGACTGACGGCTGCTGGCGATTGTGAGTGGATACAGATAGTGGCGAAATGTATACGCAGTGGCATATACGCTACTTCTTACAGTCGCTCCTAATTTATATCTGAACTAGACACAACTATACACTGCGTCGTTAAACCTTAGTCTTCAAGGCCGGCACAGCCTTCAAGGCCGGCACAGCCTGCTCGTGGACTAGGCCGACTTGAGCCAGGGCTCAAACAGCTTGCGTAGTAACGTCTGCGCAGCTGGGCCTTGCGCGATGTCTCCGTGGCTGGGAATGACCGTATCGATGTCGAGACTGACAATCTTGTCAAACACCGCGGTCAGCTTGGACTTGTCGATGCCTTTGAGGAGGAGCTTCTGCATGATGTAGGACATCCAGCCGTTGTCGACGCCGGACAAGTAGACAAACGCCTTTGTGACCAGTCCCGAGTGAGGCCCGTATGACGACTGGAGGGTGGGGGGGACGGCGCTGTACTGCTCGGTGGCGGGCAGGTGGAAGAAGAGGTCAGACTCGAGGAAGATCTTGGTGTTGGTGTCGTAGAGACAGATCTCCTTGCCGGCGTGCCCGGGGAAGTAAAAGAACTTGAGCTGGTCGTCCAGCAGACTGACCAGCCCGATGTCGCTGGCCTTGAGCTCGCGGTACCCCAGGTCGTCCTTAATCTCGTAGTCGACCTTGATGCCGTCCTTCTTGAGGACCTCGCCCAGCCCGCTCGGGCCAATGACCTGCGCGCTCGGAAAGCGGTCCTTCCACGACCGCACGCCCAGGTGGTGCTCGAGATTGGGCGCTACGACGTAGGCAACGGTATCACTGATGGAAACAAAATCCGTCTTGAGCTCCTGCACGGCATTCTCGGCCTGCTCCTCGTACGGAATCGGCGCGTAGACGAGATACCTGCCCCCCGCAGCGGGCAGGCGTATGATGGTCGTGCGGTTGCCGATGTTGGCCACTCCAAACCGCAGGAACGGACACGACAGCGTCACTGCGTCAGCTCCCAGGCGACGCGAAACAGCATAAAGAGGATCCGTATAGAGCACCATAGTATGAGAGAACAGAAAGCTTGTGGCGAAGAAGGCTCGTCTTGCCCCAGATCGAGCGATGCCAATTCTGGTCCTGCGGCGGGCTGCGAATACGTCATGACAAAAAGTCTTGATCATTCAAGCACATAGTATGCGCAATGGCAAGCACATATATGCCCAATGTAATCACATTTCGCGCTCTCACTCGGTGGACGTACTGGGCACCAATGGAACCGCAGTCGTTTGTCTTGACACTGCGGTCGCGACATGGTGACACATGGATCCATTTCATTATGGCAATGCGTCACTATTCTTTGCATCTCCGGTATCAGTGCATGACTGCAGTGCGTCGTCTTCAGCGGCCGTCGGCCTTTGCGTAATTATCGGTAGGCACGACCCAGGTCTTGACCCAAGTCTTTGTCAAGTCGCGCCAGGCGCTCATAGTACCCTCCCACGATCTCATTCAGACTTTCATATTTATCGAGGTCGATCTCGATCCGCTCGATATCTGAGAGCAGTTCGCGTAATTCATTCAGCCGCCGATCTATTTGATTCGGCACCAGATCACTAGACACGGCATCATAGTCAGCACTCGCCAAAGTCACGACCCGGTCATTCATCTGGGGTTAACGTCCCGACGTTCGATCTCACCTCTTCCAGCTGATCGTGGATTGCGTTGAGAAACGTTTCGAAGGTTTGTCCCAGCGTCTCAATGTCCTTTATACTCATTGTAGACACCCTGGTGGTCAAGCAGGGCGGCCGCGAACCAGAGAGAAGCGTTACAGGCCAGGTCGCACTCACAACGCAAGAGCGCTTCTAAGACAACTAGAAGACCTAGAGAACAACTAGCTGTCCTAGTTGTCATCTCTACGAAGTTAGACGATAATTTTAGTCCTATAATACATTTCTAAAGCAAACACCACATGATAAAGAACTGAAGGGCGAAGCAGTAGAGGAACAAGAATTGGATTCGGCGGTGTCGCCGTCGAACCGGCCCGTCCGAGTACGCGGACGAGCTTGTCTCAGGCAGGACCAAGTAGCGAAGGGACCGGAGGAGCATGAACCCGTGGCTCACATAGACGTAAAAGAAAACGGCCCATTTGAGACTCGACCAGCGGGATAAGGTGCCTAGGATGATGGCCAGGTTCAGGCCAATGAACTTGTAGCCGCTGAACGCAATCATATCGAGGAACTGCCAGTCGCCCGAGCCTGGGTTTGGCAGCGAGGACGTGGGCGCCGGGACCAGAAGATAACAGCCCAGTTTCAGGATGAAGATCTCCAACACGAGAAAGGCCAGGGTGTACGAGCCCAAGTACCCCAGCAGCTCGGGGTGGAACTTGCCGCTGACGCCAGCAACGAGGCTCTTGAGCAAGATATAAGTGACCAGGCCCATCAACGGCACATACATATCTGGGCTATTGACGTCGTCCCGCGGCAGCTTGTACACCTCGCCGCCGCCGCCTTGGGCCTCCGACACCGTCAGCTGCCTCGTCCAGCTCCGATGCCGCCAAGGGAAGAGCACAAGGAGGATCTTGTGGGCGACGTAGGCGTTGCTGACCTGGAACAGGCTCCTGACGGTCGATATCGGCAGATACCGGTTCAGATTCGCTTCCACATACTCCTGGCCAGCCATCACTGCCGACCGTCCCATCTGATAGCCCATCTGGGCCGTCTGCTCGTTGATGAACATCGACGGCTGCGGAATCCCGTACTGGTACCCTCCTTCCGGCTGCGGCTTGTCATGGCCTTGCTCCTGAGGTTGATACCGGCTGCCGCTGGCTGCCTGTCGAGTTATGGGAATAGGATGCTGCGGGAGAGGGTGATGAAGCGGAGGAGATTGAGCGCCTTGATTCATTATTCAAACGATCCACAAGTTACAATCAAGCAAGTCGCCTAAGCTAAAGTCTCATAAAACAATACCACCCGACAATAGCCAACTTGTTCCCAGACGCGCGCGTTACTCAGCTAGCTAGGAGGCAACTCGTCGTCCAGGCGGCCCTCTGCACGTGACGTGCCTTTTGTGGGCAGGTTGGGAAGTGGATAATTTTTATTGTTGAGACAACCAAGCCATGCCTAAGAGTAAAGGAAAGGTAAGTTCAGATTTCCAGTGACAGAGGCTAACTATACACAGGGAGGAAAGGTAAGAATCTGAGAAATCTTTTGTCGAGATAGAGGGGCCAGGTCGCCTCTAGCCTGACAGCTCCCGGCGGCGACACGACTAACCGAGTAGAATCGCCGAAGAGGCAAGAATGAGAACGAGCTCAACAAGCGCGAGCTGCAGATCAAAGAGGATGGACAAGAGTACGCCCAAGTCGGAAAGATGCTGGGCAGTGGCCATATAGAGGCCATCTGCTTTGACGGCACGCGACGCATGGGTCACATTCGAGGCAAGCTGCGCAAGAAGGTCTGGATCAATCCTGGAGACATCGTGCTCGTGTCCCTGCGAGAGTTCCAGGACAACCAAGTCGACGTCATCGTCAAGTACTCGGCCGACGAGGCCAGGACTCTCAAGGCCATGGGCGAGCTGCCCGATTCCGCCAAAATCAACGAGACCGACACGTACGCTCACGACGCGGACGAGGAGTGCAACGTCGAGTTCGACATCGATGAGCTCTAAACTCATCCTCTGGGTCGTTGTCCTTGGCTGGTTTCCTTTGGCTCTGATCGACAGTGGTTGAATAGAAGGTTATGGTCTAGCGTTTTTGATCTAGTAGCTCCGCTATCTTCAAGTCTGTCGACCCTCCAGTTTTTATCCTCGGTGTCCCTCTTAATTGCATCTACGTCCTAGTCTATGTACATTAGCACCACACCATCTCTGGTGCAAAATCATCGTCCTTTCCCTCGTTATTCTCGTTCTCTTGTGCACGCTTCACCTCATGTGTCACTAAAGAGACCGTTTAACTACGTACTCGTCCTCCCATCTACGTACTCGTCGTATAGCCATCTCATCACCACCCCCCATGTAAACCCTCGTGACTGTTTTTCCCCACAGCACACTTGGTTGTCGTGCGCAGGCCCAGCGCAACTGGCAACGGATTCAAGACTACGCCGACCTCGTCCCCACTTATTACCTGATTATGTCTAAGATCGAGGAAATTGTCGAACAGCCCCAACCCGAGGAGACCGTCGAAAAGGCTCCCGAGACCACAGATGCCGGCTCGGACGCCGAAGGATCGGAGCCCGAGCTTGCTGATGGATCCTCGGTCTCGATCCACTCCAAGGGCGAGAAGAAGGCCCGAAAGCTGCTGGCCAAGGCTGGCCTCAAGCCTGTGCAGGGAATTGTGCGCGTGACCTTCAAGCGCCCTCGCAATGTAGGTCGATTCGTCAAGCAACTGGGCTGCGTCTAACCGTCTAGGTCATCCTTGTCATTGAACAGCCCGAGGTCTACCGATCTCCCGCTGGAGGCTACATTGTGTTTGGCGACGCCAAGGTCGAAGACCTCAACTCCCCTACCTCCCAGTCGGCCGCTGCTTTACGGGCGCTGAGCCAGCAGGAGCCTCCTGCTGCTGCTCCCCAGGTGCCTGCTGCTGAGAGCGCTCCGGCTGCCGAGGAAGAGGAAGAAGGCGAGGTCGATACGACTGGCATTTCCGACAAGGACATTGAGCTTGTCATTTCCCAGGCCGGCGTCTCCAAGGCCAAGGCCGTCAAGGCTCTACGAGAAAACGACAACGATGTCGTCAATACCATCATGGCCCTCTCAAGTTAGTTGTACAAATCTAAGACGCCTATGCATGATCTTTTTCGTATCCTAGATGTCTCTTCCTCCACCTCCCAAACGTCATCGCCTCTACCCAAAGATCACGTGGAGGATTACCTGCACAAGCCCAAACACAATCGCCTCAATACTAAGAATGGCCAGCGTCCAGCACAGCAATTGCTCGGTGTCGTCCATTTCCCCATCCGGATCGTACATCAGAAACGTGGCCTCCACTTTGCTCACCACGGTCCGCACATTCCACCGCGTGCTGACAGCAATCAAGCCCAGCGCCGCGCACAGACACACAATCCTAGCCGGCGTGAGACTTCGCCGCGCTAGATAAAGGAGATTGATCAGCAGGATCGTGCCCGTCAGCAGCGCAAGCCGATGGCGAGTGAAAATGTCAGTCAGGCTGGGCGTGGGCCCAAAAGAGTCGCGGCTGTCGTGTAGTAAGCTCCGTATATCTGTTTCTGACCTCGCCACTCGCAGATGCTCGACAGGACTGGGGAGGGTCTCGACCCGAGCGCTGGCATCAGTTGCCAGCCACTGGCGACCCCGGATGGACTTGTTGTGTATCCAAATGTAGACAGCCTCGCCAGTCGATCGAACGACATGGAAAACAATATGGAGCCAAGGGATATCTCCGGTCGACGCCACTCCGACAAGACCGTCGTCGACTTGGGGCAGGATCGCTGTAAAGATCCCTGGATCATAGTCGCAGATCGTCTGGGTGAACACCTTTGGTGTGTGCGAGTTTGCTCCAAATCGAGGAAAAGCGACCTTGACGATAGCATATTCGGCGCCCAGCTCGTCTTGCCAGATCAATGCAGGCCACGCGTATCGAAGGCCAAGGCTCTGGCTATGCAGGCCAGCCCCGGATATGCATGCAAACCGGTAAAACAGCGGCATGAAGATCCCAGAAAGCGTCAGCAAGGCAACACTCGCCATCGTAAGGGCCACATGGACCGGAGACTCTCGTCCTGGCTTTATCACCGTCAGTCTTCGGCCACCGTAGATAGGAAGGGAGTCGTCACGAGCGTCGAAAGGGCTGTCGAGCTCGCCAGAGAGGGTCTTGGAGCTGGACTGGGGACCAGGGAGGTCACTCCTGATCCCACTCTCAGCTGAGCGCTCAAGGTCCCTTGTCATTAATTCTCTGGCGCCAAAATGTCTCTGTGGATCGAGGACGATAGACAACCACACCGTCCTCATATGCGCTCCAGGACGCGGTCACGTGCTCGAGCACCCGGCTCACCGCTGCCTCAGCGCCTGCAGGGTTCTGAACCACTGGATCATGACTTTTTCAAAGGTGGAGTATAGTTCCAGCGCTCGATTTGTGAGGCGGTCAAGATTTGGTTTGCCGGTGGCCTGTTTTCGCCGGAGATAGTACAGTCGCGAGACAAAGAGCAGAGCCAACAGTACGGCGCCGTCGACAAAGACACGCTTGAGGAAAGAGAAGACGAATCGAGCCAGGATTCTCAGCGCCGAGGGCCGGGTAGGTGGACGACTGGGGCGAGAGGGAGTAGCCTTGTCGTGGTGGCGTAGTCGAGTCAAGTAGGGAGACTGGGTTCCTTCCAGGAAATACTCTCTTGCCTCCTCCATGTCAGATGCGTAGCCCTTGCGAGTATTGTGAGCCTTGCGCCTGCGTTCGAGATCGTGGAGATGGGTGATTTGTTCCCCCAGGCTCTCCAGCGACCACACGATCTGCTGCCGCCAGCTTTGGTCGTCTAAAGGCTGCTGGGAGGAGGCCTCGAGCACAGGCGCAGACTCCTGGAGATGGGTGGGAGTGGAGTTTGTCCGGCTAAGCGATCCTCCAGCCCTTCTTCGTGCCATGGCTGCTGCAGCAGCCCGAGATGACGAAGGCACCGAATCCGATCCCGACGATGGGAGATCTCGTACCTGGTCCCACAAGAACTCAAGCTCCGCTACTAGCTCTCTTGCTTCGCTCGATGCCGTGGCATGCTCATTCAACGTCTATTCTTCAGCTTGTCACGCCTAGCGACGACCTACCTCGATCAGGTAACTGATGTACTGTCGCTTGGCTTCTGTCTTTGACATTCCGTCCAGCTCATGCCACGCTCCCCTGGTCTTAGTCTGACGTCGTCCTTCACTCACCATTTCCGGCGCTTGCTCGCGACGTCCTCGCCGTCCCCATAGGGCTCAGGTAGAATGCCGGCAACATCGCCCTCTGTCATTAGCGTGGACTCTTGTCTTGGTCACCTGTCGCCTGCTTGTATAGGCCATATAGCCGCATTCGGGCATCGACACTGGGACGAGTCAGCGTCCGTTTCATCGATTCCGACATTGATATGGTCTTGACCGTCGATACCGCCTTGGCAAATACACGATCTGCAGTTAGCTTGCGTGGCACGATCGCGCACCAATTGAATCAGACATGCTTCCGTTCGAGAGTCGCAGGCGTACAAGATGGCGGTGTTGTTATGTCGCTGTCGAGGGTTGTCGAGGGTTGTCGAGCGGTTGCGGTTGTCGAGGCGGTAGCGTGTCGAGACAACGTACGTAGATTGTGGGGAGAGGCACCTTCCAGAAAGGAGAGGCTGCTAGTATAGGCGGCTGCTAGTCTAGGCTACTGATCTACGGTTGTCAACGAATAAACGTACATGACCTATCACTAATGCACATTAGGCTAAACTGCGCGTCGATCATCGCGGTCTACCATCCTCGTTAATTCTCATCGCTTTTCCCAGAATAAAAACTTAATTGGCAGTTGCTGCTGCGGGGGCAGCGGCAGCTCCACGGCCGCGCCCACGTCCACGACCGCGGCCGCCGCGACCTCGACCTCTGCCTCGACCTCGATAATGAGAGACGCCGGCTTGGCCGAAAGTTTCCAGGTTCAGTTCGCGCTCGGCCTGACGAAGAGACCGGTTATCCTGGCCTGGGTCTTGCTCGAGACGCTCTTTGCTGGTGCACGAGATGTCGTCGAAGAAGGACGACTTCTTGTTGTAAAAGGTGCTTGACTCCACGGTCTCTTCGGTCTTGATTGTTTCAAACTGCTTTTCAAACTGGGCGTTCTTGGACTGGAAGTCGTAGTCAGAGTCGGGGACGGCGGGGCCTTTGGCGCGCGCGCCACCGTTGGCCTCCACGCGCAGCTGTCTCATTTCGTCGGTGAGCTTGTTGATTTTCTCAACCGCCGAATCGAGCGCTGTGGCTTGTTTGGCGTCAGACACCGCTCCGCTCTGGTCGAGCTTGGGCTTGGTCGATTGGTTCACAGCCGGAGTAGCGTACGTTTTCAGCACTGGCACGGCAGGAACAATAGGGATTTTGCCTTTAGGCACCGATTTGATCGACTCGCTTTTGCCTGCTGCGCTCGCATAACTGGCAGGACCGCGGGGGGCTTCAGGGACGGGCTTCGAAGCCTCTTGAGGGGGGCCCACTTGGACTTGCGGGGGAGCCGAGGCAGGCACATTAGTGGGTGCCCCAGCGTGGGGAGGGTAAGTCGCGGGACCAGGGTGAGCGTTGAGAGGGTTGGGAGCAAACGGGGGCTGAGGAATTGGATATTGACTGTGACCAAACGGAGGAGGAGGCATCGCATAAGGATAGTATCCCGCAGGAGGCCCGTATCGAGTATCTAACATGGCATGGCTTGGAGCAGGGCCTCCGACTCCGTTGCTCGGGCCATAGTTTGTCTAGATAGTTAGACTCTTGCTCGCGAGCCATAAGAGCGTGCTCAGAAGGAAGGCAACGGCAATATCTACACGATTTTTGCGCATTTCGGCAAATCATAACATCCGTAATAATTCATCATCGCACCCGAGTCCAGACTTACCTGGATGATCGCCGGGTCATTGGGGATGCTGGGAGGCGGCGGGGGCGCTGGCTGGGCCTTGGCTTCCTCGATCTTGAGGTCTTTGACGTCGGCTCCGCGAAAGATAATCTGGTCAAAAACAGCATCTGCAGCCGGTCAGCTCAATTCATCCGCCGTTCGTTCTTACCGGATGCCGGGATCTCCCGCGATGGATCATTTAACCGGCCCTCGGTTCCATACGAGCGGACTCCTTTTAATGACACCGTCGACGCTTCCGAGTTGATTTCGCTCAAGATGCCAACGTAGCTAGAACGAATTAGCCTTCTTCATCGCTGCTCCGCCCATGCACGCACCGGATGTCACTTCGTGAAATTAACGAGATTCGCGATCCAATGAAGTCGGTCATGGCTGTTACCAAGGAAGAAGAGCAAAATTTGGCCTTAGCCCGGCGTCCATTTTTGTGGCAACTCCCACCGCTACGAGGTGCTACGAATCGACGCTACGATCCCGTCGACCTGGACGATTGACGCTACGATCCGTCGACCTGACGATTGACGCTACGATCCTGTCTGACGCTCCTATCTCGTCTGACGCCCTACGACCGTCTACGCTCCTATCTCCGCGCTGGCATCAATCACTTTTCTATCGGTACATCGTCACGCATTATTTCGCAGCGCCAGAGACACCGCCTTGACGGTCCTGGCAACGGGCATGGCTTCAGGAATCGACGAAATCAGCCCGGTGAGGGACTTGAAGATGGACTCCAGGATCGCAGGGCCATGCTCGGCTATGGTGGGCTCCTTGATGTCGAGGTACTTCATGCCCACCTCGATCCACTGCAGCCTTGTGTCGACCTGGTTGTCGAGATGCTCGCTGACGAGCGTGATCACGCTCAGGAGCAGGATCTGGCGCAGCTGCGCGACGATCTCGTTCGCGCTGATCTCCGACAGCTCTTCAAACAGCTCCTTCTCCTGCTCGCGGTTGGTCACGTAGATGTAGCAGGCATCCGAGTAGTTGCCCGACTGCAGAAACTCCCTGATCTCTCCTCGCGCCCCTTTGGCTTCGACTTTTTCCTTCACTGGTGGTTCCTGTTTGGCCTCCACGGCCTGGGGTGCTGGGTTCTTGGCACTCGTCTCCAGCAAAGGCGCCGCTGTCTCGGGAACCGGGCTGGTGCCCAGCTTTGCTTCGAGGGACGCGATCTGCCTTTGCATCTGTCCCAGCTGCTGCTCGAACGTCGATTCGCGCGTCTTGAAGGCATGGATGAATCCCACCAAAGTGTTGGTCAGCGCAGTCACGCTGGCCAGGTTCGTCTTGCGCTCTTCAGACGCCTGCCTGAGCCCGGTGTCGAGCATGTCGTGCAAGCCGGAAAAGGCCTTTTTGTTTTTGAGCTCCATCTCCCTCAGACCGTCGTGCAGCTTGCCGTTCATGTCCTCCAGCCCCTTCTCCAGCTGGCTGGTGACCGCCTTTGAGATCTGACCGTCCAGGTTGGCCAGACTTGGCGAGTTCTTGAACGATTTGTCAATGTACTTGATCAGGTCCTTGTTTAAGCGTTCAATCATGACTTTCTGCTTGCCCTCGACTGCCGAAACCAGCTTTTCGCGGTCACTGTTGAGTCGCTCCGACTGGAGCTTCAGCAGGACACTCAGTTCGCGACGCACATCGGCGCGTCCTTCGGCGTTGGTGGGAGTCGACGACGGAGGCGTTGGCGCGGGACTGAGGGCGCCGGGAGGTGGCAACGAGCCTTCGTCCTTGGAGCTCTCTGGGCGCTTGAGGATTGCGCGAGGCGTCCGCAGTTCAGCGGCTGGACTGTCAATGGTCTGGACCGGCTCGCTCACGCTGTCGACCGATCGCAGGTGCGGGCTTTCAAGGTCAACCACGATATTCTCGTACTCGCTGCCCAACGGCTTGGCCAGAACATCCACAGTCGTCTTGGTAGACGCCCACCTATCCCAGTCCAGCTGCTCCTTGGTCAAGTAGAGCACGTAGTAGCCATCGTCGTAGGCAAAATAGACCTCCAGGACGGCCTTTTGGTCAAACGAAGAGCGGACCTCAAACGAGCGCAGCTCCTTGGCGATGAAGAGTTTGAACTCTTTGGCATAGTCAAACCGCAAGCCGTCGGGGCCATCAGCCAGGTGCAGGAAATACAGGTCGTTCGAGGAGCTCTCAAACACCGCCAGGAAACCGCTCTCGGGGTGAAAGTAGGTCAGGTTACTTGGACTTGGTTTCAGGGCGCTTTCCAGTTGGGCCACCTGGTCGATTCCCCTGCCCTCCTCGGAGAAGGTCTCGAACGTTGTGTTGTGGGCGAATCCCACAACCACGCCGCCGTTGAAGTAGTAGGCGCTCGAGGGGCTTTCGCCCACGAGCTGGAGGACCTTGGACGGCCGGACGTCGAGCTCGCCCGAGTCGAGGCGGAACAGCCTGGCTTCTCCCGTGACGTCGACAGTCACCATCTTGTCGCCGTTCTTGGAAACCGAAAAATCGGCAATGTCCCTTAGGGCATGGACGGAGGACGTAAACCCTTTGGGCGGCGCCAGCGAGGCACCGGCGGCGCCGTCTAGCGAAAACACATAGACGTGGTTGAGCTGGCAGACCGCCAGGGAGGAGCTGCCGATGAACGAGCCTGACAACGACGCCGGCGGGACGGAAGGGTCGGCCTTGAGGTGAAGGGATATCTGGCTGGTGGGTTTAGGCAGCTCTTCAAACTCGTCAGCCTCGGCTGGCGAGCTGATTTTCCACACAATGAGCTCGTTCAGCTCGGTGATGGTCACGAGGTAGCTTGTTTTATCGTGGTCGGGTGACTCGGGGGCAAATTCGACCGTAGTGATGTAGCTCTGCTCGTGGCCTCGTAGCACAATGGCGGCGACGTCTTCCTGGCGCAAAAGTCGGATCTGGCCGGCTATCGTTAGCGTATTCAGCAGCACACGTACGTTTCGCAAGCGGGTACGCCATATACAACGCGTTGCCCGAGAAAACGTTGCGGTCCTGGGGCTTCCTCTCTTTGGAAGACATGCGCGTGATAATCACGCAGTCCTTGTCGACGATGTGCTCCGGCGAGGGCAAAGAGGGGAGCGTGATCAGCGATCGCGCGGGCGCCTGGATGTGATAGCCGTGATGGTGCACCGTGGACGGCGGCCGCGAGAGAGGGCTCTCCGTCTCTTGGCGACTTGCACCCGCCAAATGGCCCCCGATAGGCGACATTTTGGGCTGGTTGGAAGAGGCGTTTGGCGAAGGGCGGTCGTCCGACGCACTCGACTCGGTCTGCGCTCGATCCGGGGGATTCAGCAGGGCCAGTAGCGAATTCAACGACGATCCGCTGGGGCTCTGCGCCCGGCCAGCCGAATTGTCGCTCGTGCTCTTGTCTGGTTTCGACTCGGCTGGCCGGCGCAGAAACTCGGCCAGAAGCGAAGCCGTCGATCCCTTTTCTTTTCTCGTGCCGTCCGGCGACGATCCTATCGACCCCTTGTCGCTCGCGTGCTCTTTGGGGCTCTTGAGCGAGGCCAGCAGGGCTTCCATATCCGAGCCCTTTGCGCTGCCGGTGCGGTTGGGCGAGTCGGGGCGATTCGTTGCTTGGTTCAACGAATTGAGTAGTGACTGCGTGCTATGGTTTGAACTCATCTCCCATTCGCTGGAGAAAGATGATCGCAAGATAGTCAGGCTTAATCCTTTCAGAGTCGTGCATGAATATACGCTGCGGTCTCTAATATACGCTGGCTGGGCGTTAAGCAATACGACTAGACTGAGACGACGCAGCGACGTAGAGACGCAGCGACGACGCAGCAACTGCATCAACTGACACGACTACGCAGCAACTGTATCGACTGTAATGTATGCTACGCATTATGCTATACCGTATTGACCTAATAATCGCTCAGCGCCAGCTTGCGACTGACCTCCCTTCGCGGATCCTTCTTCTTGCGATGCAGAATAGGCGTGTGGGTCCCGGAGCGGCTGGCCTCCCGCAGCAGAAGCTCCATCTCGCCCACGTCAAAGTAGCCGTAGCCGGACAGCATGTCGCCCCGCGGCGTCTGGTCCTCCGCGGTGGGCGTTGACGTTCCAGTGACCACGCGCCCGTAGTGCCGGCTCGACGCGTGCGATCGAGGAGGCGACCGCGCCCGGGTCGCCATCGTATTCTTGCTTGTCTTGGCCACCCGCAGCAGGTTGGCCACCTCGACCAGGTAGCTCTCGAGCGTGTCGAGGAGCCGCTGGGTCTGGCGGTGCTTGGACGACACGCAAAAGTGGATCGACTCGTCCTTGATGATGTAGCCGATGCCAAACCCGTCGGCCGACGTGGGCCCAAACCCAAAGCTGCGCAGCGCCGGGTTGCCACAGTTGGACGTGCTGACGATGGTCGTGTTGAGCTTGTCCCAGCCGCCGTCGAGGAAGATCGACGGGATCTCCTTGGAGATGCCATCGACGCGGCCCTTGTCCTCCGCCATCTTGTCGCCGTTCTCGGCCACGTAGCGCTGCCAGATGCAAAAGAGCGCGTAGAGGTGGCGGTCCTGGCCAAGGCCTTTGGCGCACTGGCGGGTCAGCTGCGTGTGGCGCTCGCACGCGGTGCGGAGCGCCTCCACTTTGGCTTCCGGAGAAACGTCCTCGCAGAACCGGCGGCAGAACGCATACGACTCGTCGGTGACGGGTCGAATGGCCTCGGTGCGCCCGTGCAGGAACATCTTGGTCATCGCCGGCTCGTACGTGTTCTCGACGCGGCCGTAGAGCGCATAGTAAGACGCCTGGAAGGCCATTTGCACAAACGCGTCTGGCGAAAAGCCGCGGCTCTTGATGAAGGTGGAGCCAAAGTTGGTAAAGTCGAGGACGCGGAACTCGTGCTGGTGGATGAGGTCGGCGAGGCGCGACTCGGCGAAGCGCAGCGCCAGCGACAGCTCGGGGATCATCTCCCACTCGAGCTTGTGGGGCGTGGTGGTGACGTCGCCAAACGACGCCGGGTCGCGCGTGGCCGGGTTGGGCGACTGCGACGCCCACAGCGAGGGCGAGTTGCCGTTGATCGACTTTGCGAAGCGGAGGATGGTGTCGGTGTAGATGTCGCTGGCGAAGCGCAGGACGGTGTGGCCGTCGACGCCCGTGTGCTCAAAGTTGATCCCGGCCGAGCCGTTCTTGGTGACGATGATCTGCAGCTTGTCGTACCAGCGGTTGGTGCACGTGCCGACCTGGATCCCTTTCTCGAGCGCGCTGGTGCCGCAGAGCATGTTCTTGGCCAGCTCCGCGGGCGACTCGGGCGAGGCGTAGTCCAAACACACAATGAACAGCGCCGTGTCGACGATCCGCAGACAGCGCGCGTTGTGCGACTGGTCGTCCATCGACAGCTTGTCGCGCAGACTGGCCCAGATGCGCCGGTTCTCGGTCGTGAGCACCCCCACCGCGCCCTTGGCGGCCTCGCTGATGGGCGTGTCCTGGGCGTCGTCGATGATGGTCTTGAAGTTCTGGGCCAGGTCGGCCTCGGTCATGATCAGGTCCGAGTTGTCGTCGAGCACGTCGAACCAGTAGAACTGCGACCGCGCAGCGACCACAATGTGCTTCGTGGTGGCGTCCGACTGCATCACGCACCCGTTTTCGGTCGAAATGCGCGCCGTGCCAAAGATCCGCGAGTACTGGTACATGCACAGCGGCTGCCCGCGCACCATGTCTGGCTGCAGCTCCTCCCGGCGCAGGGCGCGCACAAAGTGCAGCGCTGACGACACCAGCGAGGCTGCCCGGTTGACCTGGTTGTGCCGGGCAGGCGTGGGGTCGTCCTCGAGCAGGAAAAACGGGTTCAAGTTGAGCACCACCGCTGCTGGTTAGCTAATAGCTGGGTCAATAAGCTTAGCAACTTACGATTGTCGTAGTTCAGGTATGAGTCGTACCCTAAAGTCAGCGTTTCTCAACACTCCACTCACAAAACTGCTCGATATACGACGACCTCGTGCTCGCGTACTTTAGCAGCAGCTCCTGCAGCTCTGGCCCTTCCTTGGCCAGGAACTCGTTCACCGCCTGACACGTCTGCTCGTACTCCTCGGGATCCTGCTGTCAGCTGGCACCAGCAAACGCCTACCTCCAACGGCTTCAACGCTCGAAGATAGTTCTTGCATGTGTCGTCCAACACGGGAATCGGGAGCTTCTTGAGTTTGTCTTGGTACTCAAAAGTCACATGCGCCCGTTTGGGCTGGACGTCTGGCGTCTGCGAGGGCATTGCTGGTCTCTTTGTCTACACGGCGGGCTCGACTTATATACGGGCAGCTTGATCGTGCCGGGGCAGCGGAGATGTGGGGCGCGGGAGGGTAACCCGAATGGGTGAACATACAGCGATCTGGGGAAGTCCCGTCATCATTTCACCCGGTCTGGGGAACGTGCCGTCGTTTTCACCCGAGGCTGGAGCGTGTCCTGTGCGGTTGAGTAGATTGGAACGGGTGCTGCGTCGCGAGGCCCTGCATGCTCACTGGTACAAGTGCCAGTTGGGAGCAGTCGGAATGACCAGACATGGAAGACCGGAAGAGCGTTACTTCCCCTGGAGCGACTGGCCCTTGGCAATCTACCGACTGTGATTGGCTGTACATCAGCATCGTGGGAACGCGGAGTGGTAGAAAGCATTATGTCGATGTACAGCGGAGTTGGTGAGGTAGGTGGATCTGAGATGCCCGCAGAGAGATCGTCGATTACGAGTAGGATGGTGTCAGGTGTCAGGGTGGGAGGTTCAGAAGGGTACCAGAGGCGTACGTTTGAACTAAGAGAGATTTCCAGTATTCAGTCAGTCGACGCGAGTGGAGTGGAGCGATGTCGAGTGGAGCGATGTCAAGCGGGGCTGTGGAGACTAGAAACGGTGCAGAGGGGCAACGGTGTGGTGTAGAGGATGGTGTAGTGCAGGCAGGCTATGGGCCTCACTAAATAGTAAGGAAGCGATTGGGTACAGCACCACACCACCTCGCAGCGATAGGCATGAACAGAAGAATGTTGATAGTTCTTCTGTTCGGCCGTCTTGAGTTGATAAGAAAAACTCGTTCGTAGTGATTGTTGCGGGAATCTGGAATAAAACGTGAGCTTGTTGTGTCTAACTGCAGAGCATAGGTTGGCCGGCTGCAAAGTCCAGCAAGTAGAGATGAGACTGCAGAGACTGGCTCAATAGAGACTGCTTAACTTTCTCAGAACATCTTGCATGTTGTTATGACTGATAGCAGTATCTGAGATGAACTTGCAGGCTGTCGAGCGAGTAATAGACGATCAAGTAGAGCAACATGACGCAGCCATGCTGAGATGCCTCTATCGCAAGCACCACATTGTAACAACAATCAACCTCTGAGCAGCTCTATTCATCTTGCTACCGTTGCAAGGTCCCATTAGGTCCTCCCATGCTGTCACCGTTACACAATTCGATAGTCGGTGATATGAGAAGCAGACGGGGCCTCTTGAGCAGACAGGATCTCTTGAGCAGACGGCGTCTCTTGGTCTCTTGTCGATGTCTCCGACCGTGTATCGCGTCTCGGTCTAACCGGATTCCGCTGTCTGGCACGAGATTCGCCAGCACCGCCGGATCAAGCCCTCGCTCGAACCCCCCTCCGGCTCAGACTGGCGACCGATGGAGTGGAGCGATCGCGTGGAACGAATGGGACGACCAGAGTATCGAAAAAGCCCGAGAATCGAACCGACCCAGTGAGTAGACTGACGACGAGTGCTGACCTAGTCTTTCTTTACATCTATTCCGATTCGTCGCGGGGTAAGTACATTTCCTGCCGTTCTAATTATGAGACTCTTGTCGAATCCTGCGAAACCTGCAGGCAGACCCGCTAGCGCGGGCTCTGATCAACCGCGACTTCTGCCCAATTCGAGTCAACGCCGATGAGCTCCCCAACATAGGCTACATCTACTATTCGTTTGTGCTCCAAGAAAACCTCGTCAACACTTATCCGTATATCTTGGTCCTGTCGCCCGACCTGCATCCCTTCGTCTCGTGTCAATACTATCCCCATTTCAGCCCCAAAAATGGCCTGCCCATTCACAAATCCCTGCAGAAGATCCTCCAGTCCCCTTTTGCGTACCCCTTCTCCGACCCGGCCCGCCAAATCCACCGCAAACTGGTCGACCTCTACGCCCGTCTCCCCGCGCACGACTCCACGATCCGGCACCTTCTCGACTCTGCCGACGCTGCTAAATCAAGAGCCGTCCTTTCTAGTACATACGCCAAGCTCTCGTCCTACTTTTGGCGCTTTTTCGACACCGCCCACGGCGGCTGGGGCCGGGGCCGGAAATTCGTCAACCCCGTGCTGATGGAGAGCCTGCTGGACATCAGGTCGCTTCCCCGGCCGGACGAGCCAAGGTCCAAGTCCCACGACGCTCTGGATCTCCAGAACATGGTCGGCTTCACCCTGTCCCAGATGCTCCAAGGCGGCATCCAGGACTGTCTGTTTGGGGGCTTTTTCTCCGATTCAACCGCCGATTGGAAACTGCCGTCGTTTGTGAAGACTACGCTCGACAACGCCCTGCTGCTGCGCGTGTTTGCAAAGGCCTTGAAGAGCCCGCTGACTCGCGATATCGCGCTGGTGGGAATCAAGTCGATCGTCCCCCTATTTTCTCTCGACTCGCCGTCTCCTTGCTCGGTAGTAGATCGGTCTGGAGCGGTCTACAACTCGACTCTTGCCGCTGACCCGTCCTTGTACACCTGGACGGTGTCCGACTTCGCTGCCGCCGTCGCGGATCCAGACGACGCTGCCATGGCAGCCAAAGTGTGGGATATCCGTCGCGAAGGCAACATCCCTTCTGTGCTCGACAAGCAGCTGGACCTGTCCTTTGCAAACGTGCTGGCGGTCGCCTCTTGTATCGACCAGGTGTCGCACGACCTGTCGCGATCCCCAGACGACATCCTCGCCGCCTTGTCGCGGGCGAGAAGCAGCCTATCGCAGTTCCGGCTCGCAGGCCTTCGTCGCGCGCTGCACAAAGATCGCCATGTCGTCACGACCACCGTGGCCACCACCATCAGCTGCTGTGCCGAGACGATCAAAATCCTCTCGTCTCGCTATATCCCCAAACAATACACGGCCGCGCTGGTCGCCAGCCTGTGGCAGACCGTCCAGGCGTCCAAGGACTACCTCGTGCGCTACCTGTGGAACCCAGACACCAGGACGCTGCTGCGGTACATTCGCTCCGACAGCGCATTCAGCCGCCTGCACTTTGGCGACCAGGCCGTCGTCACCGACTACGCGTCCGCCGTCGAGGCGCTCCTGGACGTCTACGAACTCTCGCTCGACCGCGAGCTCCTCGAGACCGCCCAGGCCATCCACGCGCGCGGAACCGAGCTGTTCTGGGACGGCGAGAACGGCGGCTACTTCGTGGCTCCAAACTCGTCGCCAAGCTCTCTCTACACTGGCGGCGCCAGGAGTCAAATGCTCGATCTTCGCGAGGTCCCCAACGACCTCCCTAACGCCAGTTCAAGCTTTGCCCCGTCCAGAGACGTCCACGTCCGCCTGTCGGGAAGCGCCGTCTTTCTCAAAAACTGCTTCAGGCTCGACGCGCTGCTGGGCACGCCTCTTGTCTCTGCCAAGCGCTGGAACGCGTACGTGACGCGGTACATGACGCTGTATGAGGAGGCCATATACAAAGACCCCCACCAGTTTGTCCCGCACATGGTTCCCTGGCTCGTCTCGCGCGGCCATCTCAAGCTCAACGTGCTCCTCATCGTCGACCCCAAGGACGAGCTGGCGCAGCTTGCCGGGCGACGAGTCCCTGGCGACCACCCCCACTCGCTCCTGGTCGAAGAGGGCCTGATGCGGAGCGACGCGCTGACCACGACGCGCCTGATATCGGGCGCCGAGGTCGGCGAGCACGCCCAGACGCCCGGGTCCATCTTTGCCATTCCCGCCACCGAGGCCTTGTCCAAAAACGCGCTCATGGTCTACCACGTCAAGGACGTCTTGCACGACCCCGCCTACAACGCGCTCTCGGTGAACCAACTGTGGTCAGGAAAGCGTAGAGTGTTGTAATTCACGTTACTAGATGCTATCGCATATAGCTACGCCGGCATCTATCGCATCTAGCTACAATCATCGCATATAGCTACATTGTATTCGTTCATTTCATTCGTCACGGCTAGATGTTCCACGACTTGAGCCAGTTGAGATAGGCGTACCTTTCGTGGCTGCCCG
Organism: Trigonopsis variabilis; assembly: GCA_003707065.3. Lineage (NCBI taxonomy): Eukaryota > Fungi > Ascomycota > Trigonopsidomycetes > Trigonopsidales > Trigonopsidaceae > Trigonopsis > Trigonopsis variabilis. The sequence goes on along the minus strand of PPXM03000009.1, from coordinate 433,757 downwards.
TCATGCCGAAGGAGATGGGCGAGAAGTAGGCAAAGGTGCCAATGTAGACGGCGTAGAGAGCCACAAACACGGCCGCGCGCACAGACCGGGGCAGGAACCGGCTCGTGGCAAAGTCGACCCAGACCGTGAACACCAGACAGGCAAAGTACAGCGCCGGGAGGTAGTGGTGCACGTACGTCACCCGGGCCATGATGGCAAACGGAAAGTAGTGCAGAGCCCAGCCCAGCGCCATGTAGACGCCGGCAAAGACGTAGTGCTCGAGCTCGCGGGGCGTGAAGTCGACGTACTGCCGCTGCCAGCGCAGGAGATAGACCGCCGCCGTGAGGCCAAACAGCACAAGGCCGGCCGTGGAGCTCCACAGCACGAGCGGATTGGCCAGCAAATAGTACTTGACCACGCTGTCGGCCCACGAGCACATGCGCAGGCCGGCGTGGGCCAGCGGCCATTGCCAGGGCGACGAGGCCAGCGCGTCGTACTTGTTGGTGTCGGGCACCAGCGCGTTGTTGGACGTCATCATGGCCACGTTGAGGTGGATAAAGTCGGACCAGAAGGGCGACTTGAACGTGCGCGAGAAGTCGGCGTCGGGCAGGCGGTCGTCCCACACCTGCTCGACGTTCCACAGCGTGTGCGAGTCCTTGTCGAGGCCGTCGCACACCACCTCGGCCTGGCGGAAGCCCCACTGGGGCAGCGAGACGGACGACATCTTGAGATAGCACCCCAGCGGCTGGTTGCGCAGGCGGAACTGCGTCACCAGGCGGGCGACCTTGTCGTGGTCGCGGGCGCCCTTGACGATCTCGACGACCCAGTGGTCCTTGTCGTCGCCCAGGGTCTCGTTGCCGTAGCCAGACACCTCCCACACCCCGTGCCGCTTGGTCACCGGCGCCGAGATGTAGTGGCTGTGGAGGTTGCGGTGCGTGTTGGGGTGCACCAGGCGCACGACGTCGCCGTCGCGGAGCTTGTGCACCGGCATGGCCTTGAAGTCGTACACCTTGCCCTCGTGCACCGGCCAGAACGCCCACTCGTTGTTGGTGTCCTTGTGGTGGTAGCACGTGACCTGCTGCTGGGTGGAGCCCTCGGGGTAGGTCTGGACGTGCGAGTGCAGCAGGCCGCCGCCGTAGCCCGCGTTCTTGAGCGTCACGCGCGAGCCCACCGCCACAAACTCGGGGCCGACCTTGAGGTCCGTGCCGTCGAGGTTGGCCTGGAACAGCGACGGCATCTGGGCGTCGCCGGGGCCCGAGTGGGTGAGGATGGCAAAGTGGATCTTGAACGTGACCGCGTAGACGATGAACGGAATGACGATCAGACAGTAGATGCGCGCCAGCCAGTGCTTGGCGTAGACCTTGGCGGGCATCGAGCGGTCGCCGAACTTGTTCCAGAGATCGTGGATCGTGTACAGGCCCACCATCGCCGTGGCAAACATGCCGACCCACTTGACGCTGCAGACGCAGCCGATGTTGAAGCCCAGGCCGGCCAGCCAGAACCACCAGCGGCGGGTGAACGGGGCCGCGCGGTGCTCGTGGAACTTGACAAAGCACAGCGTGGTGGTGAACGTGAAAAACATGAGCATCGAGTCGAGGAGAATGAATCTCGAGATGGTGGCATACGAGTTTTCAAACGTCACCATGACGCTGACGAGCCAGACCGCCCACAGCGAGAGCTTGAGCGACTTGGCCGTGTAGTACGCCAGCGGGACGCAGGCGACGCCAAACAGCGCATTGAAGACCCGCATGAAGGTGTAGTTGACCGTCGAGGGGTACGTCTTGCCGGACTCGAAGTCAAACGATCCATCGTATCCGCAGAGCCAGCCGCTGAGGGCCACGAGCATCTTTCCCAGGGGAGGGTGGACGTCGAAATAAAACTCGTGCTTGATGTAATAGGAGCCAAACTTGCCAAAACTGCGGTCAGAATAAGAACAATAACAGATTCAACAGCAGATTCAACAGCAGATTCAACAGCAGATTCAAACGGCAGCTATTAACCCAGCTATTAAAAACAGATGCAGAACACAACGAGTCATCAATTGCACTTACTGGGCTTCGTCCCACGTGACGATATTCGAGGTGCCAATCTTGTACAATCTGACAAACAGAGACGCCAGCACAAAAGCGAGCGGTCCAATTATACGCTCGGCGTCGGTCCAGGCAGAATTCGTCTAACGTCAGTGCCAGATCGGCCGGATCACCTACCAAAGACTTGTCTTTTGCGAGCTCAGGGCCATTGGGTTGCGGGTCGATCCCGGAGGCTGGATCTTTCTTTCTCTGGCGGACCGCATTGGGCGAACGGGTCGAAAAACCAGACGATTCGGCAGACGCCATGATGAGGAAAGGTCGAGACAGGACACGAGGTCGTAGCAAGGGGAAAATCAGAGAGACGGCCGCGTAGCAACCAACCACGGTCGAGTCCCGTGACGATCACGAGCGAGTAGCGCCTAAAGCAGGCAAGGACAAAGGCAGGCAAGGAAAAGGCAGGGCAAGGACAAAGACAGCGGGCAACCAAGAGAGGCCACCAAGAGAGGCCACCAAGAGAGGCAACCAACGGAACGACATGCTTCACTTGACAGTCATGTTAATGTGCAATAGAACGGACGACATGCTGAACGACTTGCTGAGCGACTGAACGATATGCTTCACTTGACGAGTCATAATAAGAACTCGTGATGATATCGTCAATGTACATCGTAAAGAACACTTGGTTGTAGGCAGATACTAGAATATGGATATTTATTGCCTCCCTGTTCTCTCTGAGTCTAGGCTGAATCTTGTACGCTGTCATTACAATTCCGTCACTGGTGTACTTGTGCAACGTGAGATTCGCAGTGCGTTTCCATCTGCCTTGGCGTTCTTACGACAGAAGCTTATTAACCTACACTCTAGATCCCACTTGGCTAGACTCGTAAGAAATATCGCAATGCGCTCACTGACAGCATGCAATAACAGTGGTCCATTACAGATACAGATGTAGATGCACCTCAAGTAGTGTGGGTTGCGCAGTTCAAGCAGTAGTGCAGTTCAAGTAGTAGAGCACTTTGATCACCCAATGGCTCTTGGGATCTTGATAGATTTCTTGCCAAACTACTCTCTTGCCTACTCTCTAGCCAGGCTATTCTCTCGCCTACTAACCCCAGCTATTACTCTCCCGCCTCTCTCTTGGATACGGTTGACAGGTACCATCGCGACGGCTCTACGACTGCACACAGACATGCCAATTAGTTACACCATCTGGATAGATAGCGTGCTGAACGTGCTGAAGGTCACTGGCACGGATAACTATACGGACAACTATACGGACAACTATACGGATAACCTATCCGACATCCAGACTTGCTGGAAGTCATCGTCGATGCAGAGCAGAAGCAAATCTAGCCCGACAGTCCTGGAGCTCCAGAAAATTATGACCTTGACGAGGTGTCTAGAACTTCGGAAAAGAACGTTTGCAGTGTGTGCAGGCAAGGCAGGATAAGGGCCATCCTCGACCCAAGACAGGACCTGGTGCGGCGCTGCCAGGGCGCGACGGATTGGAGGTCAGAACTGGCGATCGCGCTGGGCAAGCGTGCGGCTCGATGCCTGGTCACGCTTCGAGTCGCGCGCCGCACCGACCACATTCTAAGACCAGCCACCTGCTCGACCCCTGGCTTGTCAGTCATATAAAGCTTTTCTCCTCCCACTCGGTCTCATTCCTTGTTTGTCTTTTTTCCACCGACCCGGACTGTCATTCCTTTCAGTTCTTCCAGCCACACCTCGGCTACCTAGTCTCGTTCTCTTTGCTATGCTTTTGTCTTCTCTTGCTTTGATTCTCGGCTCCATCGCCGGCTCCTCCGCCCAGCCTATTGGCGAGCATCTCCACGGGCGGGCGCACGTCGAGGAACGGGCGATTGAGTATGTCTACCAGACGGTGACCGTCACCGATCTCCAGACATCGACCATCTGGGTCGACGGGGTGCCTGAGCCCACGACGCTGGTCCAAAGCCCCACCGTTTTGTCTTCCGAGGCTGCTCCTGCCCAGGTCAGCTCTGGCCCGGCTGACTACTACAGTTATCCCCAGTCCCAGGCTGGCACCACCGGCGCTGCGCCTTCTGCAGTCGACTACTCGGCTGGCCCCAGCTCTGGCAACGAGTACACTGCGGCGACCAGCTCTCTGGCCGCCTCCAGCGCAGGCTTCCCCACCACCGTTGCGGACGTCTACTCGTCGCCGGCCGACTCGAGCGCTGCTGCGCCCACCAGCACGCTTGCCACCTCCACCACGTCGAGCTCGAGCTCGTCGTCGACGCTGTCGACGGACGACCAGACCATTCTCGACCTCACCAACAAGTACCGCAGCGCGCACCAGGCTGGCTCTGTTAGCTGGTCTAGCACCCTTGCCAGCTACGCCCAAGACTACGCCAACAAGTGCGTCTTTGCCCACAGCGGGGGCCCGTACGGCGAGAACCTGGCCGCCGGCTACAGCGCTGGCGACGCCGTCACCGCCTGGTACGACGAGGGCTCGTCCTACGACTACTCCAACCCCGGCTTCTCTGAGAGCACCGGCCACTTCACCCAGCTTGTCTGGCTCGCCACCACCGAGATTGGCTGCGGCATTGCCCAGTGCGACAACCTGGGGACCTACGTCGTCTGCGAGTACTCGCCCCGCGGCAACATCATTGGTTCTTTTGATACAAACGTCTTGTCTTAGGTGTACACTGGAAATCTGGTATTTAATACTCGTAGATGTATCCATAATGCGCTCTAGCCATTAATCTCTGTATCCACTTTGATGCTCGTCGCGTCTGCCTCGTCTGGCAACCGATTCTTGCCATCATTCCTCTGTCATTCCAGCTCCCCTCCGAGCTTGAGACATTCCAGCGCCGTAGTCCGATCCTGAGCTCCAACCTTGGACCAATCTGGAAACCCTCCATCCCCGAATTCTCCACGCGCTATTCGCCATAGGTCATGTGCGGTTGGCGCGCCTCGGTTGAGTATTGTCCGTTGCCGCGCGGTGGGTTAACTGCTTTCGTCCCAGGAAATGTTGCTCCTTGCCCAAGCCGAGCTAGTTGGAAGCTCCAAAACACGGCTATTGGTCTAGATCCATTTCCCTGTCTATTTCGTGTTATTCCGTTGTGTATGCACTCCCGCACCGGGATGTTTGCGAGTCCCCTAAAGAACAATCATCACAAAGACTTGGACAAAGACCCGCGGCCCTGGAACGGGTAGTCGATTCAATAATCCCTCAAACACATGTAGGTCATACTCTTTGTTTGCGTCTTTGTGCGTCTTTGTTGTTGTCTGTAGTGCGTCGAGGGCCAGAAAGCTCCCACCGCACAACGGCTCAGGAGGCTCAGGAGACCACCGTGCGCCTAGGATCATGAATCTACTTGGTCGTCTTGAGCCACCTAGTAACCTATCATCTACTCTTTTACGCGTAGAATACTGTGAACAAGAGTGGATGCGTTTGTGCGTGAATAATTTTTCATCTGTTGTCGACAGCTGCACCCGGTACAGACGAACGGCAACGAGATGCGATGATCATCTCCCAAAAGGCGTAGAGCGCTTATGCGCGAACTAGATCACGAAGCCGCGAAGATATGTAGAATGAGCAAATCGATGACAAGATCGGTCCCATAAAAGAGTTCTATTGATAGCAGCGGCAGACAGACGGTTGATTTTCAGACCGAGACTCGACCACGACGGAACGGTTATGACCCTGGCGACGAGAATTTGCTCGTCATCTGATAAATCGATGCGGAGAGATCAGACCTGCATGGATCACGTGGGAATAGCCAAGGCACCGCGATCAAGACGGGCCCTGTATGTGTAACATCAAAGGTACTTGCCTGTTCCAGTAAGATGTAAAACCACACATACAGTAGCTAAAAGGCGCAACGCTGGGCAGTAGATCGAGTGCCCTTATTTGGATCAAGGAATATGGAGATCCGGATTCACGCCTGGTCGAGAGATTCTTGACGAGAACGTGGTTCAGAGTTGGCTTTATCGGTCACAAAGGTACGAATCTGGCGACATCAACCGCTTACGGAAAAGAAATTTCCCTATCCGCCATTTCCGAGCCAAGCATCGATCTTCCTTCCAAGGAAGGATAGTCATCCCAAAGCACTGTAATGACCAAACTTGCTGGAATGTATAGGGCGAGTGTCCCGCTGAAGTCGCCCAAAACGGCAACCCAAGTTGACCCGAAATTGTGATAACATGGAAGATATCGAGACGAGAGGACGTAAAATGAAAGAGAATGAGCGCTACTAGGAATACAATCTAGACAGGCGAGGCCTTTATGGTTGTAATCATCGACAGTCCAAGTCGTTCTGCGTAACCTGTCAGACAGAGTTGAGCACGGCTACGTCCCATTCGGTTAGGCATCGTGCTGGCACCATTCCAAGTTTGTAGGTTGCAAAGAAGTTTGCAAACAAGAATAGACGCTAGTCGCTTGAGCGGTGACCTAGTCAGAGTAGATCAGCTCATTCGTAAATAAACACCAAAGACGAATAGACGCTAGTCGCTTGAGCGGTGACCTAGTCAGACTAGATCAGCTCATTCGTAAATAGAACATACTCGTGGTGCCCGGAATGGAATGTCTTTAGGTACCAAAGTGGAACGTGTACATTCCATTGTCACGCAAAGACAGTGTGGTCATGAGGCCACTCCAAGACTATCATCTGCCGTAGTCGCAACTTTATTATACAACGCGATGACTTGAAGTGAGAAGGATGAAACGTGAATACGGTTGCTTGGTGGACTTGGACATTAGAGAACCGGGTTTACGTCCAAAGAGCTCGTCCAAAGAGCTCGTTGCAATGGACTACTCAGCAGTAACGTGACAAGGAGCACCACGGTGTAACCCAGCTGAGGAAGCCTTGCCTTTCCACGTGCTCACTCAGTGTGACTGGCAATGGCACCCTTTGAGGCAACCTTTCAGAGCAGGTCTGACTGATGCAGCATACCTAGTAAGCACCTAGAGACATCAATAGCTGAGTCGACTCCTAATGAATTTCGGAACCAATAGAAACTCTTGTGCAGCGTAGAATTAGATTTACTGTGCTACGACCGAGTATCAGTTACGAGTGCCTACCTAGCTTGCCACCAGCGCAGAGAACCCAGTTGCAACGTCGTGTCGCGACCACAAGGATCCTATTGGTACCTCGAGCAGGAATCAAGCAGGAATCCACAGGAATCAAGCAGGAATCCACAGGAATCCACAGGAATCCACAGGAATCCACAGGAATCCACAGGAATCCAGCAGGAATCAAGCAGGAATCTAGCAGGAATCCACGCAGCAATCCAATCAGCTAATCCTGCAATTACCACTTGGCTCTCTCCTGGTACATCCGACACGATTCACATCGACCGACTCACATCGAGTGTTTCAGCGACAGTCCAAGTATGTGGAGACTCACAAGACTCAGGGGTGTGCACTAAACAAGTAACATGAGTCAAACGTAATCACAAACACACAGTTGACTGCCCCGTTGATTGCCTTTGCTGATGCTGCTCAACTTTCTGTTGTATCGGATTGCGTTGCCAATACGGGCAGTATAGATAAGGATCTGGTCGGCCCTCGGCAAAGTGGGATGAGCTTACTCATGAGGCATGTGATTGGTTGCCTGGCACGGGCTGATAAGGTTCTCAGACCCTCTGGTGGGCACCAGTGGGCACCCTTTGACGCCTACGAATAAATTGGCGCTTGTTTAACAAGACGCACGAGAAAAAAACCAGAGCAGCGTTCGAGACGCCAAGAGTTATGTCCAAGTTGCGGATATCTCCGATGATGATTAGTAGTCACTGATAAGGACGTGATGTTACAGCTGTGCTTAGCAACGACAGCTGCTCGAGGACTAGGAGGGCCGACGTAGAGGGCGACGAGTAGATGCGACGACGTAGATAAGAAAGAAACGGCTGAGATAGGCGGCCAGCGCCGGCTGTCCACGGCAGAAGCGCCAGAAGCGACATGCGACAGAGTGGCTTGATTGCCGGGTAGCAATCGCAGGCCGCGCAGTCGCCTAGCAACGGCGTCGATACCGAAATTTTTTCCACCCTCTCGGCCTCCTTTTCTCTTTACCGAGCGCGCCAAAGCAAGATCGTCTGATTGTCAGAATACACGTCTTGTGCTTATACAACCCGAGGATCTCTCTGTCTAGTAACGTTCCCTGTTGTTTGGTGGCGCGGATCTGTGTTTAGGTAAGTCGCTGCACTGATAAGACGCAAACGATGGCTAACCGGGCTGCTTCGGTTCAACAGACGCCCCCCGCTCTTATTCTCCTGTCTACAAGTCTCGGATATAAACAGTTTGTCAGTACATTGACTGTGAGTGGTTTTCTCGCCCTGATTGCCTTTGGGTGGGCTCTCATTGGCTGTCAGCACCGGGCTCGACTAACCCCAGGATCAACGCCTTTGGTAATCATGGAAAATGAAGTAGAACCCAGATCGTCTGTGTACGAGTACGACGAGGTTCCGTCCAACTCGTCCTGGGCCCAGACGCTGCCCGTCAAGCAGGGTCTGTACGATCCCGACTACGAGAAGGACGCCTGCGGTGTCGGTTTCATCTGCCACATCAAGGGCCAGGTTTCTCACAAGCTCGTCAGCGATGGTAGGTGCCGTGCCAGAGTGGATCTATGATCCACTCTGTTTTCCGTGCCAAACTAACCCCAGCCCGCAATCTCCTGTGCAACATGACCCACCGCGGTGCCGTCGGATCGGACGCCCGCGACGGCGACGGCGCCGGCGTCATGACGTCCATTCCCCACCGGTTCATGATGAAAGAGTTCTACCGCGAGTGCGGCGTCGAGCTCCCTGCGCTCGGCCAGTACGCCGTGGGCAACCTGTTTTTCAAAAACGACGAGGAAACGCTCGTCGACTCCAAGGCCCAGTTCGAGCAGCTGGCCAAGCCGCTGGGCCTGCGGGTGCTTGGCTGGCGCGAGGTCCCCCGCGACTCGTCCATCCTCGGCCCCGCGTCGCTCTCGCGCGAGCCCACGATCCTCCAGCCCTGCGTGGTGCTCGAGGCCGCGTATGGCGCGGGCACCAAGCCCGCCGAGGCCAGCGCGCCGTTTGACGAAAAGTACTTTGAGCGGCAGCTCTACGTCCTGCGCAAGCAGTCCACCCACACCATCGGGCTCCGCAACTGGTTCTACATCTGCTCCCTCTCCAACAAAAACATCGTCTACAAGGGCCAGCTCGTGCCCATCCAGGTCTACCAGTACTACTTTGATCTCCTCAACGTCGACTACGAAGGCCACTTTGCCCTCGTCCACTCGCGCTTCTCCACCAACACGTTCCCCTCGTGGGACCGCGCCCAGCCGCTGCGGTGGGCGGCCCACAACGGCGAGATCAACACGCTGCGCGGCAACAAAAACTGGATGCGCGCGCGCGAGGGCCTCATGCACTCGGACCTCTTTGGCGACGAGCTCGACCTGCTGCTGCCCATCATCGAGGAGGGCGGCTCGGACTCGGCCGCGTTCGACAACGTGCTCGAGCTCCTCGTCATCAACGGCGTGCTCTCGCTGCCCGAGGCCGTCATGCTCATGGTCCCCGAGGCGTGGCAGAACAACGCGCTCATGGACCCCAACAAGAAGGCCTTCTACGAGTGGGCCGCGTGCCTGATGGAGCCCTGGGACGGGCCGGCGCTGTTTACGTTTGCCGACGGGCGCTACTGCGGTGCCAACCTCGACCGCAACGGCCTGCGCCCGTGCCGCTACTATGTCACCGACGACGACCGCATGATCTGCGCCTCCGAGGTCGGCGTCATCCTCATCGAGTCCAACAAGATCGTCCAGAAAGGCCGCCTCAAGCCGGGGCGCATGCTGCTCGTCGACACGGTCGAGGGGCGCATCGTCGACGACAAGGAGCTCAAGGCCAAGGTCGCCAAGCGCTTCGACTTCCGCAGCTGGCTCTCGGGCAACATGCTGACCATGCCCGCGCTCGAGACGCGCCTCGCCGCCAAGGGCGTCAGCCTCCAGCCGGCGGTGTCGTCGGCGCCGGTGCAGGCCGACCCGCTCCTCAAGGCGTTTGGCTACTCGTTCGAGCAGGTGTCGCTCCTGCTGGCGCCCATGGCCGGCACCGGCAAGGAGGCCCTCGGCTCGATGGGCAACGACGGCCCGCTGGCGTGTCTGGCCGGCCAGCCGCGACTGACGTACGAGTACTTCCGCCAGCTGTTTGCGCAGGTCACCAATCCCCCGATCGACCCCATCCGCGAGTCGATCGTCATGTCGCTCGAGTGCTACATTGGCCCCCAGGGCAACGTGCTCGAGATGAACCCCAAGCAGTGCAACCGGCTGCTGCTGCCGTCGCCGGTGCTGACGCTCGCCGAGTTTAGCACCATCACCAACATCGCGACGGTCTATCCCGCGTGGACCGTGGCCACGATCGACATCACGTTCGACAAGGCGCGCGGCATCTCGGGGTACACGGACGCGCTCGACGACATCTGCGAGGCCGCGTCGCAGGCGATCGCCGACCAGGACCGCATCATCGTGCTGACCGACCGCGCGGTGGCCGACGACCGCGTGGCGGTGTCGTCGCTGGTCGCCGTGGGCGCGGTGCACCACCACCTGGTGCGCAACAAGCTGCGGTCGCGCGTGGCCATCATCGTCGACTCGGGCGAGGCGCGCGAGGTGCACCATCTGTGCTGCCTGCTGGGCTACGGCGCCGACGCGGTCTGCCCCCGGCTGTGCCTCGAGCTGCTGGTCAAGATGAACCGCGAGGGCCTGATCAAGGGCGACCTCAGCGACGACGCGGTCGTCGCCAACTACAAGCACGCCTGCGACGGCGGCATTCTCAAGGTCATGTCCAAGATGGGCATCTCGACGCTGGCGTCGTACAAGGGCGCGCAGATCTTTGAGATCCTCGGCATCGACAACTCGGTCGTCGACCGCTGCTTTGCCGGCTCCGCGTCGCGCATCAAGGGCGTCACGTTTGAGCACATTGCGCAGGACGCGCTGGCGCTGCACGAGCGCGGCTTCCCGTCGCGCGAGACCATCCGCCCGCCGGGCCTGCCAGAGTCGGGCGAGTACCACTACCGCGACGGCGGCGACGCGCACATCAACGACCCCGTCTCGATCGCCAAGATCCAGGACGCCGTGCGCAACTCGAACGACAAGGCCTACGAGGAGTACAAGAAGAACGAGTACGAGCAGATCAAGCACTGCACGCTGCGCGGGCTGCTCGACTTTGACTACGCCGCCAGCACGCCGGTGCCGATCGACCAGGTCGAGCCGTGGACCGAGATTGTCCACCGCTTCGTCACCGGCGCCATGTCGTACGGCTCCATCAGCCTCGAGGCCCACTCGACGCTGGCGCTGGCCATGAACCGCCTCGGCGGCAAGTCCAACACGGGCGAGGGCGGCGAGGACGTTGAGCGGTCGCAGCGGCTGCCCAACGGCGACACCATGCGCTCGGCCATCAAGCAGGTGGCCTCGGGGCGGTTTGGCGTGACGTCCAACTACCTGGCCGACGCCGACGAGCTCCAGATCAAGATGGCCCAGGGCGCCAAGCCGGGCGAGGGCGGCGAGCTGCCCGGCCACAAGGTGTCGACCTCCATCGCCCGCACCCGCCACTCGACGCCCAGCGTGGGCCTCATCTCGCCGCCGCCCCACCACGACATCTACTCGATCGAGGACCTCAAGCAGCTCATCTACGACCTCAAGTGCGCCAATCCCCGCTCGCGGGTGTCGGTCAAGCTGGTCTCGGAGGTGGGCGTCGGCATCATTGCGTCGGGCGTCGCCAAGGCCAAGGCCGACCACATTCTGGTGTCGGGCCACGACGGCGGCACCGGCGCCTCGCGCTGGACGGGCATCAAGTACGCCGGGCTGCCGTGGGAGCTCGGGCTCGCCGAGACGCACCAGACGCTGGTGCTCAACGACCTGCGCGGGCGCGTCATTGTCCAGACCGACGGCCAGCTGCGCACCGGGCGCGACATTGCCATTGCCTGCCTGCTCGGCGCCGAGGAGTGGGGCTTTGCGACCACGCCGCTGATCGCCATGGGCTGCATCATGATGCGCAAGTGCCACCTCAACACGTGTCCGGTGGGCATCGCGACGCAGGACCCGTCGCTGCGCGCCAAGTTCACCGGCCTGCCCGAGCACGTCATCAACTTCTTCTTCTACCTGGCCAACGACCTGCGCGAGATCATGGCCAGGCTGGGCTTCCGCACCATCAACGAGATGGTCGGGCGCGCCGAGAAGCTCAAGGTGCGCGACGACATCCGCTCGCCCAAGGCGCTCACGCTCGACCTGACGCCCATCCTGACGCCGGCGCACACGCTGCGCCCGGGGGTGGCCACGCGCAACGTGCGCAAGCAGGACCACCGCCTGCACGTGCGCCTCGACAACAAGCTCATCGACGAGGCCGAGATCACGCTCGATAAGGGCCTGCCGGTGCAGATCGACGCCGACATCGTCAACACCGACCGCGCGCTCGGCGCCACGCTGTCGTACCGCATCTCCAAGAAGTTTGGCGAGCAGGGCCTCCCCAGCGACACCGTGCACGTCAACATCCGCGGGTCGGCCGGCCAGTCGTTTGGCGCCTTTCTGGCGCCCGGCATCACGCTCGAGCTCGAGGGCGACGCCAACGACTACGTGGGCAAGGGCCTGTCGGGCGGGCGCCTGATTGTGTACCCGCCCAAGGACTCGACCTTCAAGCCCGAGGAGAACATCATCATCGGCAACGTCTGTCTGTACGGGGCCACGTCGGGCACCTGCTTCTTCCGCGGCGTCGCCTCCGAGCGGTTCGCGGTGCGCAACTCGGGCGCCACCGCGGTCGTCGAGGGCGTCGGTGACCACGGCTGCGAGTACATGACCGGCGGCCGCGTCGTGGTGCTGGGCCTCACCGGGCGCAACTTCGCCGCCGGCATGTCGGGCGGCATTGCCTACGTGCTCGACATTGCCCGCGACTTCCCGGCCAAGGTCAACATGGAGATGGTCGAGCTGGTTGGGCTGACGGAGCCGACCGAGATTGCGTTTGTGCGCGGGCTGATCGAGGACCACCTGCACTACACCGGCTCCGAGCTGGCCGAGAAGATCTTGCACAACTTCAACCACATCCTGCCGCGCTTCGTCAAGGTGCTCCCGACCGACTACAAGAAGGTGCTCGAGGCCGAGCAGGCCAAGCGGGCCAAGATCGCGTCCGAGTCCTCGCTCGAGCTCAGCGCGCTGATGAAGAACCTCAAGAAGGAGGAGGAGCGCCAGCGCCCGCAGCAGCCCGACGACGTGGCGGCCAACCACGAGCCCAAGCTTCAAGACGTCGAGGACACGGTGGTGGACGTGGCCGCCGAGGCCAAGAAGCCGCTGGCGCTCGACAAGGTCAAGGGGTTTATGAAGTACACCCGCCGCGCCGAGAAGTACCGCACCGCCAAGGTCCGGACCAAGGACTGGGCCGAGCTGTCGTCGCGGCTGGGCGACGAGGACCTCAAGTACCAGACCGCGCGGTGCATGGACTGCGGCGTGCCGTTCTGCCAGAGCGACACCGGCTGCCCGGTGTCCAACATCATTCCCAAGTGGAACGAGCTCGTGTTCAAGGACCGCTGGCGCGACGCGCTCGACCGCCTGCTCATGACCAACAACTTCCCCGAGTTCACCGGGCGCGTGTGCCCGGCGCCGTGCGAGGGCGCGTGCGTGCTGGGCATCAACGAGGACCCGGTGGGCATCAAGTCGGTCGAGTGCGCCATCATCGACCGCGGGTTTGAGATGGGCTGGATCGTGCCCACCCCGCCCGCCTCCCGCACCGGCAAGACCGTCGCCGTCGTGGGCTCTGGGCCCGCCGGCCTCGCCGCCGCCGACCAGCTCAACAAGGCCGGCCACAAGGTCACCGTCTACGAGCGCGCCGACCGCCCCGGCGGCCTGCTCATGTACGGCATCCCCAACATGAAGCTCGACAAGCGCATCGTCCAGCGGCGCACGGACCTCCTGGCCGCCGAGGGCGTCGAGTTTGTCGTGGGCACCACGGTCGGCCACGACGTCTCGACCGCCGAGCTGCGCGAGCGCTACGACGCCGTCATCTTCAGCGTGGGCTCGACCGTCCCCCGCGACCTCAAGATCCCCGGCCGCGAGCTCAACAACATCAAGTTCGCCATGGAGCTGCTGACGGCCAACACCAAAGGGCTGCTCGAGGGCGACCTCGAGCACACGCACGCGCTCCTCCACGACAAGAACGTGGTCGTCATTGGCGGCGGCGACACGGGCAACGACTGCATTGGCACGTCCGTTCGCCATGGCGCCAAGAGCATCGTCAACTTTGAGCTCCTGCCCCAGCCGCCGGCGACGCGCGCCGCCGACAACCCGTGGCCCCAGTGGCCGCGCATTTTCCGCGTCGACTACGGCCACAGCGAGGTCAAGGCGCACTACGGCCGCGACCCGCGCGAGTATTGCATTCTGTCCAAGGACTTTGTCGGCGACGAGGCCGGCAACGTCAAGGGCATCAACACGGTGCGCGTCGAGTGGAAGCGCTCCGAGTCGGGCGGCTGGCAGATGGCCGAGGTGCCCGGCAGCCAGGAGTTCTTCCCCGCCGACGTTGTCCTGCTCTCGATGGGCTTTGTCGGCCCCGAGGCCCAGAACCTCGCGGTCGAGCGCAGCCCGCGGGGCACGATCCAGACGACGACCGCCGCCAGCTACCACGTCGAGGACAAGGTGTTTGCCTGTGGCGACTGCCGCCGCGGCCAGTCGCTCATTGTGTGGGGTATCCAAGAAGGCCGGCAGTGCGCGCGCGCGGTGGACGAGTATCTGATGAAAAACTCATTGCTTCCGGCGAACGGAGGAATTCAGCTTAGGGATTAGTGTACAAGTTAGAAAAGATTTTGTTTGATCGGCGTAGTGCGTGGAGAGTGCGTGATACGAACGAAACTATTCAAATCAATCATGATTTGGACGTGAAGCAGACCATACGTTCCCAAGTCCACCAGTCCATACTTTATAGTACACAGAATATAGCCGATATATTATTTCGACTTGAAGTCACAACGTAATTCCCATACTCTATGGGAGTACTACGCCTGCTTATGATACATGGCCGAGTGCGACTCAAGAGCGCTGATAGTCAACGAGCCACATAGGGCTTAGAACAGCGGCGCCAGTGCTCTCGAGTCGACTCTCGAGTCTCGTCTTGTTTTAGGTCTGACCTATAGACCAGTAAAGAGACCAGCAAAGATCTGACTAACAGGATCGTCACTGTCTTTGTCCTCAAGTGCGGAAAGAAAACGCTTCTGTTTTGGCTTTTTTGTCTTTTTCTTGGACTTTTTTGGAAAGAGGCGCGAGTCGCTGCCTAGTTCCCTGGAAGCCTCAGCGGCAGGCTTCATATCCAAGAGCTCGACAGGCTTCATATGCAAGTGCTCAGCGGCAGGCTTCATATGCAAGTGCTCGACAGGCTTCATATGCAAGTGCTCGACAGGCTTCATATGCAAGTGCTCGACAGGCTTCATATGCAAGTGCTCAGCGACAGAACCCTCGCCGTGCTCAGCGGCAGAACGCTCGCCGCCAGGTGCAGGCAACGTTTGTAACAGTGACATGCGATCAATGACTTCGCCCAGCTCTGCCGATTCAGGAGCCACCGCGGCCGCCTGGGGAGGCTTGGCTCCCAAGCGGGGCACAATGACGTCCAGCGTCGAATAGAGCGAGCTTGTGCAGGCGACAAGACACACGCCCAAGAGAGGGTACTGGGCTTGCGCGGTAAGTGACTGGAACGCTCGGTAGGCCTTGGGAAGCAGCTTTTTGTAGAGGACCAAGACTTGACGGTCGATTTTGGCAGACCCCACCGGCCACTCTGTCTCGTCACTGGGATCGCCAACTGCCTGCTGGCACAGATCAAGCAGCCGCGCGAGATGCTTCGACACCATGGCCAGATACCGCCACCAGTACGCCTGACGGTGCTGGTTTTTGTTGCGCACAATCAGCTGATGGAGAAGGTTAGATTCGGCGCCTAACCGCGCCGTCAAGTCTCTATATTTGCTGGTCGGAGGAGCCATGTCAGGAGAGCATCAGAGAGCGTGTCGTTGTCAAGACAGATCGAGAGCCTGAACGACAACCGTTACTACACTGAACACGAGCATCCCTACATTTTAATGGCACTTATTATCTTTTGAATATTCACAGAAGTTTTAGAATCTTGGCTTGTCATAGTCGTACGGCGGTTGGAGGTCTTGTAAATGTCTTTCAACAGACGGCCTTGATGGCAGTCATGTCGCTCGCTCTTCTCGCATCAGGTAATGCTCGTGTACTTGTATTCAGTAGGTGGGACCCCATATCCTCTTTAAGACTCACCTCCACCCCCGACTCCTCCCTTGGTTCCAATCTTTAGAAAGAACGACAGGACGAGCCCAAAGCCGGCCCCCGCAAAAGCAAACCAGTATGCGCCTCGATAGCCCTGCATCAGCTGCTCAGGCGAGGCGCTATCTGGAAAAGGAGTAATCGAGTCGACTATGCTGGCGGACGCCGCGACTCCAATGGCAATGGCCAGCTGCTGGACCGTGTTGAAAATGCCGGCCGAGGTGCTCTTGAGCTCGGGCGGGACGGCTGAGAGAGTGTGCATGTTTGCCACGTTATATCCCAGATCGGCCCCGATGACCGCCAGCAGCATGGCAGGCAAGGGCATTCGCCAGTAGCTGCAGGCGGTGGGCTGCAGGGCCCAGAGCAGAGCGCCGGCAGAGAAGCCCGCCATGGCGACGACCATCAGGACCCGGCCGGGAATCAAATGGAGGGTGTAGGCCGCAAAGATGTTGACCAGGATGCCTCCCACGGCCATGGGGACCATCATGGCCGTCGTCAGCAGCGGACTGGCGCCCCGCACCTTTTGGAAGACCAGGGTGTTGTGGTAGGCCAGAATCCCCGAAAAGTCCATCCAGCCAAAGAAGAGAATCACCATGATGAGCGCAAACCCGGGATATTTCCATATGTACAGGGGCATTAGGGGGTTGGCCGCCACCCACGCTTCATAAGCAACAAAACAGCAAAGCAAGCCCACGCCCACGGCCAGCAGGGCCACAATGTACCACGTCCTCCAGCCCTGCGGACCACTGTGGGCCTGACAAAGGCTAAACACAAAGAAAACGAGGCCAAGGGTGACCAGAGCGGCGCCACCATAGTCCAGTCCTTTCAGCTGGGCAACTGCCCTTGTCTTGTCGATGGGCGGATCCGAGGGCACGTAAAAGTAGGCCGCAGCCAGGATAAGGGCGAAATAAATCGCCCAGCACCACTGGGAAGCTCTCCAGGAAAGCAGCTCGGTGCACAGCCCGCCCACAACAATACCAAGCACAAACCCTAGGGGCGCGCCAGCCGAAAAGGTCGCCATCGCCTTGTTCTTTCGCTTGCCGTCGCGATAGAGGTTTCCGAGGATGCCAACCGCGGCAGGAGGAGCAATGGCCCCAGCCAGACCCTGGATGCCGCGGCAGGCATCAAAAACGATATCGGTTGGAGCAAACCCAGTAACGACTTGAAACACGACAAACATGCCCATGCCCGTCAGCAACATGCGCTTTCTCCCAATCGCATCCGATATCCTAGCCCGTCAGCTTGCTTGCCAGGTCTACTTACCCAGCCATCAGCAGCAGGAACGAGCCCGACGTCAGAGGGTATGCAGACGTAATCCAGCTCTGCCGGCCTCCTTCGACCGCAAAGTCTCGGGCAATGCTGGGCATGGCGATCTGCGTCGACCCGATATTGGTAGAGTTCATCACGGGCGCCATCGTCAAGCACACAAGACAGATTATTTCATGCAGCGTACTGCTGAAGACCAAAGGCCTTTCTTCCCCGCCGATCTGCTTATAAAGAGCAGGATCCTCCGGACGAGCTTCGTTCTCCTCAGCACCGCCCAAGTCGATCATTTTTTCTTCGTCTTGGATATCTCTGACGGTACTCATAGAAAGGCAGATTCTGTAGTTCTCTTGGAGCAGCTAGGCGTCTTTAAATAACAGAGACGCCTTGATGCCCTAGGACGCGCCTCCGCCCACACTCGCCTCGCCTGAAATGCCCAAGCTTGTTCATGGTTATAGAAGTGTAACATTTGCAAATGCCAAGGTATAACAGCGCTGAGTCTTTGCAAGGTATGCGACCGGCAGGGTACAAACAGCTCCTTTGGAGCTATCGCCAATGTCGAGTGGTCGAAATGGAAAAACATCTCGTCATTTCATAAAGGTCTTGCTTGGTTTCGGTATATGTCTTGTAGATGAGTATTAAATGCCCAAAGGTTTCAGAATTCAAATCGAGATCAGAGCGGTATAGCACAAGTCATGACGAACAGCTCAACTAGAACATATTACAAGGACATTCAATCAAATAGATAGATCGTTCTTACTGGCTTTCACACTGCATCGTTCAGCCCGCGCTTCCGGTAGCAGATATAGGCCATGTGTCTTGTATAGCCATGTGTCTTGTATAGCTCTCGTACCAAGGCACGACCTTATCGTCTGAGAACGCAGCTATTGAGATGTGAATATACACGAGGGAAGGACGGTCCACTACTGAGCGCACTGTATTCTACCTGCACCTTTCCGATCAATCACTCATCTATCAATCTACCGGCTTGGGCAGCCTGTCTCAGAACAGGTTCCAAGCCGATTAGAACAATATGAAATCCATGCATGCCAAGAGCAACTAAGCAACGATATCTTTGCTGTTGGACAGGTCGAGCTCGTGTCCCAGATGCTACCGCTAACACTACTACTAATAGCAACATCTAAACCCGACTGCAAGAGCTTGCGTAATAAATCTACAAGACAAGCCACTCAAGACGCATCGACCGTCAGCATCCGTAGAATAGAGCAGACACCAGGAATTAGATACTGTTAGGCCGCAAGCAGGTTTACGGTTCCAAAGAAGTTCGCCGGAAACGGTTGCTAGCCCCTTGCGTGTCGACGCTGCCCAACCACACCTCTAGCCACCATGTCGCGAGAGCCTGCGTGGTAAGTGGCGGGAAGCAACATCACTAATATTCAGAGTACGGGAGGATATTTGGACTGACTGAAGCTTTGACTATCTCTTCAAGTTGCTGTTAATCGGTGACTCGGGGGTCGGCAAGTCGTGCTTGCTTCTACGCTTTGCCGATGAAACCTACACTGAGTCGTACATCTCAACGATCGGCGTGGACTTTGTACGATGACAAGAGGGGTGGTGCTAACTCAGTCTAGAAGATCCGCACCATTGAACTAGATGGAAAGAGCGTCAAGTTACAGATTGTGGGTGATTGCCAGGGCGATTCTGACAACAGTGGGATACTGCTGGCCAAGAGCGGTTCCGAACGATCACATCTTCGTACTATAGAGGTGCCCATGGGATTATCATTGTTTACGACGTCACAGATCAAGGTACTGTCTTGCCTGTCCCTTGCTAATGGTGTAGAAAGCTTCAATAATGTCAAGCAATGGCTGCAGGAAATCGACCGCTACGCCACCGAAGGTGTGAACAAGCTGTTGGTCGGCAACAAGTCCGATCTGGTCGATCAAAAGGTCGTCGAATACACCGTGGCCAAGGAGTTTGCCGACTCGGTCGGCATTCCGTTCCTCGAGACCTCGGCCAAGGACGCGGTCAACGTCGAGCAGGCTTTCATGACCATGGCCCGTCAAATCAAGGAGCGTCTGGGTGCCAATGCCGCCACCAGTGGCCAGGCCGGCAAGGCGTCTGTCAACCTTCGCGGACAGAGCGTTTCCCAGGGCTCCTCCAGCGGTTGTTGTTAGCCAATGAATGGGTTTTTTTCTTCCCGCTTTTACTGACGGTTGTTACATGTCTCCCGGTGTGAAGCTACGCTGCTTAATATATTGCTGTAAGCCACTGTCTCGTATTCCTCACTACCTCACTGCTTGCGGCGGAGCAGTCGTAAAAAGGCCTGCGCAAACGCAAACAGCTGCTCCTTGAACATGAACAAGAAGGCACTGGTGAGCACGGACTGGAGCAGCTTGGCGTCGATGCCCCGATACAAGCCGCCCACGCCCTCGTTGGAGATGATCGACTTGAACTCGCCGAGCATGGACTTGCTCGGTCCAGACTCGCCGTCGGCCGCCTTGGATCGCGCTTGGGCGCGCGACTTGATGGTGATGTAGGGATAGGTGGTGCTGGTGGCAACCAGCTTGCCCAACGCTCCCAGGAGGAAGAAGTCCGACGGAGTCATCTTTCTGCGTTTCTCAATCACCTGGCGCAGCTGCTCAAAAATGGTATACTGCAGGATGGGGTTGATGATCAGGACCAACGCCGGCAGCAGGCCGGCCCAGAAGCCTTTGACGCCAGATTCATGAAGAACCTGCTTGATGGTCCCCAGCACGTCGGTGGGGTACTTGGACACATCGGCAGCGGAGCTGCGACGGCCGCCGTTGACGGTCTGGCGAGTGTTGACGACCCAAATGGGATTGGTGATGACCACGGTAGCGGCGCCTATAGTGTTAGTCCCGCCCGATCGATGGCAACCACGACGTACCTGCAATCGCACCCGCCAGCATGGACTCGGCCGTCGACAGCGTCGCTCGAGCCGATCCACTGACGCGCTTGGACCGCGTGAAAAAGCTCTTGGATCCCTCGTACCCTGCGTTGTCAGCAACCACGACGGCAGACGTCCTCACAGTAGTAATAGACAAAGTTGGTAATGGCGATTCCGTAGAGAGCCGAGTCGAGACCGGCATACAGAGAGCGCACCCCTTCGCGCTGGAGAATCTGACGAGCAGCCTTCCAGCTCGATTGGGGAGCAGTGGCAGCCACGGCCTCGGACTCCTTCTCAGACGCCCGTCGACGGACCTCCGTCTGGGCGCGCGTTGATAAAGTGATCAACGGGTAGGTGACCACGGAGGCCAGTGCGCCTCCACCAGCTCCAGCTAAAGCATGAGCGACGTTTTCAGATTGATCGGACATTGGGCTCTTTCGACGAGGTAAAAGTCACAATAAATGTGGGGACAGGACAGAGCAAAAGGGGCGCACCGTGACGGGTGCAACGCATGTGAAGGTCTCTTTGTGGGGTAAAGCTGGCTTTCGGCCTCGGATAAAGTCATAATCCGCTACGACAACAGACTAATCGCGCTGGCTCGATCGTTTGCGTAGAAATAAGACTTGCTAGACTGCGTCAAGGACAGCCAGATCACTCTCCTTGCTATTCTGTCGCCAATGCCTGCAACCAAGTGAGCCAGGCTGGAGACTACAAAGCCGTATTTATCTCAATGTTAACCCAGCTATCTTGATGTTTACTGCTCTCTGTACTTGCTAGTGCCCTAATACGTCCGATACTTGTCTTGGTCTCGATCCTACCATGGCAGCCAGGCAGCAAGATCGAGATCAGCTCAGCGGTAGAGAGAACTACACCATAGCCTGAAACGCACTAGAGAGCTCTTGTGGCAGCCCAACCTTGGATGGAAAGGAGCAGTGACGGATAAACCAGTTGGCCGATCAACCGTTACCGACGATTGTGTGGCATCCGGCCAAGGGGAAAAAAATCAAACGCTAGGCACGAGGCGGACACCAGCGTTGACAACTCTGACCGTTGGTCTTATAATCAGGATTCCTTTATCGTTTGAGCGTTTTTGCGTCTCATCTTTGTACCAGACCCGCCTATCGGCTGCACGAGGAGCCCAGAGCGACCGCTGAATTGGAGCGTACCAGACGACTGCTGATGCCCAAGCGACTGAATGTTGTTGGCAAGACCAAACAGTGGACCGAGGATGTTGGAGTGGGGTTCTACATGGCAATAAGACGGCGGGAGACGCTAGACTATTTCATCCACAACCTGATCTACGTTCCTATCGGATGCCTGTTGTGTCTCTGTGCCATGTATGGTGTCACCCGGCTGTTTGATCTCGGAAACGTCTCTTTTCCGTCGTCGGTGATCTGCATGTTTGCTTCGTTTGTGTTTCTGTTGCTTGCCGAGCGAATGCTCGGGTCCAAAAAGACAAACTCGGTGATAAAATACCTCGATATTCCGTTTGGATTTGCTCTGCGGTGGATCAATGTCTTTTTCACCCCGTCCTTTGTCACTTTGCCGCTGGCGAAAAAGGTGTCTCCAGGAGTGGCCTTCACCATCACCGCCATCTTTGTCATTGGCTTCCCAATCACGCTGGTCTTGTCGTCATACTTGGTCTGGGCCATCGTTCAGCTGAACGAAGCATTTGCGCTTGCCTATCATCACGTCTTTGGCGGAAAACCGCCGCCAAAGCACCTCCACGCCCACTCCGATGAAGACATCAACGAAGGAGATCGAGGGCTGCTGACGAGAGACGATTATTCGGGCGAAGAGGATGACGACGAAAGCCAAATCCACCCTTACACCGAGCAAGACCAAGAAAACGAGCAGGGTCCCAACTCGATAAATCTGCGTCAGTACCCGGGATCGGAACTTTCGAGGGCAAAATCTTATGCCTACGGAGATAGCGCCTCTCCCGATAATGACGAGGATGAGGATAGTGACCTGGCTCCGTTGAGGCAGTCTTTGGAACGATACCGGACGACTTCTTCGCTGCAGGAACAGGGGCGCTACATTGATCAATCGTTGACGGAATTGGAACGACTGGCTCCGTCGGATACGCTGATGGGCGAGGGTGCCTACGATCGACAGCGAATGTACCGGACCCAGTCCCGGTATAGGGCTGCCAGCCCGGATGGGAAAACCACCCCGACTGAGCCTCTCCCGATGGCCGAACCTTTACGGCCCCACAATCCTGGAGTGGGGCTTCCTGATCTGAGCCCGCAGTCGAGTGTTTCGCGTGAGAACCCCGAGCAATTCGTCGTCTGTCCGCGAAGAGAACGGTACGCACTGATCTTTGCCGATAATCTGCAGTTTGTTCCGTATGTCATTGTGCTTATTGCTGGTCTGCCAATCTACCTTACTACTGGCTATCCTCTTGTGGTCCAGCTTCCCTGGACGGTGCTCATGTACCAGATCTCCGAGAAGATCCCGCCCAAGTGGCGCCGGTTCTTCCACCCCATCATGGTCTCTGCACTCTTCACCATCTTTGGTTACTACGTGTTTGGCGTGATGAGACATGTGACTCTGCTCGACGCCCTGCGAAGCTACCAGACCGGGCGCACGTACCTCTTCCTTTTCGACAAGACCTTCACGCCGTCGTGGGTCAACGACGTGTCTGATGGATACGACCCGCTGGCGCTGGAAGGCTGGCGCGCCTGGCCAGGGGCGGGAGACTTCATGTCGTCGGGAATCGCAATCAGCATCATGGGCCTGGCAATCCCGTCCTATCGGTACCGACGAGACCTCTTCAACCACTTTTTTGTCGTCGTCGCCCCCAACGTCATCATGGGCGCCGCGACGTTCTTTGTCTATCCTCCGCTGTGCTACCATCTGGGCCTGACCCCGTCGCAGAGCATGGCCTTTGTCGGCCACTCCATGACCCTCGCCCTGGCGCTGCCTGCGGTCCAGACGCTGGGAGGCAACATCTCCGTCGCGGCGACCACCGCCATTCTCAGCGGAATTCTCGGCGTCTTGATTGGCGAGTACGTGCTCAAGTGGATACGGATACGCAAGGAAGACTACATCACGCGCGGAGTAGCGCTGGGAATAAACTCTTCTGCCGTGGCCGCTGCCTTTCTGCTCAACTCCGACCCGCGAGCAGGCGCGCTGGCCAGTATCAGCTTCGTCATGTACGGCTCGGTCATCCTCATCCTCTCTGCCGTCCATCCTCTGGTCGACCTCGTGCGCGGATGGCTGTCGCTGGGTCCCATAGGAACGCCCACCCCGTGACAGGGCATGTGCAGCTCCGTCGTTCTTCCTTACTTTTGCATGGTTGCGCCACCCGCGATGGGTACGCCTCTAGTCCTGCTCTGCCATAGGCTCGCAGGGCCCACAGCCACATTGGAAATACACTTGTACCTTAGTTGAATAGTCATTGGGGCTCAGAGCCTGTTGTATACATCATCCCCCGTAAGTTGGCCAAAGATTTCCGGCAGTGGCTCGATAGGGAAGCGCCTGTGGACGTTACACGGCGGCGGCGGAAGCATACCGTGTCCCCCTGCCCTCAGGACAGGCTGCTTTTGTCCCCCAAGACCTTCTAGCTGCTGTCCACGTAAGCGCTCAATCAGATTCACTGGCTCAGGACAATGGTGAGCGGAAGAGAATAGGGATGGCTTAAAGGAGGCGCTACTGTGGGGAGCAGCCTCATGCTACTGTGGGAGCAGCCATCATGACGACAGAGATGATCGCAACAAGGTGCGTGACGATAGAAACTTGAGAGGCCAGTGCACACTGTTAAGCATGAGCAGATCAATTAGAGCGGATGGATAGTTTTGGCCCGGGCCCAGCAGAAAAGCACAGCCATAGCTGGAAAGGGAGCCGAGTCTTGGGAAGAGGCCAGAATCGCGATTGGCATTCTGAGATTGGGGCTATAAAAGCAAGGCGAGTCCGTAGACAGAAGATCATTATATTATCAAACATGTGGATCGCAGGTCCATTGGCACTTCCGTGCTTAGTCTCCTACCTAGTCTGTCAACATCGACGCAAGAAGGCCATCGAGAGGCTCAAGATCAAGACCGAAAAGATCAATGGCATCAAGATCTACACCTGTCCTTGTGGCGAGGCCCATTTCACTTCCAGCCGTCAAGCCATCGAACATACCCTTTTCTGCCAGGAGAACAAGCCCGCTACGGGTGGAGAAGGTGCCCAACCAGGCACCGTCGAAGAAGCCAACCAAATACACGTTGCGTCTACGGAGGATCTCTCGAATCCTCCCCCTCCTTACCAGAAGACGGATGAAGCTCGACTGCCGATTCCAGTGCAGCGAGCTCAATAGGAGAGTCATTTGTCTGAGATGAATGTTTGGGTAGACAAGAGGCCAGTTACAGGCGAACTGGCCTCAGTGCATGGTCATGTAGGTGCATCTATCAGCACCAGGCGGGTGTTTGGCGCCATGGTTAGTAGTCTATTTGGTACGAGTGATGATGTAACGAGTTTATACTGGTATTTGATATTGAGAAATCATCTGCGTATGTCAGCGTAAGGTCAAAGACAAGACAGGATGGCTTGTCTATAGCCATCCTGTCTTGTCTACAGCTAGAAGCAATACCTTGCAAATAAGCCGATCTCTTGATGGATCACGGTTGTTCTATTAAAAGCAATAGCTACTCCAACAAAAACACAGTGGCAGTTTGGCTGGACGTTGTGTTTAGTCGTTCACATGAAGTACCTCCATCTTTGCTCCCACCGCGTTACATACAACCCCACAGAGCTTTCTTGCCTACCTTCTTCCCGCTCTAGAGCGTCCCTTTTCATCAAAATCGTGCATATAGTCCTTTCACCCTCTCCTTTCGCTCTGTAAGTCTTATTATGACTACTTCTGACGATAGGTCTCATGGCACGGCCAGCCCAATCTGATGATACGGACAGGCTGTTTCGAGAGCTCGATTCGTTCAAATGGGACGCTGATCCCAACTTTCCAAAGCTGATCAAGGACGTCGGGCAGTCTTTGGGGCCAGGAGCCTTGGACAATCCTAGTGTCAGGCAGCAAATCGTTGATCAGACCAAGATCTATTACTTCAATCGGCTACGAGGAACAGCTCTAACTAGCACCGAATACGCCGAGTGGCGCAGAAGGAATGAAAGAGGTCAACATCTCCGTCGCTCTGGGTCGAATGGATCGGCAAAGTTACCTAGTCTATCGCTCACGAGCAAGCCTAAGCCTTCCATGGACTCTTCGGGATCCCAGGTATCCTTGGACCGGTCAAAATCCTCCTCAAAGCATCCTTCTACTGGGTCACCTGAGCGTACCCGTATCTCAGGCCGTGATGCCCGTACCCCAAGCCGACCTACTTGGCCTTTCCCTCCAAGAAGAAAGACGGATCCTCCGTCTTCCAGCTCTTCTTTTTCTGATAGATCTCCTCCTCTACGACGTCCCAGGAACTCTTACCCTGATAAGTTATCCAGTGCTGCAGCTATAAATGGCAAGACGGATAAAAGCAGTGATGCTAGAGTGACCAGTCTCGGTAAGAGACGTCCTAGTGAACCAGTGCGAATGCCAACTGCAGAGACAGGAAGCAAACAGAGTCCCTCAGATGATCAATTGCCTACACGAGACAAGATTTTCCTAAGTGCCCAGAAAGAAGCTGCCGACGTCGCCAAGAATATCAGGCAGATGAAGAAACTAGATATAAAGGAAATGTCTAGCGCATCGAGCGATGAGCGAGAGCTTCAGCTTAAGCTTGCTGAGGAAAATGCCGAGGCGTCAAGGGCAAAACTGGAGGCGGAAATTCGCAGGAAGCTCATTCTTGAACGGGAAAATTTTGAGAAGGACAAAGTCGCAGACAGCGAAAAGGCTGATAGTGAGAAAAATGCCAAAGAAACAGCGCAAGAGCTGGATGAACAGAGCCAGAAAGCACCAAGTCAGGCTGGGTCGAAAGAGCAGCAACCCTCGCCTGCTATCGGGAAAGAAAATGATAGAGACATTGCTGGTGAAGAGATCAGGGATACAAACGCGGATACTACGTCCAAGCAAGAGCATCCAGGTACAAATGCAAATGCTACCAAGGTGCGTGCGGAGTCAAGAGTCCCGGGTGACCAGCCTCAAGCGAACGTGTTAAAGAGCCCCAAAACTATGCCACCGCCTCATGGACCAGAAACGTCATTCAGCCCTACAGTGATAAAATCTGCAGATAAGAGCGCCAGTGGTCGTGAGGAGGGCACAAAACTAGTGACCGTGCCAAGTAGAGAGCATTCCAAGGAGCGGAACGACAAGAGTACCAATGTGAAAGGTCCAGGGAACCTGAGTGGTCTACGAGGCCAGGTTACACAGCCAGCTATACCGGCGAAAGCCTTGAATTTCTCTGACGTTATACCCAGCGAGCAAGAGAGTCAAACGGAGACAAGGATTCAACCGGAGATTGAGGTTCAACAGAAAGCCGTCAAAACTCCGGCCTCAGATGTTACCTTGAGGGGTCCTGATCTTGGAACTTTCAGGATGCCCCTTCAGCCAGAAGCTCGTAGGAATCAACAGAAAGCTGTCAAAACTCCAGCTTCTAATGTTCCTTCGAAGGCTCCCCTTCTTGATACTAGGCAGGAGAAACGACAACCATCACGCCCGATAACCGACCCGCATCAAGTATCATCTCAAGAGAAGATTGGGCCTCCTCTTGAACCTGCTCGTGAACAGACAAGGCTTGAAGAGTCTACCCAGGGCACAGTGGAGCCTTTGATGTATACAGTTCCTACAGAAACCAGTGAGACACAATCGTTTGGAAGCGGCCAACCAGAGGCCGCTCTTGGTTCTCAGGATAGACCCATTCTACTGAATGAGAGTGAAACGCCTGTGGAGCAGCCGGTCTCCAACTCTCCCAGCAGTGGTGAGACCAGAACAACCGCGCTGCACTCTACAACTACTAGTACAGCCGCAGATCTTGAGCAGCCACTGTCGTTCTCCTCTGCGACATTTGAGGCTCAAGATTCACGGGGCTCCAAGGAGAATCCCCACAAGTTGTCCTATCCATCATCATTTGACGCGGTCGTTGAATTGATTGTGAAAGGCGAACCAATTCCAGGAATCAAAAATATACCAAATATTACGTTGGGGCTAGGCCAAGCATCTAACCAGACAGTGGGGGCACGCAGGAAGCCGTGGGAGCGATAAGGGTACGAATTGGATCAGCATCAATATGCAAAGAATGCAAAACAAAGCTTTTAGGGTCTAATGTACAATCTATTCCTTGTGAGGAATCACCTTGGTCTCTTCCAGGTAGTCTATGATTTTTTGGACAGACTCGTCTATTGATTGTTCGCCAGCCTTGATGACTAGTTCAGGGTTTTCGGGGGCTTCGTAAGGAGCCGAGATGCCGGTGAATTCGGGGATCTGGCCTTCTCGAGCTTTCTTATACAGTCCCTTGGGGTCCCGTTGCTCGGCGACCTCCAACGGGACGTCGACAAAGATCTCGATAAACGGCAGGTTCCATTCGGCGTGAAGATCACGGGCCAATTTGCGCTCTTGGATGTAAGGAGAAATAAAAGCAGTGACGCAGATGGTGGTAGAATCAGCAAAGAGTCGCGACACGTGGGCGATCCGGCGGATATTCTCCTGGCGGTCGGCGGCCGAGAACCCAAGGTCCTTGTTGAGACCAAAGCGGACATTGTCGCCATCCAATCGGTAAGCGCTGATTCCTCTTTCCATCAGCGCTCGCTCGAGCGCCGTAGCAATGGTCGACTTGCCCGAGGCACTAAGCCCAGTCAGCCACAGGGTTCCGCCATTCTGGTTTCTTAGCTTGATTCGCTCGTCATGGGATAAACCGTGATGCCAAAACACGTTTGTAGCCATTTCTGATAGCACCGGCCAGTCGAGTTTTGGGTGAAAATGGCTGCACCTCGGCCAGGCCGGGTAAGCCATTGCGTGATCTTGTCACGTGTGTAGCGCTACCAGTCTTGGCTGAGGTCCATCCATTACACGAAGAAGACAGCGCGAGTACCTTTGGTGCATGTCTCTGCCAGCTGGCCTCTTCTTGACATGATTATCGTCCAATCGGATTAAAGTTCCTTAGCTGCAATCGATAGTGACAAGTCGGAACTGTAGAGCAAGAAATAGAGTTGGTGTCAGAGAGCAAAGACCAAGATAAGTAGATGGTATGAAAATAGTGATAAGAAAACACAATGGGTTCACTGTATCTTGGAATGTGATCTAGTAACCGAGTAGAATCACATAGCATGGAGAACTTGCGCTAGAGACTCGCCATTACCGGGAAAAGCACAAGATATGTAGACAAGCTCTGAGCAGTTAGCAGATGATCTAGTGGCTATAGAAGAAAAGAGAAAGACTGAAAATAGGGCACAGAAAGCGTGAAAAAGTGTGGGGTTGTACCTACCTGGTGCGACTCTAGTGCGATGCCTTCTAGTTAGGTGCGAGTTCATATTTAGAACCGGTACGTCGCTGAGCAACACAAGCCCTGCACTGGTGTCCCGTTCGTGTGAAATTCTAATGCGTGAGAACACATTAGAAATCTCTATTATCTCTATTATGGTCCCTCGCTTTATACGTCTTGTCTCGCTCAGTATCGACGCTATGCTGGCTCATTAACGCCCGCTGCCGTCGACTCCTGCAACCCGCGATGGTCCATTAAACTCCCAACGTCACCGTCACTGTCATCTTGCTTCCTATGAATTTGACTCGACCGTTGGTTCGGTCCACGCTGCCACTTCTATACCGCTATAGCTCTTACTCTGCAAATATCGGCACCTCCATCGATGTTCTTTCTGATGCCGTTCCTAAACTTCTTTACGAGTCCCTTCCTGCGTCCATCCTATCACCTGATATCGTCCTCCGCGTCGCCCCCATTCCCACGGTCAGCCCAAACGCTTCTCCGGAAGCATTCACCCCTCTGAACAATACCCAGTCGGCCTTTCCTGAAATCAAAGGAATTGGTGCCTACCAGGCCTTCTTCCGCTTCCTTCACTTGGGCGTCGCTGCTGCTGCCGCGGCATCCAGGGTTCCCCGCAAAGAATTCAAGATCAGGGTCTTATCTTCGGTTGTCATTCTTCTTCCCCCCGCCCATCATACCGGCTTTGACTCAAAAGGCGAATTGACTCGAGCAAAGCCTCCTCCATCCCAGGAGCGGATCGACACTGATCCCCACGTCCTCATCATCAAATGGACAACCCCAATCCTCTCGGGAGCGTTCAGGTTCGACTTTGACGCTGACTCGGGCCTCGTCAAAGTGCACACCATCCAGCTTCATGATAACCCCATCCGACTGCCCGAACATGAAGAAGAAGAGGCGGCCGCCTTGGGCTGGGTCGCATCCCTGCGACGGCGACTTGAAGGCTGGCTTGCGGAGAAAAGAAAGCTTGCACTCTATAAAAAGTCTGAGCAGAAAGCCAATTAAGCCGTGACTTAGCAACTCTGCAATCGGTCACCATCTCTTGTACATATCTACGCTGTCAACGTCATTAGCCTTCTCCTCACTATGACAGACATATATATAATTACTGCAACTAAAGTATGGCAAAACCTTAAACTACGTAGAACAATTTTTAAACGAAATAAAATTTTATACTGCCAATCATATATACATCAAAGCCCATAAAACCAGATTCTATCTTTAGTCGACTTCCTCAACGGTAGGACCATCAGCACCGGGAGCAGCTCCACCAGGGAAACCACCAGGAGCGGCACCAGGAGCACCACCGGGAGGAGCACCTCCGGCATAGAGTTTTGAAAGAATGGGATTAGCAACACCCTCAAGTTCCTTCTGCTTGTCACCGAACTCTTCAGTGGTAGCAGTGGTATTGTTGTCGAGCCAAGAGATGGTCTCGTTGATGGCAGCCTCAAGCTTGGAAACATCATCAGCTTCAAGTTTGGACTTGGTGGCATCCTCGCTGACAGTGTTCTTGAGGTTGTAAGCATAGGATTCGAGACCGTTCTTGGCCTGGACACGAGCAGCCTCCTTCTCGTCTTGATCCTTGTATTTCTCGGCTTCAGCAACCATGCGCTCGATCTCTTCCTTGGAAAGACGGCCCTTATCGTTGGTGATGGTAATCTTGTTGGTCTTTCCGGTGCCCTTCTCGACAGCAGAGACGTTCAAGATACCATTGGCATCCATATCGAAGGTAACTTCGATCTGAGGAACACCTCGAGGAGCGGGAGGAATACCGGTAAGCTCGAACTTACCGAGTAAGTTGTTGTCCTTGGTCTGAGGACGTTCACCCTCGTAGACTTGAATCAAGACACCGGGTTGGTTGTCAGAGTAAGTAGAGAAGGTCATGGTCTTCTTGGTGGGGATGGTGGTGTTTCGAGGAATCAAAACAGTCATAATACCACCAGCAGTCTCAATACCGAGGGAAAGAGGAGCAACATCGAGCAAGAGAAGATCCTTAGTCTTGGAAGAAGTGTCACCAGACAAGATGGCGGCTTGGACGGCAGCACCGTAAGCAACAGCCTCATCGGGGTTGATAGATCTGTTGGGTTCCTTGCCGTTGAAGAAGTCAGAGACAAGCTTTTGAACCTTGGGGATACGGGTGGAACCACCAACAAGGACAATGTCATCAACAGAAGATTTGTCGATCTTAGCATCGGTCAAAACCTTCTCGACAGGCTCAAGAGTAGATCGGAAAAGGTCCTGGCAAAGCTCTTCGAAACGGGCTCGGGTAATGGAAGTATAGAAATCAATACCTTCATAAAGAGAGTCGATCTCGATCGAAGTCTGAGCAGAAGAAGAGAGGGTTCGCTTAGCACGTTCGCAAGCGGTTCGGAGACGTCGGAGAGCACGTTGGTTTGAGCTGAGATCCTTCTTGTACTTTCTCTTAAATTCGGCAACAAAGTGGTTCACCAATCGGTTATCGAAATCTTCACCACCCAAGTGGGTATCACCGGCAGTAGCCTTGACTTCAAAGATACCATCTTCGATAGACAAGAGAGAGACATCAAAAGTACCACCACCGAGATCGAAAATAAGAACGTTTCGTTCACCTTCGGCCTTCTTGTCAAGACCGTAGGCAATAGCAGCGGCAGTAGGTTCGTTGATGATGCGGAGAACATTGAGACCAGCAATAAGACCAGCATCTTTAGTAGCTTGACGTTGTGAATCGTTGAAGTAGGCAGGAACAGTGATGACGGCATTTTCAACCTTTCCGCCAAGGAAGCTCTCGGCTGTGTCCTTCATCTTGGTGAGAACCATGGAGGAAATCTCTTCGGGGGTGAAAGTCTTGGTCTCACCTTGGAATTCGACTTGGATAACAGGCTTGCCATCCTTATCAATAACCTTGAAGGGGAAGTGCTTAATATCACCTTGGACTTCAGGGTCATTGAATTTCCGGCCAATAAGACGCTTAGCATCAAAGACTGTATTGGCAGGGTTCATAGCGGCTTGGTTCTTAGCGGCATCACCGATAAGACGTTCTGTATCTGTGAAGGCGACA
The DNA here is from genome assembly GCA_003707065.3 of Trigonopsis variabilis. NCBI lineage: Eukaryota > Fungi > Ascomycota > Trigonopsidomycetes > Trigonopsidales > Trigonopsidaceae > Trigonopsis > Trigonopsis variabilis. Next base: position 401,997 of record PPXM03000009.1, on the reverse strand, counting down.
TATGAGGGGGTAGTCCGGTTACCTTGATCATTGGCAATGATCTCGACCCGGTCATTTGCAAAGTGTGCAACACAAGAATAAGTGGTACCAAGATCGATACTAGAATAGTTAGTTAAAAGCTCAGATCAAAGAAAAGTAGCAATTGTACTTACCCAACTGAGTATTTAGTAGCAGACATTATTTATGTTATATAGAAAACAACTGTGAGAAAGGAACAGGGGGTGTGATTGGAGCCCTTATATAATGCCTCTTCTGAACATTCTGGCATGTCCGGGATGATGTAATAACTCAGATGGAATAAATTCGAACGCAGTGGAAACTGCCAGAATGGGCGTCCGGGTAACTCGAGAACGTTCGAGAAGATCCTCGTCTAATCATGTCAATTGGCAAGTAGGCTTCAAGGATAGAATATTTCTATAGTAGTTTCTCTACGCTATGGACATTTTCATTATCTTCTATTAGGAAATTCTCATTCCGGAGGATCCTTCTTGTGACGTAGTATCTCCCATTGTGGAGTGAGCGGCACCTCTGGCCTGAGTGACGGTCTCTCTCAAGGCGTCACATCGCTACTTGTCCCTGGACGTTCGAGAATACTGTGGAAGGAATCCCGTCGTCGCTAAGGCCCAAGGCTTGATTGAGAGACTAGACCTGATTGTATAGGCAAGACCAAGCTCCACAAATGTCCAAACAAGAAATTGAAGAGAACTCGGTGAATCTACAGGAATACCTGACCAAGTAAGTGCCCGCCAAGTTATCAGACCAGTCGATGATCCAGAGGATAGCACGCGATCCTAGTTATTCTTAGGAAGTTAAAGAGCAACCTGGGCTCAAAATGCTAGAATTCTCGGTTACATCCCTATAATTTCGGGCAATTGAGCTGTTGAACTCCGAAGTGCTGAAAAAGTGTCTGGATTGTAACTGGGCTGAAGTGCAGAGATGGCCATGATATACTAACAAATTAGGCGTATTCGGAATCTACAGAAGCGCAAGCAGCGGCTAGATCGATATGCTGAAATGGCGGCTGATCCTGAAGAAGCAAAAAAGCTGAATCCCGATCAATTGAATGCGTTGAAGTTCAAAGATCAAGTGATCTATCCATTAAAGGAATTAGACGAGGTCCAGAGGCAGGTCGATAAATTCAAGGTGATAGCAGATAGTCAGATCAAGAAACGAGAAGAAGAAGTCCGGAAAGAGGTTGGACAGGAGATTGAGAAGGCTCGACAAGAAGGAGAAGCAACGGCCAAGTCGAAAATACAGCTACTATGCAAGTTTCTCCGTATGGCTAGTGTTAAAAGGCAGTTCGCCGGCGATGAGCCCGATGTCGAAGATGCTTCTTTTGAGAGTCTCTTGGCTCAAGTGTATGGTGGAGATGAATCAGCGGTAGCGGCAGTTGAGAAGCTTGTGGCAGGTTCCCCAGATCGAGTTGACGATGGTCTACAGGATAGTCTGACTTATGAACAAGTAAGGCAAATTTCCGAGCAGCCAATTGAGTCGTTGTTTGTTGAAGATGGAGGAGAAGAGGCACCTGTTGAGGCAGATGTGGACGAAGAAATGAAAGAGTCTGTAGGCCAACCGCCAGGCTACAAAGGGATCAATTTCCTTCAGGCTTCAGAGCTGGAGGGCCTGAATGATGTTGATCCAAATGCTGTCACCTCTGTTGAGGAGTATTCTATTACCGACAATAATATACAGATTCCTCTTGAGGCCCCTGTTCAGACGAATGTGGATGATTTTGCAGCTAATGCCGCTGCAAAGACTGCATGGAATGCTACGACGATCACGCCTCCCTCAGTTGAGCCGAGTGAAAAAACAGATCAGACCGCTGCATCATGGACTCCGGTTGGTAAAGAAGGTCACAACCGAGAGAACAATCGAGGAAGGGGAAACGGTAGGTACGCGAGGGGAAGGGGCCGGGGTCGGGGTCGAGGGGGTCCCAAAAATGAAGATCGGCGGGCATAGAATGTTGTACATGGTGTCTCATCATTTCATTCTCACTACATATTCATCATTTTTAGCAAGTATTGTAGCTGCATATCTTATAACGACTGTGTCTTGAATATATTGGCTACTTTAGAGGTCCCACTTGTCATGCTCTGAACGTATTTATCTTTCTATCGCTTTTCTGGTGGCATCTGCTATATTTCCTCTTTGTTCCTTCCTGTCTGTCTGGCCTGTCCAGCGACCTCCCAGCGACCAGCTACAGACTCTTAGCATTGCGACACCATGTCGTCAAAAGGAGATAAAATCAAGTTTAACGTCGCCAATCCTTCACTGCTTGCTGCAGATGAGGATGAAGCACCTGTTGACGAAGAGCAGGAACTACTCAGGGAAGATATTGCAGGAGCTAAAGGCACCGGCCGACGAGGACGAGTGCGCTTGGCTGGATATGAGAGTGATTCATCGGCAGAAGGAGGCGATGAAAAGAAGAAGCAGCCCGAAACGAATGACGAAGATGAAGACATGTTTGGATCCGACAATGAAGACGAGCATGAAGAGGAGAAGAGTGATCAAGTGAAAGAGAATGAGGTTCGACTACTGGACGAGCGAGAAATTGAAGGACAAGAGCTCGGGCCGGTGGAAGGCAGCGAAAGTAGTGATGAGGATGAAGTGATATTCGGTGAAAAGGAGGATACAAGATATGACGGGATGAATGATGACGATCAGACGGGGAAAACGCGAGCTAAAGGACCAAAACTGGAAGCATTCAATATGAAAGAAGACCTGGAGGAAGGTAGATTTGATGAGGAAGGCAATTATATTAGGAAGGCTGCCGATTCAGAGGCTCATCAGGATGTTTGGTTGTCGGGGTTGTCCAAAAAGGATATCCGTAAGGCGAGGGAAGCTCAAGACAAACGAGATCGAGAGATACGGGACACTATGTTGAAGAACCAGGCCAGATCGGCCGAGGAATGCTTGGAGACACTGGTGCGGCTACTTCAGCCGGGAGAAAGTCCCTTGAACGCTCTGCATCGGCTAGCTCCGAAGAAACGGCTGAATAAAAAGATCAAAAGTGGAGTCGAGGATGACGGAGAAAGGAAAGGCTTAGTCGAGACTATTACCGAATGTGCAGAGGTCTTGATGGAAAAGGGACTCTCTGATGTTTATGAGAAAACTAAACAAGAGCTGGCTGAGATTTACAAGCAAGATACTGGAAAAGAGCTGGAAGCCGAGCAAATGTGGGAATTTAAATGGAAAGAGAATCCTAAAGATACCCACGGACCCTTTACCATTGATCAAATGAAACAATGGAAAGATTACTTTGGTGATAAGGCAGTGATGCGACGAGTTGGCAAGGGGGCCTTTCTTCCGTACAATAGAAGCTTCGAGACAGCCTGATTGACCAAAGCATTCGCTGCCATCGCGACTACGTTATATTGTTTCAGTTAACTTGTTCAACTCTATCAACACTTTAGTCCCGTCCCCACGTCGAGGGAGCAGCTGGCTTATTCTGGAAAATCTCTTCGATTTCCTCAAGGATTTCAGGAGTCAGCTTTTTATAAACCTCCAACGCTTCGATATTTTCTTTCAGTTGCTCGGGTTTAGAGGCTCCCATGATGACTGTGGATGAATGAGGGTTTGAAATGACCCAGGCAAGAGCAAGTTGGGCCGGAAGGACGTCTAGTTTCTTAGCCAAAGCGATGAATTTATCGAGCTTTGCGACATTAGTCTCGCCCTTGAAGATAGTGTCCCAGATTCTTCTCAGCACGGGATTCTTTTCGAGATTCTCAGGAGAGAAGCGGGAGTCTTTGGGAACGGAGCCAGAGTTGTATTTACCGCTCAAAACTCCCGAGGCCAGCGGAGACCAGATGGTAGTACCGTAGTTATAGGTCTTGTAGAGAGGCTCGTACTCAACTTCAAACCGGTCTCGGACCAAGAGGTTATATTGGGCCTGCTCGGCGACGGGGGGAATGAGATTATACTTATCGGCGACATGGTGAGCTCGCTCGATTTGCCATGCACTCCATTCCGACGTTCCCCAGTAGAAGGCCTTGCCGGTATTGATCAAATGCGTGAATCCTCGGACGACTTCTTCCATCGGGGTGAGGACATCAGGTCGATGGGCAAAGACGATATCGACGTAATCATGCTGCAATCGCTTCAACGAGGCATCCATACCTTCGACCAAGTGTTTGACAGACAAGCCGATCGAATTGAGCCTGTTGCCTTCGGTGGAATCGCCAAAGAAGAGCTTGGTCGACAAAACATACTGGTTTCTAGCCCATCCCTTCTTCTTGATGACCTCTCCAAAGGTAATCTCGGAGCTGCCTTTTCCGTATCCCTCAGCGGTATCAAAGAAATTGACTCCAGCGTCCCATGCTTCCTGGAAAATGGCGTCCACAGTGGCATTCTGTTCCACTTGCTGTCCCTCGCCATAGGTCAACCATCCTCCCAAACTGAGGACCGAGACTCGAAGACCCGTAGGCCCGAGGTTTCGATAAATCTAGCCTATGTGAGCTCCATCTATCTCCAAACTTACCATATTGGTGTTGCTAGCCATCGTTCAATTGAAGTCTTTGGTGGATGCTGCGTCTCCTCTTTTATACCCATGATGTCTGCGCCCGTTACATCGGCGACCAATTATGGTCATATCGGTACCTAAATGGTTCCCTTATTGTAAGTCTAGCTTCTGCTCAAGCTGACTCTTCTCAACGTTGAGACATAACGGTCAATTAATGATTTATTCTCATTAGATGGCCGTCTGATAAAACAGCATGGCACTATATCCTCACTTCTTCCCCATATCATGGCTTCTGCCTTCTAGGGCTTGCAGCATGCTTACATATCCAAGACCTTCGGCAGTATCACGTCAAATCCGAGATTCGGTGGTTGTCCGAGCCTGTGCTGCTAATATTTGGCACACCAGACTGGATCGAACTTTCAGATTAAGAAGAACAAACGGATCTTCGAATGCACATAACAAGAGATCGAATTCCTTGAATTGCACGCTGTTTCCAAGACGCCTCTTCTTACTCCACACTCCATCGTCTGCTCGTTTCTCATTATGTAAGTCCCCGTACTTGGACAGTCATTTCCTGTCTTATCGCTGGGCTGCTGTTGCCCCTTCCACTAATCGCAGTCTTTAACCCCTGCTGTCACGTCATACCAGTCGCCATGGGCATGGTTGCATAGCGCGGAGATAGTGGACTGCATGCTAGTCGATATTGAGATGATCTCGTTCATAATAATCTCTCACGATCTCCACTGTGCAGGATTCTGCTCTAGAGCAAACAATACACTAGTACGCATTCACTCAATACTTACGGCCGCAACTGGGTCCACATATTCTCATAACTAGTAACAATTCTCATCGTTCTCATCTCCTCTCTCGTCGAGCAAGTCAGTTGCATTTGCTTCTACTTGACGTACCCGGATTCCAGCAAGTACTTGTCAATGACCTCGCCATCGTTGTCAAGCCGCTTGACTCGCATCTTGATATACTCGAGACCCTTGGCGAGCGCCGCTGCATAAGCACGAGTGTCCTTGGTCTGGAAGAATAGAGTCACATCCTGAAGCTGTTTGGTAGTGACGAAATTCGAGATGGCTCCCCCAACGAAGCGCTCCAACACCGTCACGTTCTTCGACAGTCGCTCGTACAAGTCATTCCAGTTCTCTTTCACAAATTCCCAGAACTCGTCCCTTCGTGATCCCCGCCCAAGCGCTCCTACCAACTGGAAAACGTCCTGAGCGGCAACCTCATCTGTCAACAGCAATTTGAACACTTGCTGGTAGATATCCTCTTGTCGGGCACTCCCCAGGGCCTCGATAGCGATCTCTCGGCTGTCGACATTCTCAGGATTGCGGAGCTCGTGCAAGATAAAGTCAAGGACGGCTTGAGATCCGTCCGTGTTCAGGACTGCTGAGAAAACAGCTGCCCGGATCGAGGGATGGATAGCACTCCGGTCGCCAGCGGCAAATCTACCAAATAGCGTTTTGGCCTGGCTAACTGCCAATGGATCCTCACTGGCGAGAGCCACGCTTAAAGCAAGAGTTCGAAACTGGCTGGAAAAGAAGCTTTCGCCCGAATCAGTGAACTTCCATCCCAGACGCTCGACAGCAGGCCGAATCAAGTCTTGAGAAAACTTTTGGATGGCGTCAACGTATTGTTTCGGCTGCTTGTACCACAGCGAGCGGAGATCACTCAGAATGGAAGCGATCTCGGTCCAGAGAATATACGAGTCCTGAGGAGCAAAAGCCTTGAGTAACTTGAGTGTCTCGACGCCCGAGCCAAGACTGGTAGTTCCTAATGCCCAGGTGTCTGCAACAAGACCTATTTGATCAGTGACACTCAGCCGATCCGCTTGAGTGGCAAGTTTCGCAAGACGCTCGGAAGGATAAGAAACCCGGAAAATTCCTACTTCGTTGCGGTTCAGCTTATAAAAAGAAGTGTGGACACTCAAGTTGGGAATAGAGGCCGTCTTGGATTCAAGAGCGCTTGCAACGGGAACGTCGCACTCGATGCCCAGCGGAACGTACCAGATGGTAGAATCATCCGTATCCTGGACATCGTCTGTAGACAAGAACCGTCTCTGGGTGAGATCAACCGACCTTTCGTGTTCTGATACAATGAGGACCGGAAAACCGATCTTGGTCGTCCAGTTCTCCATAATGGCGGCGACTTGCTGACCGCAATTGGCAGAAATCGCAGCCCAAAGATCACCTGTCGTGGCATTTCCATAAGAATGTTGCTTCAGATAAGCTCCTACTCCTTTCAGAAAGTTCTCAACCCCGGTTAATGATGCCAGCATGCGGATAGCGCTGGCGCCCTTGAGATAAGAAATGTGATCAAAGATCTGCTCGACTTCAAACACAGTTTGAACCGGGACTTGAATAGGATGGCTTTTACGGATGGAATCCATCGATAACGCTGGTTGGAGACAGTCGACCACAAACGAGTCAAAAACAGCCCATTCTGGGAAAAGCTTATCGACGGCGGTCCAGCCAGCCCAAGTAGCAAAGCCTTCATTGAGCCATAGCTCATCCCACCACTTCATGGTAACCAGATTGCCAAACCATTGATGTGCCAACTCATGGGCCACCACATAAGCGACCCTCTTCTTATAGGAGAGGGAACTCTTCACGGGGTCAAATAGTAGGGCAGTGGTGCGATAAGTAGTAAGACCCCAATTTTCCATAGCGCCGTGAGAGAACTCGTGGACAGCCAAAAGATCCGCCTTTGGGAGGCAATAGTCGATTTCAAACAGTTCCGAAAACAAGTCGACCACTTTTCTTGCGACTTCTAGCGCGAATTCGCCTTGCTTAATCAGTCCTTTCGTCGTATAGACCCGCACTGGAAGCTTGTTGCCGTTGTAGCTTCGATCAGTAAAGGACTCGACATATTCGAAATCGCCAATGGCCCACGCTAGCAGATAGGTACTCATGACTGGGGTAGGAGCAAAAGCCACCGTCTTCAGTCCCTCCCTATCTTGGTCACCGGCCTTCTTTTTACCATCAACCGGTGACTTTGATGCTACAACGGGCATGTTACTCAGAACTGTCAAGTGCTTGTCGACCGTAATATCCACTTGGAACGTGGCCTTGAGAGCTGGCTCGTCGAAACAGGGGAAAGCCCGTCTGGCGTCGGACGATTCAAATTGGGTCGAAGCCATATACTTGGTCTCTCCTTCATCAGTATACTTGGACCTATAAAAGCCACACATTCGATCATTAATCAGTCCTTTAAAGTGGATCGTCAGTGTAATCCCCTGCGCCTCCAGTGGAATCGCCTTCACAAACTTGATGGTCGACACTTGCGCCTCCTTGTCGTGAGCTATAGAAGAGCACGGATACTGATGAACAGCTTCAAAGTCAGTAATACATTCAATTGATCGCTGACCTACATTTGGTCACTTCGTATTTGATCCCAGCGCTTTGGAGCTCCAATTCGTGGCTGTTGAGCTTGACCGTGTCAGTCGACTCTTTGATATCTAACGAAATCGACACCGTTCCATCGTAGGTAAAGTCACTCCATGAGACATTATACAGTGATAACTGATAGTTCACAGGTACAACGCTATCTGGTAAAGCATCCAATCGACTCATGGCTGTAGCTGGCAGCGGTTATGTCACAGACAGAGTTACCTCCCATCACAGACCCCACACGCTCGTACGGTGACCTTGAGCCTGAGTTCTGGAAGATACCTGAGTTCTTAGGAAACTCCAATGATTTAATTAGAGGAAGCATGAGAGATTATATTTCTTCGAATTGTCCTTCTTACGGTCTTAGCATGTCTGTCTAGAAACGTGCCGAGCTTGTAGAGTCTGAGTCTTGTGCGTGTCGAGCATTATGTCCGTTTGTGAGTCAGTGTGACTTATTACTTGGCAGAATATGCAGAAAGCTGGTTACTGTCTAGACGTGTTCGTGCATGGTCGAGACTAGATCATTTGCCTGTTTCTGCGATATGGCCGCCTTGAAGCTCTTTCACAACCGCAGGCCTTCAATATCCGACCAATGGCTGAGACTAGGAGCGATATCAGAGTGTACAGTTTCCTAACTCTCCTTTTGAGCCCATTGCTATACCTCTGGGAAGGCATCTCCTATTGTTATAGGAACTTTCGGCTCCCAGAAGGCTGGGCTTCTAAAATTCGGAGGACCTTCGTTGTACTTCATCATATCGGTGAGGTCCTTAACATGCTCCGCCTATTCATCACCATTAGTCTGCGCATTTATCAAGGCGAAAAGGTGGGCTTCCTGCCTAATTTATATCTCTTCTTGTTAATATTGATATCTACCCTTTTTATATGGAGATTTCTCTTTATAATGATGCTCTGAAGCGACTTCCACCCCTTACGAGACACAGTACAGGTTGATGATGAGGAAACACGGGAGCTGTCTATAGTATCATCCCCTGACCAAGGCCACATGTTGCTGATTCGACATCTGAAGACCATGGCTATTAATGCAGGTTGTGCATAGCCTATTAAAAGGAAGAAAAGGTTTCACTATTGGCTTTGATGTGGTCAACTGAGTAAAGTGTCATCTGGATTCTTCACCTTGCGTGCTGGATAGAATCTCTTGGCAATGTTGGACTAAATGTGTACATATGAACTAAGCAGCCTTTTAACTCGGCCCAGAGGTAGAAAAGCATCACAAACATCTTTCTACTACCGTTGAATTCGAGCCTAGAGTAACATTATTTTCCCTTGCATACTCTCTTCAGCGTGGGATCATCGATATGTCCGCATGCGATTCTCTATAGTCCTCACGCTGATGTACAGATCAGGGAATTGCCCTAGCTAACCCCTACGACTACCTCAGCCACTCTCGCTCACACTACTCTTTCAACGTGATTCTTAAAACCAAACGTAGTCTTTGAGAGCATCTTAAATTGATAAAGTATAAACCGTACATTATAATGCGAGGAGCACCTGGATGTACAGCCCAAGTGCCGTCTCTTTGAGGCCAAAACTCGCACAAGATCAGCAGACATCAGCTTAATCCCGTGGGCTTAACTACAATGGAAAGAATTCCAGGAGGCAACGGCACCAAAGCAAGGAATCACATCCAATGTGGAGCTCCTCAATGTATCGTGTATAAAAGTCCAAATGACTCATCTTCCATCACATCCTACATGTTACCATCAGGGCTGGACGGTCGAGCAAAGCTTTTTTAGTCATAGCTGCACCTGACCAGCGGGCCGAACCATGTGAAGAGGCGCGGCTCTCTACCCCAGAAAGGAGAGCAAAGCTTCGACGGAATGCACCAGCTAGTTTAGATCAACGCGATATAAATTTAGAACTGAACAAGGCTAAATTGAAATGATTCCCAGATCCCCTGAGGACTAGCAGATGCTGCTTGAGGAACGCTTAGCCTTTGTCATGGATCAAGAAAAAACATGATCGACAGTGCTGCTTAGCACAAGGAGGGACCAAAAGGGACACTTTGGCCACTTGCCGCGATACAGAATTTGCACCAGAGAATAGGCGACGGCTAAAAGCCTAAGATAACCGGCGATATCAAAGTAAGGGGCGAATGCACTCGCCAGACATAGCTCTAAGGAACTTTGAGTAGGTATACAATTGGGAACTCAAGGGTTGCCACCCGTGGCCAGTGTCTATCTATAACCACTGTAACAAGCCATGGCTAAGACGATAACTCCTTAGCCTTGTCGCAAAAGATCAAATGCAGAATATAAAACATGCTACGAGTGGTAGACGGCTTAGCCTGGGAAGATGATATGGGTTGGCCTGATGGCGTCAAGCACAAAGTCTGACTCATCAGCTGGCCAGTGCGTGTATCTAAGGGCTTGTCATGCCTTAATCCAATTACGCGATTTATCAGAGATCGGGAGATCCAGGACCCGGAGCTTCTCGGGAGTCGTCTAAAGTACAAAAAGGCTATCCCACATACTTGCCAGCCTCCGGTGTCGAGGCCGAAAGTGCGAGATTATCCGAAAAGGTGATGGAATAATGGGGGCCGGACCAAACCGGACGCCTGGGGTATCACGGTTGCCAACGATGACCACGGAACAGCCTCGCCAAGCTCAGATAGAGCGCTGGACAGGATATTTATGACTGATTCTGTAAGACTTTGTATTAAAACTTGCTGTGACCACGCTTTGCCCACCAAAAGTGGTGAAACGGCGTCAGACTCATTCATCGGCTCACCGGGTCACTGCAGTTACTTGTGGCCTTTGGACGTACACCCCAGACTTGATTACCCAATGGGGCAAGTGGTAACAGTCTTCCCCACAAATCATCGGCAAAATGGCAGGGAGCTAAGTTAGCCCGGCCGGACTAAGTTAGGAGGATGCAAGGCTTGGTCCACTATAAATTAAGACGCATCCCACCCCCTACATTTCTTGTACCTGATCATCATGGTTTACTCTGCTGTCGATATTGATCAAGAAGAGCGAGATTTCCAAGCTCAAGTGAAACAGATTGAGCAGTGGTGGTCTCAGCCTCGCTGGGCTAAGACCAAGCGAGTCTACACTGCTAAGGAGATCGCCAGCAAGCGTGGCACTCTTCAGCCCACTTATGCCAATAACGAGCTTTCCAAGAAGCTTTTCAACTTACTTGGCGAACATGCTAAGGTATGTTTGTCCTATTCAGACGTCATCAGACTGGCTCCATTGATCCATCAGCCATCCTGCCGATCCTTTGATCTCAGGTTCCTTGGCTAGCTTTTATCTAGCTGCTTCTGTTGTATCGAGCGTCTCTGGGGAAATGACTCTGAATCAGAGAAAATTTATTGGATCATGACTAATTTCTAGAACAAAACTGCATCGTTCACTTTTGGCGCCTTGGACCCCATCCACGTGACCCAGATGGCCAAGTACTTGGATACCATTTACGTTTCCGGATGGCAGTCATCTTCAACCGCTTCTACTTCCAATGAGCCTTCCCCTGATCTTGCCGATTACCCTATGGACACCGTTCCCAACAAGGTCGAGCATCTCTACTTTGCCCAACTCTTCCATGACCGAAAACAACGCCAAGAACGACTAAGCGTTCCCGTCAGCGAACGGAAAAAGCTCAACTACACTGACTTTCTCCGCCCCATCATTGCTGATGCCGATACCGGTCATGGCGGTCTCACTGCCATCATGAAGCTCACCAAGCTTTTTGTCGAGCGAGGCGCCTCTGGTATCCACATTGAAGACCAAGCTCCTGGCACTAAGAAATGTGGCCATATGGCTGGAAAAGTTCTCGTTCCTACCAGCGAACACATCAACCGACTTGTCGCCATCCGTGCCCAAGCTGATATCATGGGTGTCGACCTCTTGGCTGTCGCCCGAACCGACTCCGAGGCTGCCACGCTCATCACTTCCACCATCGATCCTCGTGACCACTACTTCATCGCCGGTGTCACTGTTCCCGGCCTCCCCCCTCTTGCTACTGTCATGAACGAGGCCGAGCTCCAAGGTGCCAACGGCGAGGAGCTCGCCAACATCGAGGCTGAATGGACCCAGCGAGCCAACATCAAGCTCTTCCACGAGGCTGTTATCGACGTCATCAACGCTGGCTCCTTCTCCAACAAGTCTGCTCTCGTCGCTCGTGTCGAGAAGGAATTCAAGGGTCTTTCCAATGCCCAAGCTCGAAAACTGGCCAAGGAGATCACCGGCGTCGACATCTTCTTTGACTGGGACGCTGCCCGTGTCCGAGAAGGCTACTACCGATTCGTTGGTGGCACCCAAGCCGCCGTTGTCCGTTCGGTTGCTTATGCTCCTTACGCTGATCTGTTATGGATGGAGTCTAAGCTTCCCGATTTCGACCAAGCCAAGGAATACGCCGATGGCGTACACGCTGCTTACCCCGGAAAATGGCTCGCTTACAACCTGTCACCCTCGTTCAACTGGACCAAGGCCATGTCGCCAAGCGACCAAGAGACTTACATCAAGCGTCTCGCCAAGCTGGGCTTTGTCTGGCAATTCATCACCCTTGCTGGTCTCCACACTACTGCCTTGGCTGTTGACGATTTCTCACGGCAGTACGCTGAGATTGGCATGAAGGCTTACGGCTCGACTGTCCAACAACCCGAGATCGACAAAGGTGTCGAGGTTGTCAAGCACCAGAAATGGTCTGGCGCTGAGTACATTGATTCGCTTTTGAAGCTTGTTTCGGGTGGTGTATCATCAACGGCTGCTATGGGCAAGGGTGTGACGGAGGACCAATTCAAGAATTAAATGTCAATAGGCACAATAAGCAAACGGCATCTATGTGGGAATATCATTAGCGTAGCATACACAACGGGCATCTGTAGTGCATAAGAGATTAGGAGGTTTTACTTGTGTAGCTGCCATGCAGGACTGTGAGCCCAGATTGAGTAAAAGCACTACGAGGGAGTAAAGGAAGCCCATGACGCCCAGTGAGATCGATTGCATTCAGTACTAGTACCTTCGCAGTTAATCGGTGATGCTAAATCAGGGGAATGTCAACCAACAGAAAATTTATATTGTTATATTAATGGTTAAAGTTACATCAGTTTTCTGAGTACGAGCCTGATGGCCGGATAGTCTCAAATAGGGAACTCCTTATACCAAAAGGTGACCATCAACACACGTCACGCACTTGCCGCCGAGCTTTATGCTGCCGTCGTCGCCAATGCTCACGCTAATTCGACCGTCGCGTCCGACTTTCTGCCCTTGTGCTGCGATGTAGGTTGCCCCAGCTTTGGGGATCTGATCTCGTGCGACGCGGAAGGCAGCCACACTGCCATTGCCGCTGCCACATACGGGATCTTCGTCCACACCACAGGAAGGAGCAAAGGATCGCACTTCGAGGGCAGGCTCGTGGCCCTGTAGATGCTCAGCAAACAACGAAATCCCTGTAGCGCCGATGCGTTTCTCAAAACGGGCAGAACGGGCAAAGTCAGGCGCAAGGTTCAACAAGGTGTTCGCATCCTCAACTTGAGCGACTACCCACACCGGTCCGACGTTCACCATGGCAGGAGCAGCATCCCGTTTAACTTTAGCACCAAGGATAGCTTCGAGTTCTTCGACATCGTCGTCGTTCAATGTCGTAAGGGAGGCCTGAGGAAGATCAAGCGTCAATTGAGGAGCCTTTTCTGGGCCGGATATGGCAATACGAATCAGTCCCTGCGCACACTGTTGGACCACAAAGCCGTCATGAGGGGTGATTCGGCCTGCTTCTAGTGCCGCGTAGGCACTTCCCAAGGTTGGGTGTCCGGCAAACGGTAGCTCGGATCGGGGAGTAAAGATGCGTAGGAGATAGTCTGCTTCCGAGTCAGTGGGTGGAAAAACAAAAGTCGTTTCCGATAAATTCGTCCATCTGGCAATTTCCTGCATTTGCTGGCCAGTCAGACCCTGCGCATCGAGAATAACGGCCACAGGGTTGCCTTTGAAGGGAAGCGAGGAAAATGCATCGACAACTTTATATTGACGCATGTCGAGACGATTCCTATGTCGCCTGACCGAGTTTAAGAACAAGATCTACCAAGTGCCAGCCTCTGTCTGGGGTGTCAAGATAGAACAAGGTGTGCGCATCACGTACACTACTAAGAAGAATGACTCATCCTGTAGTATGGCAGCTTGAACAAGATTGGAGGCTCCGATTAGCCTTCTCCTGGGAAATACGACTTGTATAAATGGGCAAAAAGAGCTTCTCCTTGCAAACTTAGTAGTATGCCCACATCACCAGCGCTACTGTGCTCTCGCTTCCCAAGTGTCGGGATCGATCGACCACCGTTGCTAGGCTGCGATGTCCCAGCCTTTGCAAAACCAGCCACAGAGACGAGACGAGACGGACGAGCTGCTGGCCGCGATTGCGAGACGAGGGGATGTCTTTCAATCCAGGAACGCCCAGGGAGGCTGAAAGACTCAATTCGCCAGGTGAAGAAGAGGAAATTAGCCGGAACTCCATTTTCTGGACGACCCCGCCGGTCACCCCAGTCAATCTCAAAGCAGACCATCGAGACGATTTTGGAGCGAAGAAATGGGGCGGTGGAACAAGCTACTCGGTGCCGAAACTAGAACTAGGGACTTTCTCGGGAAATGGAAGGAAATATGAGACAAATGACGACGTGATGATGACACCTCTATCTCCTCGGCTGCCTGTTTTCCCAGACTGGAACGTCCTTAGCCCTGGTGAGGCTAGTAGTGGAACGAAGCGTATTATTGAAGCGACAATAGATGAGCAATTGGAACCGATAGGAGAGGCTCTGGTCGATCGGTCGGATATAATGGGACGAGGAGCCCTAGCGACGGTTTATGGCGGGAGCATCACGGTGTACAACAAAGAGGGGATGAGTAATCGAACAGTATGTGTATATAAAGCGTGTGGGCAGCGATATGTGAAGCGGGAGCTGGATATTCTGGCACGAATAGAGGAGGGCAAGGATACTTCGAGGGGCCGCGAGTATATCATCCGATGTTTTGGATCGTGCCGTGATCCATGGAGTCTGATTTTGGAACGGGGAGTATGTCTTTCGACTTACTTGGAAGCAATTGTTAGTGAAGAAGGATGCTTGAGCAAAGAAAGGAGCCACGAACCAATAATTGGGCTTGAAGAATGGGTGCGGTTGGGGACCGAGTTGGCTCTTGGTCTGGAATGCATTCACGCCAATGGGATTATTCATGGAGATATCAAGAGCGATAACGTGATTTTGCGGCCGAAAGGAGGCTCTTTTGATGCCTGCCTGGCTGACTTTAGCTCCTCTAGCCTAGTCGACCAAGACTGGGATGGCCACGACAGCGATGGGGCTACGACTCTGGCTTTCAGCGCGCCCGAGTTGCTAGCAACCGACCGGCTGCCCTGTCAAGGCACAGACGTCTACTCGTTGGGCATGGTCCTTATTCATATGGCCACAGGACGCATTCCATATTCAGGAGCAAATGGAAACGCGCAACGGTTTCTATTTGCCAAGAAAGGTCGTCCCTTGGAAATGATGGCGTTCTGTTCAAAGGCAGGAGCGCGTGCTGGAGACGAGATGAGACGACTGTCGGGACAAGTCGTGCACGATACCCTGGACTGCTTATTCAAGACGAGGTCACTGTCAATAGTGCTACGGCAGCTTGAATCCAAGCATTCATAGACTCTCATTTGTATATTAGGTACATTTCCAATTCATAGATTGTTTAGGATAATATTTTACAACTCTGCTTTAGTCACGCCTGACAGGGTCTGCGCGGTAGGAGCTCTCTTAGAAAGACAAAAACTTAGCAGCAGGAACTATTTGTTACCACCACGAACCTGAAGACTTAGAGTAGGACCCAAGGAGATTCGGGAAACTGCGTAATGGTGGATATTGGAGACTGGTCATGGTCGATACACCATCTCACTAGCATATGGATGCTCACCGTGAAATGACAAAAGCCAATGTTGCCTTACGAGGCCTAAAGCTTCCAAGATTGGATGGCTGCCAGTTCGTCGTGTCTCAAAGATTTGAATGTGTCGAAGTCGGGGGGATTTTGATCAAAAGAGAGAGTCAGATCGGATTCATTTTCTCCAAGCATCTGCATGAGTATTTCCGAGCCCATGGGAGGTCTAGTGCAGGAGGCATATCGCCATTTTTCTCGTATACTTTGGTCGGGAACAGATGACGAAACCGAACCTGAAGCACAGGACTCGGTGCTTGAAGATAAAGGCGGCGGCAGGTACTCTTGGAACCTGGTGTGTGGATATTTATTTCCTGTCTCTTCAAAGTGATTATTATAAGTGATTTGTCGTTCATATTGTATGGCTTGAGCATTCTGGCCAGCATCCATGTAGGCAGCAGACTGGATGTGTGCGGCAGGATGAGGGTATCCTTGAAGATCCAGCTGAGCCTGGTACCGATCAGCTGACGAGACCAACGGCTGGGATTGAGAAAAGCCATAAGCAGGATGCTCATGCGAATGGGAGGGCACGGAAGAGGGTAGAGGATGGCGATGGGGAGCTGAAAGAGTACTCGAGGGCTCGGAAGATGAAGAAGCGCTGTCTATCGACGAGATTCTTGAGCGGTTCGAATACCCAGGAGACAGACGGACGATTTCATTTTTGTTTCTTGATTGGTTATTCAAGATTATATTTGCCTGGGCGGAACTCAGCCGACAACAGGTGGTTCCGCCACTTTCTTCATATGCTCCTTCTGGCGGAATATATCGGCATTGCGGAGGAAACATAGTCATCATAGATGGCCATATACACGGTGCCTTGGACCTTAAACAACCCGAACATATTGGTTTTCGTTCATCGCACTTCTTGCGACGTTTACGGCCTCAAAGTCAGTCATCTGCCACCATCACGAGGAGCAACTCACAATTCAAACACCCAGTCTTAACTCGCCGTTCGCAGCTTTCTTTGGCAGGCCGTGACTGGCCAGGTTCGGTTGGCTCTTGATGTGCGGGCCAGTGACAATCTAGCCCCGACCTCTGGCAAGCTCCGCAGTTGGGCTTCTCCTCATCGCATTTCTTGCGTCGCTGTTTACCTTTGAGTTAGATGGATAGACGAAACCAGTCATACACGTCAGACAGCCTGTACGGACGCGGATTCGGGCCATGATAATACCGTCCCTCTTGAGTAATCCGTTTCTTGGCAAAGCTTGATCAGCGTTCCAACCGCGCCTATACGGCCAAAGGCTAATAAACGACGCTAAGAGAGTAAGATAAAAAGCCGGTGCTTGGAAAAGATTCAAACTTCCACGAGTCAAGGAGTCAAGCCGATGGTTTAAGTTAAGAGGCTCTTTGAGAGATTAAATTGTATCGATTGATGGCTTTTGGCTTTTGGTTACTCACCGCTAATCTTTTCACCTGGCACAACTGGACGCCGGACGGTGTTCCAAAAATAAGAGAAAATGAAGCTCCCGCAGTCTATTCGCGTGCTATTTTGGCTGCCTGGTTTTTACGCCCGGTTTTCATCACTAGGTGGAGACTTTTTGATTCCGAAACTGGGGAATCAAACGAAAGATCCAAACGTCGAAGGGATGAGAAGACCGGGAGCGTTGCCAAGACTTTGACGCACTTGCGTCTGAGCCAATCATAATGCAGTCTCCCTTTCCTATTGGGTCTAGGAGCAAAATGTGTATCGCCTTTTGTCCCGATTAATAATCGTCAAGGGGAAAAGAGAGCGGTTATAAGGTTACATGTCCTTGGAAGTAAGGATTAAAAGGTAAATACACGGAAAATAAAGCTCATATATGTTGGTAGTGCCATCGGCTATTCGTTAATCGTTCTTTCGAAGCAATCAATGGCCGCGAACCAAAGAAAAGCGACTTATAATTGATGTCATTATGAGGCACGACAAGGACAGAATGACCTGAGCTTTCGGACTGGTCAGCCAAAAGTGAACGCGCGAGCCAGAGGATTATCATCCGATTGGTGAACGCTTTGGCCATGTAATACGCAATATGATGATGCGATGGTCGATCTGAGCCAAAGGATGTAAAAAATGTTCCTAAAACGGCGCTTTTTCTCAAGAAAGAGACGTCTTTATTATAATTGTCTGGAATCTTGGATAATCCGCACCGATGTCTTCTAGTCTTGGCATTCGCTTACGGTAACGCTAATGAAGGTTCTTTGTCAATGCCGAGAAATCGAACTTTCCTAAACAGGAATATCTACTCCATCATTATAGGGCTTCCAGGCTATGAAGGAACTGAGCCTTGCCTGTAGTAATAACGATCGGCACTGTACATCCAGACTGATCTTCTCCGCTCTCCCCTTATTACTATTCGAGCCATATGAAGGTGGTCTATTTATATGAGGGCCAGAATTGCTTAGAGTCAAAACAACCCTGGAGGTATAAACAATGTCTATGGGACGATGCTGTTCTTCCGTGAGCTTGGACTCACATATCGGTAAATGTATACGGCGGACGGTTGAAGAAGCTCATGAAAGCAAAGGCAGGCATTGGCATGGCAGAGCAAATCAGGTCTTTATACTGAGCCAATCTCACTGACTAGATCGTGGACCTATTCCTGACGTCTGCTTCTACCAGAACGGCGATTCGTCCCGTTGTCGAGGGGCAGAGCGCGTCGTTGGTTGCCGAGTGGACAGCAGACTGCCTCCCAGAGAGGATTACAGCCCATCCACCTCTCCCTAACTGTACTACGTACTCAATAATAACTTTTATTCCCGGTTATGATTATCAATAAAGCCTAGGTCTGGGAATTTTGGTGGGCGAATTTGCAAGTGGGCGTTGCCATGGCAGACTAGACCTCCGTCATCGCTTCTCAAGGATTAGTGAACTTGCCATCCAATCACCATGAAGGCTATTACGCGCCCTCTGGCAAGAGCCCAGATCCGGCTGGTTCCAAGCAGGACAGTCAGATCACTATATAATACAAGACTTGTATATCGACAAACGATAGTGGATGACGGATCAAACCCTTTTCTCCATCAAGATGGCGGGCCAGGAGAACAACGACAAGGTGGATCAGGAGGACGAAGAAGACAGGTTGGACGGTTTGTGGGGTCATTCTTTGGAGGATTGATTGTTACTTTAGTGGCGACTGTCGGATACCAGTATTATACCAACGGAAGAGAGCTGGAGCGGAAAAAAGATGACGTTGAGACCAAAAAGACCAAGTTTTACTCTCAGGACGACCAAGGCCACCTGGTTTCCTCGGATAGTGGGGCTCCTCAGCGGCCGCAATTTACTTATAAGGAGGGATACGTTTATATCTGGGGCAACAATGCGGGAGCGGTGTGCAACCCTGATTTATATGATCCCAAGAAGCCTGCGTCGGCTAACGTGTTACACTATCCCACGCGCTTCTCTTATTTTGATGGGTATCGGTTACGGGACCTAGCTCTTACAAGAGATGTCGGTATCGCCGTTCTTGACTCGGGCGATCTGGTCCAGTGGGGAGTAGGCATGGGCAAGGATCACTATAAGCCACAGGTGACGATCAAGGGACTTGATATAAAACAAGTCAAGGTCTCGAAAGGACAGCTGTTGATGTTGACCAAGTCTGGCCAAGTGTACTCTGCGCCGGTTGGCCAGAGCGAAGTCAAGGATGCTGTTACGTTCAAGGCCCCAGATATCAAGCCGATAAAGAATATTCGGTCTCACTGGTGGTCATCATCGGTGGAAGTGGCTCCTGAAGTGCCGCTATCGATCGTTCAGCCGCCGTTTTCTTGGTCGGTCGTTGATATGGACGTTGGGCTCGAGCACTGTGCGTTTGTTGACAAGGATGGAAAAGTCTACACGATGGCTACCGGATTCAAGCCTTTGGAGCAAAGTCGCGGGCAATTTGGAGTGCTGAGCCACGCTTCGATCGTTGAGCCGCCGACTGTGGGTAAAGTCATGGCGATCGACCAGTGTCCCCCAAAAGCAAAGGCCGTTGCTTGTGGATCCTATCACACACTGATTCTAGACCAGCAGGGCCAGGTATGGGGCTTTGGCCGCAATACCCATGGGCAACTAGGGTACACTTATACGTTGGAAAATGCCTTTTTTCCTACACCTGTGAAATTTCCTCTTCTGGTCGAGCAACAAACACAACGGGGCAAAGTTCTACGTCCGTCCGACTCGGTCGTTGCACTATCGATTGCGGCCGGAGGATCGACATCGTACATTGTGACCAAAGCCCCTGGCTCTGAAAATGGAGTGACTGATCTTTGGGTGTGTGGCGATGGACTGTCGGGACAGCTTGGCGGCGGCCGATTCTCCCACAGCCAAGGCCGCTTGACCAAGGTTCCAGGAATGAGTGGATTGAGTGAATGGAACGATGGGCAGAGAAAATTGGTCGGCATTCCCGTTCGAGACGTTACCGTCGGGGCACGCCAAGTGTTAGCCCGTCGTGGTGACGATTTGATGGTATGGGGGTCGAATGGACCCCATGGTCTTTTGGGCACGGGAGGGAAAAACGGACAAGCTTACGAACGAGCGCTTGAGGACGAGAAGGGACTGATCCACCTTGGCGACAACACGCGGGCGAAGGCGTTTGAGCAGCAGACGGCGATCTTTCCCGTAAAAGCCTGACCCTCGAGTGATACTCATTGATGTACATAGCAACGGGCCTCTGTGATCATCATGCCGTCTTTTATTTATTGTTTTTGTTTTCTGTAACGCGACCGTCCCTCTTTGGCTTGCTGCTATGTGGCCTGGCGTTGAGTAATGGACGGCGCCAGGTTTGTCAAAGGCTGAGTTCCCAATCAGGCAGGGGGCCGACAAAGACAACTAAATTACCCAAAGGGGGAATGGACGACGTGACCCGCCCCGCGAGCAGGCAGGGGGACGGGAAGAAAACGACGAGGTCCGGCTTGCAGAGAGAGTGCAAGGGAATTATTTGTCTTTGTTTATCTCGGCAATGAGATGACTTAGGGAGGTGATTCGAAGGTGGTGTCACGAGGTCAGGTGGACACGATACCCGATCCAGTTAGGCTCGGCGCTAAGATGTGGCCCAGCTAGCCAGTTTGGAGGGAGGGCAAACATTGGCAAGGAATGTCGGGTCGAGACTTTGTTCTCTCTTTCTAACTGGTGCACGTTTTTGCTACTTGTTAAAGCTTTCTCTGGCTCTCGTCTTTCTCTAACTACTCGACGTTCTCTCAACCGGAAATCTTATACTTTCTTTAACTCCTGTTAAAGGTTCCCCTTGGTTTACTCTCTCTTTGATATAGCGCTTTCGCGATGAAATTCTTACTCTCTCTCTCTTTGTTAGCTTCTTTGGCTTTGGCTCAACCTATCGGTAAGTGAATTGCACGAGCGCTCGACTGTTTTTCCATTCGATGATCGAGCAACCGACGACACGTCCGATTGCTGTTGAGGGGGCTGTCCCGCCAGCACCTTGGTCCTGTCGCCCAGCCCGGTCATCGCTGGCAGGTCGAGTGCGCAATTGAGAATGTTCTAACTGTTGTAGACCATGCTCACGTTCACAGGAAGCGTGATGTGACTGTCCAGGTCGACACTACTGTGTATGTTTACGCCGGCTCTGAGCCCACTGCTGCTGCTGTCACGCCTGACGCTGCCGTGGCTGTTGTTGATACCACCACGTCTCCTACTGCTGCTGCTGCTGCCGAGACCACGACCTCTGAAGATGAGGCCACCACCAGCGCTGCTCCCGCTACTTCCACTGGCGACGATTCTGAATCCTCGTCCAGCCCTGCTGCGACCAGCACTTCCTCCAGCTCCGGCTCCAGCGGAAGCGGTTCGTTCAAGTACAAGGGTATCACCTACTCTCCCTACACTTCGTCTGGCGACTGCAAGTCCAACTCTGAAGTTGCCGCCGACCTTGCTGAGTTGACTGATTACGGTATCATTCGATTCTACGGCATCGACTGCGACCAGGCCTCGACTATCATCTCCAACCTCGCCGACGGCCAAAAGGTCATTGCTGGTATCTACGACGTCGACTCGTACGAGTCTGCCATTGACACCATCAACTCTGCCATCCAGAGCGCTGGCGCCTCGTGGGATGTCGTCTACATTCTCGGTGTTGGTAATGAATTGGTCAACAGCGGCGCCAAGACCGCTGATGAGATGGTGACCATCACCAACAATGCCCGCTCGTACGCCCAGTCGGTCGGCTACACTGGCTATGTCAGCCCTATCGAGGTCTTTATCCGCGTCCTTGAGAACCCTCAACTTGTTGGATGCTCCGATATCATCGCCGTCAACGCCCACCCTTACTTTGACGGTGGCTACACCTCGTCCGGTGCCGGTACCTGGCTCTCCAACCAGGTCTCTCGTCTTGAGGCCATTGCCGACGGCAAGTCCATCGTCATCACCGAAACTGGCTGGCCTTCTCAAGGTAACACCAACGGTGAAGCCGTCTGCTCTTCGTCCGACCAAAGCACTGCCGTTAGCTCGATCCTTTCCGCTTATTCAGACTCTATTCTTTTCACTGCTTTCAACGACTACTGGAAGTCTCCCGGCTCTTGTGAATGCGAGCAATACTGGGGTATTCTCAACTAAAAGGCATGAAAAATTAATCTGAATCGGACATCTTTCTTCTCATCGAATGCAATGGCTCTACTTTGTTTCGTTTCACCTTTATAGGTATTTTTGACTGTTTATAGTTGCTGGTGATGGATACACAATCGGCTGTTTCTCTACTCGATCGTAGCTATACCTAATATACACTAACCTCGTCCTCTACTCGTTTCCTCTTACCTACGTGAGCCAGCCTGTCCTTTCTCCAGATCTATTACTCAACTCATTTTTATTCACGTGTTCTTCCCTTCTTGGAGAACCAGACGATTCATTCTTACATATCACCCTACCCCGCCCACCTCGGCGTAGATCATCTTCGCGTGTCGAGTTCTCCCTGCCATTAGAGTGGTTTTCGCGTTAGGCCGTCGAAACGCATTCAATTCCGCGTGGCAGATACTCAACGTCGTACCTGCATGAGCCCTGCAGCGTTGGCACGCTCGCACTGTGCGGCACGGTGTGGACTTGCATGCGTGGATCGCTCACTTTCGACGTCGTAACGCTCATGCTTGATTTTTTTTTAAACCTTTCGCTTGGATCGTGAATCCAACCAGTGCAGATGCATGCAACTCCTTAATCCTGCCAAAATTCCGTGCGCATTGGACCACCATCAAGCGTCGTGTGCAACGGTGAGCACATGAGACGCCTCTAGAAGATCTCGCGTCGTAGATATCGGAAATGGCCCTTGTACCCTGAATATGAATGCTCAGTCCCGCTAATCACCTCCCTCGATGATCTATATCAAAGACGAGCCCTAGTCCTTGGGTCGATTCGCTGGTTGATGTGGTCATGCTTGCTCGTCGGGCGTTCAATTCCTGAGAAGAGTGGCGGATTGGATGAGCGTTCTTCATTAGGGCCGAAATGACTCGGCCGTCGAGCCAGAGTGCAAAGCTGTCGGGGTCCCAAACCAGATTTATCTCATTAGTCTGTAAAGATTCGTAAAACTTGGTGTATCGATCGACCACCATGCCGTGGATGGAGCCCAGGAGGATATCCACAGTCCGGTTGTCGGCCAGATATTCATGCATTGTTCTATAGATTTCGGTTGCTTTCTTTTGACTATTCGTGCGGATGTCTTTCATCACTTGGTCGTCTTCCTCGTCGTTGGGCTGCTCAGACAGGTTCCTCGAGGCCAGTTGGTCCTTGTAGGGCTGGCCGGTGAAGATCTCCGAGGCGGCATGTAGACAAAAGTCATTTATGGTGTGACGAAGCTTGCCGTCGAGTTCCGTTTTGGCATTTTTCATGTCTTTAAATACCCGTGGCAAAAGACCAAGGGCGGTGGAGGTGGCGTAGCTGTAGAGGACGTCCAAGGATAACGTCCTGGCGGCTGGATCGCCAGCTGTAGGTTCGTTAGGGGGCGCAGATGAGCTAAATAAGAAGCGTTGACGGAGTTTCGAAAGCATGGAGACCGTCGGGGTGAAGTCGACCTCGACTTCAGACAAGACGTGCTCAATGTCAAAGACAACGATCTGATTGCTGAGAATAAGAAGATGCTTCATAAGCAAGAGCTGCGCCAGAGTCGTGCCCTGCCTTGAACTAGAGTAGCTGTACAAGTTATCTAGCGAGACAAGACACATGTGGATAGCCTGATGAGCGAGATCATCGAATACGGATGCATCCAAAAGATGGTAGATTTGACCAAGGAGGGAAATCACTTTCTGCACCGGAGGATACCAGCCTTGGAATAGATTTCGGGTGTCGAACGGCCAAGCAGATGACTCTCGTCTCGACGCTGGAGTCCCGGGCAGAGATTTCTGAGCATTCGAGACCGAGGCAAACTCGTCCTCTTCGATCGCAGACGTGTCTTTGGGTTTGCGAAATTCGACAGAGGAAGAGACCACCAAGTCTTCTGAGGTTGGCTCGTAACGCTGGATCTTGTTGTAAAGAAACCGCTGGATAAGGAAAACCAGCCGGCTTTGACTGTCCTGTAGGGTTGGAGCCAGCAACCGGCCCAGATCAAGAGCTTGACTTAGTGTAGTCGCAGCCGGGTCAGCCTCGCCTGATTCATACTCGTCTGTCGCGCTTTGCTCCTTGAGGAACGTACAGAGCTCGCAGAGAGCTAGAATGGAGGTTTGTTTGATGATTCGTTGGCGTAAGGTATCGCTCAAAGGCTCAAACAGCCTGGCCAGGAAATCATAGAGAGTGTCATCGTCTCGGGAGAAAATGGCGACGAAAAGATTGTATTCATCCCCCGACGTATTTTTGATCAAAGCCACGGCAGCCTGGGCTAAGCCAGTAAGGCTGGACTGGGGCGTTTTATCCTTCAGCTCTTGGATGGACGATCGAACGATAGGTTCTAGGAGTTTCTGCCGAGCAGAAAGATAAAAATTGTAACACTCGATCAACAGGTTTGAATACTCGTCATTATTCGATCTGGACTGGATTTCCTTGACTAGAGTCTGAAGAGTAGGAGCGTGGACCAAGAACTTTGCATACAACGACGCTGAGCGCGCAACACCGTCAGGAGACTTCAGAATCTGATCGGTAACCGACCTTATAGACTTTGTAAAGTATAGCCTGATTATGGTTAGAGCCCTGGTTAGACATTGGCGTAGCCGCATCTGATAAACTTGAGCCTCTAAAAAGGTCGGGTGCTCGACCATGTACGCCAATGAAGAGTCGATCTCACCCAACATTATCGAAAACTCCTTCTTTGTCACAAAGTCTGCTCCTGGGGTATTTAGCTGATTGACGATTGACTCGAGCACAGTGAAATATTTAAGATTCCTCGAGATATTCCCATGCAAGAGTTCCAGCCGGTTCATTTCATTGATCAAGTTGTCGCATTTCGCTCGTAGATGATTCGATTTCACACTGATGCTCCCCAGCGATCCGGTCAGGTTATCGAGAACGGTCGATGTCAGAGTCAAATCATCTAACACCTTGGTGCAGTAGCTCAAGCATTGATCCAGGCCGTCTCGGTATTGATCAGATGTGTCTTTGTCGTCACTTTCATCCTCAAACGAGTCCAGCAAATCCACCGTGTCATCTTCCAATTGATCCAGCTCAACCTGATTGAATGGATACGTTATATATGCTTCATTGTATGCAATTGATCTGCTGTATTCATCAAACGATCGTATCCGCCGGATATATCCAACTTTGGGGGGATCATGGCTCGGTTCATCCAGAGGCTGGTCTCAGTCGCTATTTCCAGATCAAACACTCACCGTAGCCGCTTTAGTCTGCTGTGCTACTTGCTGTAATATCGACCGCCTTCGTGGCTTGGTATATAGCGGAGGTCGAGCCACTGAATCGGCCATGGTGAGGGCAGGAGTGATCGCGACCAACACTCGAGAAAGCAGGACACTGTGTATCGAGAAGTACCAGGAGGACTACCCGCGAAACCCCGTGATGGGCTACTGAAATGTCTTTATTTTGTGTTGAGTTACGGTATTAACGTGAATGTGAATGTTTTTTATACTTTCGCCTGTGCCTGCTATGCTGAGGCTCGGACTCTGCGAGTAAGTCGAGTATAGGAGGCTATACTCGACGTAAAGAGATTAATTCTGCGCTTTTGCATGATATGGGCAATATCAGCGGATCTAATAGCTTGATAATAGATGTACAAGGTCATCTGGGTCGTCATCTGGGTCTTTTTGGTGGTCTCAGGGTCTCAGAATGGAAGATGCTATGAAGTTGTACCTTCAGAAAGATTTGATTTGCATGGTGGTAAAGTCTACCAGATCTCTTCTGATGTGCACCGTATCTGATCTCATAAACTAGTAACTCGAGCACGGTCGTGTGCCTTGGTCTACATAGGCACGGTTGAACATCTCCGTGTGCTTCTTAGTAAGAAGAACCTGTTTCCAGGTTCATATATTGAACTTATCATTAATGGCTCTCGTAGTGTGTATCCTACACGAGTTTCTTAGTTGTGAGAGTTGTTTCATTTCATTGGTCTCGCCAAGTTAAACCGCCAGCCGAACTAATTGCTCCTCCTTCTACTTTCTATGCCAGACTATCTCTATGAAATAGTCTGCCGTCTGTGGTAAAGAAATAGTGCTCGTTTTCTAGCTCTGTATCATGGTTTTACGCGTCTTCAATTATTAGAAATTATCTAGTCAAGTCCACAAACTCGGGCGGCACTGAGGACATTCAGCTGAGACCAGAAAAAAAGACAAGTAAATTATAGTAATATTATCTAGACCACGGTCGAAAGATATATAATCCTCGGAAGGAGAAAGAGCTGGATGTTTGGATACTTGGTACCCTTGACACGACGGGGGTAGGTGATTGACAACCGACCCTAAAAGACAAGACGACAGGACGGTCACTGGACGGTCATGGCCTTAGTAGGAAAGCTAGGGGCGAAAGCTCACAGGTCATTACCCAAGATATTAGAAAATATACCACTGCTATCGTTAGTGTTGTTGTTCGTGGGGGTATCGTGGGTCTTGGTTTTACCTATTGAAGGACAGCATCGCCAGACGTATATTTCCGAGAATGCTCTATTGCCAGCGCAGGCGAATTGCTATTTCGAAGCGTCTGAATGGCATTTCCAGCGGGCTTTTCGGCAAGAGATCCGCCAATTGGAGAACATGACGGAGCCAGAGTAAGTCATTGACAGGAGTTTTAGCTAATACGCAGCCGAGCAAACGAGCTGTTGAAACTGTTTAGAGATATTGGATACAAGGCATACAGCCATCGATGGGAACTAGAGGATGGATCAAAGGAGGGAGTCAACGTTTATGGAGTTTTCCATGCCCCCAGAGGAGATGACACCGAGTCGATATTCATCTGTGCCCCATGGCTTAACCAAGAAGGACAGTTCAACGAAGGCGGTGTGTCACTACTACTATCGCTGGCCAGATACCTCCATCGTTGGTCGATATGGTCGAAAAACTTGGTAGTCATTATACCATCCGATGGAGGGTTTTCTCTACGATCGTTTGTTGCAGCCTATCACGAATCACTGACCGTGACAGCAGGAGCAACGCAGGCGGCTCTAGTCATAGACTATGCTTCTCGCGAGGAATACTTTGACCACATCGATCTCATCCACGAAGGCCTCAACGGCCAGCTACCCAACCTTGATCTGATCAATACCGCCGTAATCATGGCTGAAAGCCATGGCATCAAAGTGGTAGTCGAAGGCCAGGATATCTCGTCGAATACTTACCTGGGTCGATTACGGATCCTAATTTCGGGAATCTTTAGACAGGCCTTTGCAGGCCTCAGGCCGACGAGCGGCTGTGAAGCCTTCAGCGGATGGAGAATCGACGCAATTAGTCTGGTTGCCCGGTTTGGGGATAATAACACCATCGATGAGACTGTATTTGGAAGGGTGGTCGAGGGGGTCTTGCGATCAGTCAACAACCTGTTGGAACACTTTCATCAGTCGTTCTTCTTTTATCTGCTACTGGCTCCTCGGCTGTTCGTCTCAATTGCAACCTATCTGCCGGCAGCGATGATCATTGCGGTCACATTCTCTCTGGTTGGTCTCTCCTATACCATCCAGTTCAAGACCGTCTCTGCGTCGAGCCACATTATTGCTCTGACCATTCTGATGGGGTCATTTATTGTCTCGTCATTGCTTACAGCTGTCAGCATCAAAGTACCAGCTTGGTGCGAGTCAGGATTTTATTGCTTGTCGACCTTGAGCGTCCTGACTGTCTCTGTTCTCCGGACATCGAGACTGTCATTCCGTCTAGACACCCTTCGAGCATTGCTTATGTACACGCTAATTATCCTTGGTCTTTTGTTGACCGCCATTGCCACTTTGAACTTTTCTTTGGCCCTGATCCTTGGCGTCATCCTCTATCCCCTGGCCTGGGTCCGTCCCGGGTCTCCGTTTATCTTATCCACCAGCCTTGCATTCCTTACTTGTCCTTTTGTCTACATCTCGGCCTGGTCTGCTTACGATGGCCACCCTATCGTCCACACCCTGGCCTCTCTCGTCCAAGCCTGGATCCAGCTAGGGACATGGACCTGGCAGACGATCCTTCTGGTGTGGCTACCGATCTGGTGGTCATGTCTGTTCGCCTCGAACGCCAAAATAAAAGCCTAACGAAGGTCACGATCAACTAGTTAGGGTCTAGACTATAATGAATCAATTAATCACTCATCGAATATCTTGTGTAGCTTATAATACAACGCTTCTTTCGGTCCATCAATTCGTCAGTTTTGGCTCTGCTTCTTCTTCTTCTTCTTGTCCTTCTTCTTCTTTTTATCCTTCTGTTTCAAACCCGTGCTTTGACTCTTGATCTGTTTCGCAAAGCTCTCCCAGAACGCATCCAGACGCTCAGGCGATACCACCGTGTTTGATTTGCGTTTCAAGCTCGTCGACTTGAATCCTTTGGCAGCCTTTTTCTGACTTGAACCCGGCACTCGATACCTCATCCGAAACAGAAGCGGATAGGTCTTAGCCGGATTCTTAAGATCAATAATATCCTCCAACTGCGAGCTACTCGAACGCTCGTTAGAAACGGGATCATAAGATACCACTTTGGAGTCAGATCACTATCATCCAGGTCTCCTTACAGCGTTTGATGTCAAAGGTTATCGAGCCTCCATGCTCATGACAGAAGTTGGGATTTAAATTATTCAGGAACTAATCGATGTAAGAACTATATCTTCACTTCGAATTACCTCTTCTGGCGACAGCTGATCAGTCGGCATTTTTGTGACGAGGAGACAAGCGACACTCTCTTGGGGTTGCTCTGAGTAGCGATCGACTTCCTACAAAGGGGAAAGTCTATGCTCACGACAACAGTCCAGAAGGGCGCATCTTCCTCATTGTATGAAGAATGCGACGTGATCTTCGTCGAGACTGCAAACTTCTAAATCATAAATCTCTCACAGAGGGCTGAAGCACAGCCTTCGCGTCTCCAGATGAATCAACCGACAAAGGAAATAGGTAGGTGAATGGCTAGCCGAACTAGCCGATAATGAGAGAGTTCAGATAGGAGAATGAGAGTTCAGATAGGAGAATTCTGAAACGACTAGGATTAGCTAGACTGAGCCAGTGTTTAAGAAGACAATCCACTCTCTCATGGGCGGTAAAGTCAAACAGCCTCTTGGGAGCCGCGTTGTTTACGCATTTAGCATCTCAAACTTTCTCCTTAGTCTAGCATTGTTTTATCTTGCGTTATTGGGACCAATTATGGGAGTCACCTTGTTCTTGTTACGGTCTTTGTCTCTTTGTCCTCTGCAACGCATCACCCTCTACGACTTCAAAGGCTTATCTATCGCACTGCTATAAATGCTCTAGGCTTTCCAGATAAAATATCTCAAGCTTCTGCTTTTGCCTTCCCCTGCTTAACGCTCTTGTTCAGCTCGAGACCGATCCCGTCCTCAGATAAACAGGTAACACTTATAAACTGGTAACGCGATGGTGTAACGATGGTTTTAACTCCCAGCTAAAAATTTCTTGACATGGTTGAAGGAAAAAGAAAAGGAAACAATACGACTCAGTTGCCTTCTCAAATAACCCGAGAATCGGACAAACCCAAGCGTATAGGTAATATATCAGGGCTAAGTGAAGACTAACTGTCAGATAGTTCGCCCCTTGCCAACCGAGGCACTTCGTCCTATTCCCGACCCGCTAGACGATCTGGAACCCCTTACAGGAGACCCACGAGTCCCCCTAATAATCAAAAGGAGAAGGATCCCGCCGGACGCCCTGACGTGTTGCCTATAACAGGAGCTGGTAGGAGTACCTATAGTCGTGCGCCGGTTCGCACGAATTTGCCAAGGAGTTCTGTACCAGTCAGGAATGCGGCCCCTATTAAAGGCACTCTGAAAAAATCTACTGCTGCAGCAGGGCCCGAGAATGAAGAGCCTGAAACGAGACTGACTCGTCCTCTACCACCCAAGAATGCGGTCCCTCTTAAAAGTATTCTGAAAAAAACTACTTATACGTTCAGAGACACAGTTTTTGAGGATCAAGAAACTGAGAAGAAGCTCGATACAGTTGACGAGATTGACGAGACTGACAAGGTTGACGAGGTGGACGAGGTGGACAAGGTTGATGAGGTTGATGAGGTTTACGAGGAGGATGAGGATAATAACCCGCCGATATTAGAAGATAACACCAAGGACGGTACCATTGAACATGGTGGAAACTTGAAGACAGAGGACACCAGAGAAGATGCCGATGTCAAGATGGCCGCCCAAGAAGAGGCTCTCGAAGACGATTTATATACCTCAACTAGCAACCTCAAACCGGAGCTGAAAGCGTTCCAGGAAAATATAGCACCTGAGCAGAACGAAGTCGGGGAAGACCCTTCATTGAAGAATCCCAAGGCCCCCAGCCCCATAGCGGAAACCGAAAAAGAAAACCAAGAAACGAAACAAGTGCTAAAAACTCCTGATGTGAGGACGAGTCCCAAACGAAAGAGTGACAGGGGTATTGAAGACAGCCCTAGACCCCCCAAGAGGACAAAATCACTGGTGGAGGATGAAGAACAGCAAGGTTCCAATGAGGACCCTATCACTGAAATGCCAATCGAAAATGGAAGAAACGAAAGATCTATTGATTCGCGGAAGACACGCAGAAAGCCAGATCCCCAAGCATCTGGGCAACTCCCACCTATCTCACGGAAGCTCAATTTCGACGTATCGCTACCTCATGGAGCTGGAAGGAAAAGTCCTTCACTACATAGCGAGCATTCCTATGAAGACGTTAATCTGGAAGAATCGATTCTTCCTCCCCTGAGTTTAGAATCTCCAGTAGCTCAAGCACCTCCAGTCATACTGGAGTCACCCGAATATGAAAAATGGGAAGAGGTTGGACTTGAGGATTCTGTACCCGGAAAACGCGACAGATACGTCACTGAACGAAGGAAGCACAAAACTGGTGCTGGTTCAAAGAAGGATGCCGACGAAAAGAAAGATGCGGATCAAAAGAAAGATGCAGGCCAAAAGAAAGATCAGAAGTCCTTACAGAAAGAGATTAAATCGATCTTGAATAAACTGACTGAGGATAATATCAAAAGGACAACTGAGGCAATAATGGAGAAATACTACGACCATCCTCGGCATGATGTGACCGAAGCCTTGACTGATGCTGTGATTGAATCTATATCCTTCCACGGCGAGCTCTTAGACAGTTACATGATTGTCTATGCTGGTCTGATCGCCTCTCTATCTGTCGATCAAGGTGTCGATTTCTCTTCCTTCTTCATCATAGAAGTGGTGGACAAGTTCATGGCTATCTACCGGAGAAAGTATCACGACAAATATGCCAGCAACTTGATTGTCTTGATTGGCTATTTGTATTCGTTCAAATTGGTGACATGCGATCTTGTCTATGACTTGATCCGAATGCTAGCGAGTGATTTGAACGAGGAGAACTCCGAGTACCTATGGTGCCTTTTACGCAATATTGGATCGCAGCTCCTGCATGATGACCCAAGCGCTTTGAGGGAGATCGGCTTTATGTTGCAAAGTTCATTGGAAAGGCTACGTTCCGAATCTGATTCGCAACCTAGTTCGCGGATGAGATTCTTGGTTGATTCGGTGACTAGTTTGAGGAGTGATGATAAGACTTTGAATTCATATACTTATATGACTTCTAGCAAGATATATAAGTTCGTCACGGCCCGTGTCAAAGGCACCAACCGACCTACCGAGCCCCTAAAGTTGACACTGGACGATATTCAGAATGCCGAAAAGACGGGAAGATGGTGGCAAGTTGGCTCATCGTGGAAGAGCGCTGAGACTATAAACGCAGTAACTAAAACGATTGAGGAAACAATCGTGGCGGCGTGCAACCAGAGCTTACCGGATGGGATGCTACCAATCTGGGATGAACTGGCTCAACGGATGAAAATGAACACCAATGCGCGCAAGACTATTTTCATGACGTTGATGACGAGTCCGGATTACGTGAATGCCTGGGCGAGATTGGAAGGATTACGGTTGGGAAAAACGCAAGAACGAGAGATTCTCCATGTCCTGGTCCATTGCTGTGCTCAAGAAGGGACATACAATCCCTATTATGGGCTTTTGTGTCGTGAAGCCTGTCGGAGGAAACGACGGTATCAAAAGCTGCTTGAGTATATCCTTTGGGACTATTTCAAGGAGCTTTCACCTGATGACTCGGATCAGGAGTCAGCGTCAGAATATGACGACGACGACGGAAGACTTCGAAAGCTTGTCAACTGGGCCCGTCTCTATGGATATCTGGTTGCTGAGAAGGCCCTTCCGCTATCGATTCTCAAGAAGGGGAACATCCTCGACGCTCAAGGAGATTTGCCTTTGTTTTTCAGCCTCTTTTTCGGTGAGCTCTTCACCGACTTGGCGACAGCTAAGGTGGATTCTCGAACGGGCGAAGAGAATGCCATGCGAGTGCTCGAGCCTGTTGCCAAGGACAATGAACTGGGCGAATTGGCAGTCTATCTTGCGGACGGCCAACTTGCCTATAACGAGCTGATCAAAGAGGAGATTTATTTCAAATGGGGTCTACAAATTATAAACCGTCTGTTGAAAGACATGCGTTCACAGTGAGTTTGGGAGTTTTTGGGCAACGGGCGAGATGGTATCTTGTATCTTAGAAACGGGATCGGAAATACAGAGTGTAGATGCTACAAGCCATTAGCTTTCACCTTACCCTCGGCTCTAAGTTTGATCGGCCCATTTTGGAGTGGACTGATAACGACAAAGGCGGGGAGTCCATCACAACATAGATGGTCATGTTCTGGCACTGATTGCGAGCTCAGCGCTACAAGGTGTCGGCCGCCGAGATCTTGCGTGATTGAGAGCAATGAGCAAGAAATGTATATAAGACAGGCAGATATGGAGAAGAGGATATTCAGAGCTAGGGAGAATGGTTGATGCCGGAGAATTGGTTGCGAATTTCGAGCATCTGAAGCAGTACTTTTCCCAGGTTCCTCTGGAGGCTAATCAGTTCTTAGCCCAAGGACCAGCTGGAGCCCGCAAGGTCAAGGTAGGGTAAAGAGGAGAATTGGCTGACATATAGGTTGCAATTGTTGGTGGAGGCTTAGCAGGAATCACTGCTGCCGTGGTGTTGACTACTCACATTCCTCGTCTTGAGATTGTTATCTACGACAAGAATCCCGATTTTGGCGGAACATGGTACGAGAACATCTACCCGGGAGTGCGATGCGACAATCCGGCCCATACGTATCAATTGTCGTTTGATCCAAAGGTCGACTGGAAGGAGATGTACGCCCAAGGACAGGATATCGGCAAGTATTGGCAGGCGATTGCGGAGAAGTACGGGATATACAAGTTCTTCAAACGAGGGATTAGAATTGACGGGACCAAGTGGAATGGCGATGAAGGGAAATGGGTCATCAACGGCAGCGATATCAAATCCAACCAAGATTTTGTGGATCAAGCCGATGTGTTGATTGTAGCGACCGGAAAACTGAACAACTGGAAGCTGCCCCATCAGCCTGGTCTGGAAAAGTTCAAAGGAAAGGTTGTCCACACCGCTAACTGGGACCCCAACTATGATTTCACGGGAAAACGAGTGGCTGTGATTGGCAATGGCGCTTCAGGAGTGCAGATTCTTCCCCAATTGCAAAAGGTTGCCAGTCACGTTGATAATTACACGAGAAAGGCCCACTGGATCAGCCCCAGCTGGATCGGCGAGGACAAGGTGACGGCGACCGGACACCAGTTCACACAGGAGGAACTCGACACCTTTCTCAAAGACCGAGAAGAGTATTTGAAGTTCCGAACCGGAGTGGAAGCCAAGTTACACGGTAAATATGCTACTCAATTCCGAGCGTCAGACAGCAACAAGAAACTCATCGAATCCTGTCTCAGAGTCATCTACGAGGGAGTCAATGGAGATGAGGAGCTCTTCCGAAAACTGGTTCCGCTCTATCCTCCTGGATGTCGTCGGTTGTTGCCTGCTGCTGGGTATCTACATGCTTTGACTCAGCCCAACGTCGATCTTATTCAGAACCCCATTAGAGAATTCACAGAGACTGGCGTGATAACTCAGGACGGTGTGGAGAGGCCTGCTGACGTTATTGTTGCTGCCACTGGTTTCAAACACACCGGCTGGGCTCCATTCATCCCGATCCAAGGAGAACAAGGCTGGACTTTGAAAGACTTCCTAGAAAACAAGCCGCCTCTAGGATTTCCTGCCTCCTATTTCGGATTGGCGTACCCTTACTTCCCGAATTTCTTCCATTTCC
This sequence comes from Trigonopsis variabilis, assembly GCA_003707065.3. NCBI lineage: Eukaryota > Fungi > Ascomycota > Trigonopsidomycetes > Trigonopsidales > Trigonopsidaceae > Trigonopsis > Trigonopsis variabilis. Next base: position 367,573 of record PPXM03000009.1, on the reverse strand, counting down.
CTGCCGTCAATTCCTATGCCCTAGGGGGGTCGATCGTTCTCAGCGTCGAAGTTGTCAGTCGATATGTATCAAAAGCCGTGGAGAAGATCCAGCGAGAAAACATCAAACGCCTTGTTCCAACGCTCGAAGCGACCAAGCAGTTCAACCGCCAAGTCTCCAAGTTTTCTGCAGTCACAGCCGCAGTAGTTGGCGTGGACAATTACTTTGTTCAAAACCTTCCCAATGGCCAGAAGCGATACGTTCACCCGTGGCCAGGAACTGGCATCCATTCATTGATCCTTCGTCGTGATCCCAGATGGGAGGACTACAACTATACCTACTTCAACGAAGACGATCCTTTGTCTTATTTCGGTAATGGCTATTATGTTACCGAACTGGAACAGGGCCCCGAGCTAAATCCTCACTACTATCTATACAACGGTAAGGACTTTCTTCAATCTCTCTGGGGCGGTAACTCTCCCGCAGACGTTGTGGCTCGCCGTCAAGCACTGCGCGAGGAGCCACAGGAGCAAGCTCAGCAAGCTCCTCCCCTTGAGGCTTACTCTAAAGCCAGTCTTTAGATAAATGGCGGAAAGAGTGTAAAGTAGAACATGGGAAAAGATACTCAAAAGTCGATCTTTCATTAGCGTTACTTCGAGCCAGAATCTCTTATAAACACTGTGTCCCTTCCAACGCTCAAACATCCATTGAACATTATTATTTGGCCAAACGTGCATACAGATCAGCGTTATTACTGAGTATTATCTACGCAACCTCGTTGACGATAGACCCGCGTGGCTGTCAACGCAAATTCGCCACAAACCCAGCAAACTACCATCTGCGACACAGTAATTAATCCATAATCGCACTACTCCAATGACCCCAAGACTGCTTTCTCTTCTGTCGGGGTAGTCCGGCAGTTGACGGTAAAGTCTTGGTCACCTAGACAACCGACCCGAAATCTCCATTGGCCACTTACTTCCCCTCTTAATTATGCTTACATCTCGAGTTGTGAAAAGCGGTTTAAGCCGCCCAATTGGAGGCTCCATATCTCCTTTTGCTCTGACACGTCGATATAACTCGACCAGTAAGTTCTACGGCCGGGAACACGTTGGCTAACCGATGGAAGCTGCCGAACATGATGTCGTTGTCATTGGAGGAGGACCGGGAGGGTAAGAAAATTGGGTGGATCAGAGGGACTAACCTCGTCTAGCTATATTGCTGCGATCAAGGCTGCTCAATTGGGTCTGAATGTAAGTTGGACAGGGAGCCACATTCGAACCAGGACTAACTGGCTAGACTGCCTGTGTTGAAAAAAGAGGGGCTTTGGGAGGAACGTGTCTTAATGTTGGATGTATTCCCTCCAAATCATTGTTGAACAATTCCCATATCTATCATACGATTCTCCACGATACTGCTGAGCGGGGTATCAAGGTCGATCCCAAGGATGTGCATCTTGACGTTGCTGGCATCATGGCTGCCAAAGATAAATCGGTCAAGCAGCTGACTGGTGGAGTTGAATTACTGTTCAAGAAGAACAAGGTGACTTATTACAAGGGTGAGTGACGGTTGAACGAACACAGAACTGACTGATCAGGCAATGGATCCTTCCTCAGCGAGAATGAAGTCAAGGTCGATGCCATTGAGGGCGGTAAAGACGCTGTTCTAAAAGCAAAAGATATCATCATCGCCACCGGATCGGAGGTGACTCCTTTCCCTGGCATCACCATTGACGAGGAGCGGATCGTGTCCTCCACCGGTGTCTTGTCGCTCAAGGAGGTCCCCAAACGTCTTGCTATCATTGGTGGCGGTATCATCGGTCTTGAAATGGCTTCTGTCTGGTCTCGACTTGGTGCCGAAGTCACCGTGATTGAGTTCCAAGGTGCCATTGGTGCCGGCATGGACAGCGAAGTCGCCAAATCCATCCAGAAGATTCTCTCAAAACAAGGCCTCAAATTCATGCTCTCCACCAAAGTGACCTCTGCCGTCCGCAACGGCGACATCGTCAACATCGAAGCCGAGGCTGTCAAAGACGGCGCCAAGACATCCGTCGAAGCTGACGTTCTCTTGGTCGCTGTCGGCCGTCGTCCATATACTGAAGGCCTCAACCTTGAAGCCGTTGGTCTTGAGAAGGACGAAAAGGGACGAGTCATCATCGACCAGGAATACCGCACCTCCAAACCCCACATCCGTGCCATTGGCGATGTGACTTTCGGCGTCATGCTTGCCCACAAGGCCGAGGAAGAGGGTGTCGCTGCCGCTGAATACATCAAGGAAGGCTACGGCCACGTCAACTACGGCGTCATTCCCTCGGTTATGTATACTCACCCTGAAGTCGCCTGGGTGGGCCAGAGCGAAGAACAAGTCAAGGCCTCCGGCAAGCCTTACAGCGTTGGCAAATTCCCATTTGTTGCCAACTCCCGTGCCAAGACAAATCTCGACACTGACGGATTCGTCAAGTTCATTGCCGACAAAGAGACCGACCGTGTCTTGGGTATCCACATTATAGGCTCTGCTGCCGGAGAGATGATCGCTGAGGGCTGTCTTGCTATGGAGTACGGCGCCAGCTGTGAAGATATCGCCCGCACATGCCATGCCCATCCCACGCTCTCAGAGGCCTTCAAGGAGGCTGCCATGGCTACCTACTCCAAGCCATTGAACTCATAGTACAATAGACCATGATGAGTTTAGAGATGAGTGAAATTCTACGTAGCTAACCGTTGCGCTTATCAATTCTCGTAGTTCTATGGAATACATCCGGCCTAGATCAAGTTATCATTGGCCTTGTGGTCGATAGTTAGGTCGCCCATTCCCGTGGACAGATCATTATCAAAAATACCTGCCATGTCCGCCAAACTGGAGGTCGGAACCGGCTCATCGTCGCCGATATCGAGGAGATCCTCAGTCTTACCTGAAACAATATGACGCACATCGGAGGCTGCCGTTTGTTGCTGTTCTTGAATGGCCTGTCTCTGGATGTCTGCGAACCGAGGTCCTAAAAAGGCGGAAGCGGGCTTGTGATAGACAGAAGCCAAGGTAGACAGCTCGGCGAGCAAAGTCTCCAACAGAGCAGGAGAGACATTTTCAATGATTGAATCGACGGGAGGACGTTGAGAGAGGACGATTTTTTTAGTGACTGAGGGGTCAGAAGATAGAAGACGCCAGTAGATGAACGCTCGGTCGCGCAGATCAGGATTATCGCTCTTTGTAGCGGCAGAAAGAGTTTTCTGGAGGAGGTCTTCGACAGGAGCTTTTGTGGATTGATTTTGGTTTTTTAGAAAGAGCTTAACTACTGCCGTGGTCAGCTGGAGCTGGACCGGCGTGGAGAGTTCATTGAAGAGGGCCAGCTGGTTAGAGAGAATGGAGCTTGCGTCAGGGATTTTCTCAGCATACTCGCCAACAATCCAGATAAAGGCAGCCTCCGAGTTGGGTTCATCAAGCTCGTCAGCGTAGCGAAGGACGACGGGTAAGACGACCGAATCCATATTGGGATAGCGTCTGAGGACATCACGAAGGACAATGACGGCTTCGTTAACGACATAATTGATCTTGGTATCTAAAAGATCCAACAAAACGTTGACGCAGCGGTCGGCTCCGCCAGGGATTTTCAGCGCGCACTGGCCGATCGCTTTCACTGCTCGGCGAACAAAATCCATATCGACGTCGAGGGCATATTCTTTCAGCTCCGACAGTAGCTGAGTTACATTCTTTTCATGAGCAATTCGGACCATGATATCGACCTTTTCCAGTTTGAGGTAGGGAGGGTCATTGTATTTGCAATAGAAAACCCGGAGTTCATTCTTCAGCAGTTCAGGATATTTCTGAAGGATAAGAGAGATGTTTCGCAGGACGACGTATTGGACTTCGGGAGCAGAAGACACCAAAGAGACCAGCGAGGGAGCCATTTTACCCAGTAAGTGATCTTGAGATTCCTTATCTTGGATTTTAAGATGCGCGATGACAACATTAATAGCTGCCAAGACCACGCTTGGGTTGGCATGTTGGAACTGAGGAACTACCCGTTCGCAGATATGACGGGCCTCTTCAGGACTAGAAGTTGTATAAGAGCCGAGAGAAGTGAGGATAGAAACTCTTCCCCACTCGGTACATTCATTAAGAGCCATCAGAATCTTATTTAGAACTGCCGCCGTTATTACTAAAGCGTTTGTCTCTGGTGCTGTCTCTTGGATTTCAGCCAAAGCTGCGACCGCATTGGCAATAACCTAAAGTCAGACTGATACTGTAGCAAAATCGTACCATGGGGTTTGAATCAGCCAACAAGTCTTGTAATGAAGTGATGAATCCATTTTCTATGGCGATCTGGGGACTCAGATCAAACAGTTTGGTGACGCAGATAGCAGCAGTTTTGCGAACATAGGGATTTTCGTCCTATAGTTAACAACGGATCCTCACACATAGCATCGAGGTAGATTCTTCAAGGGCAGACAGCGATGATATAGATCCAGATAAGTAAACTGGCTAGAGCCGACTTGTAGGACCTCTCAACAGATGGTACTAACCTTCAAAGCACGTTGTAGAGGCTCCTCCATATAGTCGAGGATCTTATCGACTCTAATGCATCCCATTGTTCGAATCGCCAGGGCTCGAACGAGCGGATTAGGATCTTCCGAGTCCTTAAATGTTAGACACAGACGTTATAAGTGCCTCACCAAGACAAATGTGTTGACGGCCAAAATACACAGATCAGGATGAGTTTTGGCATAGTTCCTAACCGGTTAGCAAAGTCTTGAGGCTCATTACATCAGGTAGAGATAGACCAGCTTCTTCTGTTCAAGATCAGGGGTAGCGATATTCTTCAACACGTCTGGAAACAGCGATGACACGTCTTTGCCCAACGTCATGGCAGCAATCGTGCGCTGGATCGCATCTTTTCTGTTCGATTAGTCGGTCTCCTTGACTATGCCAATGCGTTACCTTTCCCGACTGTAGGCGGAACTGAGATCATTCCGCAGCTCATAGGTCTCACCTAAAAGTCAGCTTTGGTATATACTAGAGCTCATACCCTTTCTGGGAGCCTGGAAGACCCTGCGAAGACGTTTGTCCAATGACGACTTGGACATGGCGTTGGTAGTGAGGACCGGGATCGAGTGGTAACAACGACACGAGAGTACCAGGGAGAGTCGCAGACGGTGCAAGGCAGCGCGGACGGACTGGCGACTGAGGAGGGACAAGAGTGAAGATAGTGTTAAAAAAACTACTATTTATGCTCATATGGCGCTAGTTTTGAACTGGCTGGTCACGATGCTTGAATGTTTAGGGTCGTTGGAATGTCCTAGGTTCTTGTCTTTCTTGGTAAGAAGAAGCCTGATTCTCTAATGAGAGAATAGAGGTCACTAGATATCGCTAGAGTTGTCATGTGTGAGTTAAGTCATGACTGACTGCCTTCACAGTCACCAAAAGGTGAGCCGAATATGCTTATCTAGTAGCAACAGAATAAAGTAGAATGAATGCACAAGAGCAAATCTGTCAATTGATAGAGTGAGACTGTCTGAGGGGAAGATTCGAGAGTAGGACCACCCTGGTCTCGTTGTCGATGAGCAGCAATCGCCTTGCTACATCTACACACCCAGGTCATGGTGAGTCCCGTACTAATCAATGCTAACGTCGAGGCTTTTCCCAACATTCGGAGAATATTTGCATCATTCAGAACGGAGGAAGAAGAGAGTGGATATTCTCGGGCAGCGGTGAGATCATAAGAGACCTGGATCTAATCCACCAGTTTTTCAATTTCATCGGGTTCATGGGTTCCTGCGTCTTTTTTTCGTTGATTGCTCAGCGAATCTCCGGATTCCGCCCTGGATCGATGACTTCTTAAATGGGATTAGAGTATTTCACCCAGATCCAAGATTAGTGGCATGAGAAGAGCAGGTGGTCTAGAAGTGCTGGACAGTCCTACACTTGGTCGACTTACGAGAGCAACGGACTAAGAAATTATTCATGATTCGATATCGACACTACAAAGACATTATTGTGGACCATTGATTTGGCCATGGCTGGTTCCGCCATGACCGCCTATTTTATTATAACCTTGTCAGCTGGGAACGGGCCAAATTGACAAAGCTAATGGCGGTAAAGCCCGACCATTCGACCAGAGAGTCGGTAAAGGATTTGAGAGAGTAACCTTCGGCGAGCCGGTGATCAAGGAACTCCCACGTATGACTGAAGTCTGCAGATTTATCCTGACTCATGAATAACTCTGTCATGTTAGAATCGCGTTGAATGGATGACCTCTCACCTGCACTTGCATAGATGGCCGACACGCCAGCCCGCTTCAAGTACCAATCAGAGTCACTAGATCGATCGCCCGCCAGAAAGACAATCTCGTCTGCCGTCTCGGCTAGCTTCTCAGTAGCACTAGGAACATTGTATGGTAAACAACATAATGCCAATGCCTTCAAGTTAGTCATATCTTCTATCACTCGGGTAAATACCTCTGAAAGTCGAGATGCATAGGGTATATTCCCTCGTAGCCGAGCTATGCATAGTAATCGGACTTTTTCCTGCTCGGATAGAGATCGATCCTGGATCGTATGGCTCTGTGTCTCACTCAACAATCCATTTTCTCGATCAACGAGATACTTCACCATTGCAAACGGCCCTTCTGGAAACACATCGACCGCACTGTCGCTGTATCCTAGCGAGCGGGTGCCATTGACGAGGGCTTCAGAGGTGAACCCAAGGGCAGGCACATTTGCAAGAGCCGCCTTAAGGATCTGGCTCTTCTTAGGGGACCATTTCGGCAAGTTCGGATGTTCCAAAGAGTGATAAAACGATCGCAAAGGCCGTAAGGATCCAAGAACTCGCGGTCGAGTCATGACGGTTCTGTCAGGATTGCTACAAGGTGGTGCGATGCGCTAGGCAACCAGATCACCAGAGACATCTCTGCAGTGGGTGACTTATAGATTCACGCTTGGATCAAGTTAGTGATTGTGCGAGAGTTGTCGAATCAGGTAGTCAGGGATGGTCAGGTCCAAGGAGGAGAGTAGATGACATGAACAGGACGGGCCTCGTGGACCAAGAGGAACAACGTGTACAGGAAAAGAAGCTTCCTAGTGCAGTTTGTAAGAAAATAGGCCATTTTTCACGAGAATGTTCCACCTGATGAGCAGAAAAATTCATGTCCCGTTGAAATAAAGGATGGACGCCCAGTATTACTGTGTCTCTATAGGAGTTGAATATAACATCGATTACCTTCTTAAATCGTATCATTGGCCTTAATACTTTAGCATGCGTTACTCTTTGCTTATTGGCTGCTCTGGTGAGTCTTGACGCGCATGCAGAGAGCAAGAACTTTCATGAAATTGTGAGATTTCTGCCAACGATGATTGCTACTATACGCAGCACACTGAGGCGGGTTACTGCCATTTAGAGGATGCTGAATTAGAAAAATATGTTTCTTGGTAAAGTTCTCGTACAAATAGATCGAGCCTAGTGGAAGCGGGAAACTTGACTACGTGAAGCTTTCGAGTCATTTGGGTGCCCGCTTTCCTTCCGTTTCTTTGCGCCTCACTGCATCCAGCACAAAAATAATCATCGAGACTCTATAGCGCTAGTAGGACAACTGCGCATTCTATAACTTGTCATTCACGTCGTAAAGCAAGACGTTGTTGGTTTGTCTTCATCGTCGGTTACTCCCAACTGTAGCGGTGAGAATATTTTTTTCTCTTCATCAACCATGACTTCGTTAGCGCGGCAGCTGGCGGCCATAAAAGCTAGCACCGGGTCTACGATCGACCGTAAAAAGCGACAGAAGAGTCATGGGGTCTCGTTGATCTTTGATAGCAAAGTCGCCGTGACTCAAGACTATGAAACAATTTATGCCATAGCCCTAGAAGGGTACGAGGAGCTTAAATTACTAGATCCTCGGTTTCAAGTCTTTGATAACTCTCTCTTTTCGGCTAACAGCATCAACATCGACCGACTGGTTCAGGTATGAAAGGTCGATCAACTACAAGCTGACCGACAGACCAAGGAGCAGAATGATGCATTGGATAAAGCAATAGACCTGTTTTTATCATACACAGCATCTAAGTTATTGCTTAATCCTTCCGTCAAGGCTTTGGAATGGCTTATTCGACGGTTCCGCATTCACGAAATGAACTCGGAGTCCTTGCTGTTGGCAATCTTACCTTACCATAGCCATCCTATATTTGTGAAAATTACATCACTAATACCTACTCTTCCTCCGTTGTTCAGTTTCCTCGAGAGATATAAAGTCAGCCAGCAAGCTCCTCCCAAACAGCTCATTATCCGAGCACTGGCAACTGACATTCCATTCTTCCATTTAATTCAGACATATATCACCACTCAGATTCTTAAAAAGTGCGACTATCATGGGATTCTGACCTTTTGGAGCTCTGCGTCTATCTCGAGTCTGTTATGGATGAAAGATAAACTATCTCGATCAGATGAGGTCGTGGCTGATTTGTTTTTACCTTACTTGTCGGAAATATTACCCCTCACCAAGAACCCTCAGGCCCAGATCGCTTGTTACACTATTATGACGGTGGTGTCTTATGAGTGTATCCTGACTGGCCAAATTATCGACTCCATCATGTCCACTATATCTAGCTCGTGGTCCAAAAGCTCGTTTAAATACGGCTTGAGTGCCATCATTCAGATCATGGGCGACTACCCTCACTGGACACCCGAAACGCCCTTGCCCGACTCGTTGTTGGTGAATCTTGACCGTGTCAGAACCGATGATTTGCTCAGCCTTTCGTCTAAAATATCAAACAAACGATTCCTTGTCGCCTGGTGCCTCGCAAACATCTCGCGTGGTAGTGGTCATGTTCCTGCTATCCTTCTTTCCTCCAATCTGGATCAATCTGATAAAAGGATTATCATTTCCAAATTATTATCTCTCGATCACTTGGATAAACAAATCTTCTCTTCTATAGCGGATAACGCTGAGACCCTAGAGATCCTCTCGTCGGTGTTGTCTGAAAAAGACTCTTCGTTGGATGACCTGGAGCTTAGCTTGCAAATTTCATTGACGTTCAAGCCCTCCTCTGCCCAAACCAGCGAGGCAGCGGCGGTCGTTTCTGTCAAAGAACCTGTCTCTTTTCATCAGCTGCTAGGAGAGATCGACGCCTCCCTTTTCTCCAACCATTCATTCCTCCGCGACTCCCAGGATATCTCAAAGGTCATTTCTCTCTTTATCAAGTCCTTGCAGTCTCCAAAGAATCTCGAAGAATTCCTCGATGCCTCCTTTTTCCAGCCAGATACTCGACTCACTTTTCTGGCCAGAGTATGGATAGATCAGAGCTTGCCTGTGTCTGCCCGATCTACTGCCATTGAGCTCTTTGCTTCTTTGATGGCCAAGAGTGGTTTCAGTGACTTTCAAGGCGTTCTGCCCTGCGTCTTGCTCGCTTTGAATGACAATCAAGAGCGGATCCGACGACTGTCCTGCGACCTCTTGCTGCGCTTGTCTACTTATTCTTCCAAAGGCCAAGTCTGGGGGTTGGATGCTCTATATGGACCCAAAGTCTCTGATCAGCTAAAATGGCTGTCACGGTCTGATTTGAATGCAGTCTTTGGGCATTTTTCGGCAAACCTGGAGCTATTTCAACTGGATCCAAAGGAAATCATCCGATCAGTTGCCGCCTTTATCGACAAAGGTCCCAAAAAGAGCTCCAGGTCTGCGTTTTTGACTTTTCTTTGCAGTCATATCTTGTGCGTGCCGTTTCTTTGGGCCAAACAGCGGCTTCTACATTTATTAAGTGGCACTACCAAGCCTCCCATTGCCAAGGCCGATCTACTGTCTCCTTTGATGGCCCAGTATCCACACGAGTCCTATGATCTGGGTTTCATAAAGGAACTGTTGGCTGCGATAAACGAGGCTGACGGACAAGAAGCAATGGCGTTTATAACTAGGTGTTTAGAATCAAACGATCCTGAGGTTTTCTCGTCCGCTTGTGATCGAGTCATCGAGCTGTTTGCAAAGCTTTCCACAGAGGTCCAGTTGACTTTTGTGAAACAGCTTCTCGGTCGCCTGTTAGAAACGCCTCCTATTGATATAATTGCTGTTCTCAACCAGTTGACGCTATCGACCGACCTCTTGCAGGCGCTTCTAGACACGTGCCGTCTAGAATCTTCTTCTTCAGGTCGTCGGAAACGCCGGGCAAGTGTTTCCGTGGTGTCTCACCTCCAGAACCAGGATCTGACTTCGGTGGCGCAAGATTACTTGAAGAGGTTGACGGTTGTGCTTGAGATAGTCGAACAACAGCCCCAGGGCGAGGATCCCGCTCTTCTGGGAGTTCTTTTCTCCCTCCTTGGCGACGTTCTCTCGTTTGGCGACGAGTCTTGGTTATCAATCGGGTTCACTTTGCAGCTCTTTGCTTCTTGCTTGTTGCGCATCTTGACCAAGCTCAAGGTAAGTTCGATCTCAGGGTTAATAAAGCTAACATCCAAGGACGCAAAGTATCTAAACTCCATCAGAATGGATACCTTGGTATCCTGTATTCGTGTTTCTACCCCAAACAGCGCCATTCAGTCTCAGTTTCTCTTGGTACTAGCTTCAATAGCTCCCTTAGCGCCCGAACTTGTCCTCCATTCCGTCATGCCTGTCTTCACTTTTATGGGTCCTGGAGCTCTGCGACATGATGATAGGCTGTCGACCAAGGCTGTGGATGAGGCCATATCCAGTCTCATCCCTGCCCTCGTCAGATCACCCACGAGAGATCAAGACGCCGCCCATCTTCTCCTAAGCTTTGTCACTGCTTTCCCCCATATTCCTTCTCATCGTCGGGTGCGACTGTTTTCGGCCCTAGCGCGAGCACTGGGAGTCGATTACAGTCTCCACTTGGTCATCGCGCTGTTGGGCCACCGGCTTGTTCATGCCAGGCCTTCCGATGCGAGACCTCTGGTCGCATTTCTCTCGCCATTTTTGGCCACATTCTCGCTCTCTGAGCAGCTGAACTCGTTGACTCACTTATTGGATCTCGCCAAGAGCCCTGAACATGTGGCAGAGCTATTTGACATTCCTGATTTCGGAGACTTCCTTACTCCTCAATTGGCTTCGTTGTTAGCTGCTGGGTTGAACTCTCGCCTCGATAGTCTGTCTTCCGGATCCCCAGAACAGCAAAAGGCTCTACGCGATCGTCTGACGGCCTTGATTGAGACGTTGACAGCCTCGTCGTCGTCTTCTAGTAAGGTCCTCCTAGGCCCAGTTCTGGCACTCTTGCCTCCATCGGACTTGATTTCGATTGCGATACAGCTATTGAAATCATCAGATCTGACAGTAAGAAAGCAGATTCTCTCTATATTGGAATCAAACCTGGCGTCTACTCCGACACTGGAGTTGTTCCATCCTATTTTGTCGGTTCTTTCCAATTCTACTGATGATCAAGAAATCCAATTATGTCTTACATGCATTGAAACAATGACTCCTCTGGCTGACTCTGTCTCGGCAGACTTCCTAGCGGCCATTCCTCTCATTGCAGGCCCGCTAGGTCTATTAAGTTCATCTCCGGATGTAACTGTCTGTGCAAGCTCGACCCTGGCTAGTATTGGGGACAAGCTAGGCCAAAAAATTATTCCTGCGTTGCCGGAGATCGTCCCTCCCGCTCTTTCGAGAGCTTTGGATGCCCCTCTTTATGTCCACTCCGCCATCTTGGCCTTGATGGATATCTTGGTCCAGCGCATCCCTTCGTTCATGGTCTCTTATATGCCTCGTATCCTTGCAGTGGCTGTCACCAATCCTGCCGAGCCAACTCCGGCGCTGTTGTCTGCCATGGTCTCTGTCATGTCCAGTCAATCTCACGTCTCGAGCACCCTCTTCACCGCTATCTTCAACGCTTGGAGACCGGCTCTTTCGTCGGGCGACGATGCTTGCCTTTTGGTCCTCAGTTTAGTAGACTTGGCGGTCGAGACCGTATCGCGAAAGACTGTGGCTGCCCAAAACTCTTCCCTTACTACATTCCTTCTTGAAGTCTGGCAGGATCCGTCTCAAGAAGTCCAAGCCAAGTCGATTGCGTCTGCCCTGACAATCGTCCTCCGTCTCAATGACAGGGCCTTCCGTCCCCAGTTCGATCGAATGGTTTCTTGGGCCTTTGCTGATCATAACCGTCTGCCTCTCTTCTTCCGATTTATAGTCATTTTGCTTGGTAGACTCAAATCTATCGTCACCGCCTACTATGGTCCCCTCTTGGATCCAGTCGCCGATCTGCTCAAGACCTCCTCTCCTCCAGCTCTCCATTCCATCTTAGAGTCGCTCACCCTTTCGTTCCAGAACGACGACTCGGACTTCTGGAAACTTCCTGAGCGTTTTGAAGTCATTGCACCTGCATTGGCTTGCCAGCTGGACTACGCAATTCCCAAAGAAGTCCCGGCTCTTTCTCGAGCCATGGTCGCCCTTGCCCGCGCTTGCCCTGGCGAGGAGCAGCGTAAGACGCTCAATAACCTCATAGTGGACCGCCTGAGAAGCTCGAACAAGAATACCGTCGTTGCTGCTGTCCAAGCTCTGCGCGCAATCTACGAAAAGCTTGGAGACGAATGGCTTGGGATGCTTCCTCCCTTGGTTCCTTCGGTGGCAGAGCTCCTGGAGGCAGATGACGAAGACGTCGAGATGGAAGTCCGCCGCAGCCTCGTTCCTGTGCTCGAGTCTGTTCTGGGTGAATCTCTAGATCGATATCTAGCTTAAAAGTGCTTTTTTGTTGTATTATTGAATTTAGATCGTCTCGTATACATTGTACTGATGCGTACTTCCCACAGAATGCCAAATCTAATAAGATTAAAAAATGCCTGATTCCTCTATGAAGGCCCCTCCCTGTATGTACTTGAAAGCAATAAACTAGTCTTGGAAAAGCGACATAAAAATACAGTCATTATTCTCCCCACAGTTCATCACCTTCGCCTTCGAGTCGACTGCGATGGCACCTGATAATTAGCTTCAGGCAAAATACTGCATACTTTTTAGCATGCTGGAACCAGAAAAGTTCGGGAACGCTGTATATTACGTCCTTGGGTCCCTGCAAGGGAATAAACTTTTTGCACTGGTGGCATTTTCCGTGCAGGACGGCTAGTCGGTCCGGGATTTGCTTGGGTCAGCTCTTCTCTGGTAACTAAGCCTACCTTGCCTCCAGCAAACTGGCCTCCGCTCTTATTGTGCGAGCTTTTGAGAGGTACAAGTTCGAAATCCACCGGAGGAGAAAACGGCTTCTTGGTCTTGGAGGACACTCCATGATAGAAATTCAAGTGATACCCTTGTGTTAGCAGAGTTTCTTTTAGATGATACACACAGTATGCACTACACTTAGTCTTGAGCCAGATTTCTTTCTCTTCTCCTCCCTTGGGTTTGCTAGCGGCACAAAGAGGACAAAGGGCCTCTTTAAGGACACCTCTACCGCGTGTATAGCGGGGTGAATAGAGATCATCTTGTTCTACACCTGAAACATGCCAAATTTTGGATGGGTCATATCGATCAGGCTCTTCAGTCTGGGGGTGAGGAAGCTTGGCATAGAAGCGTTGAAAATCGGGATTCAAAGGCAACCAGGAAGGAAAGGAGCGTTTAGTTGAATCAGCAGCAATCTCTTCCGAAGTCATCAGCCGCAAAGCGGCGTAAGAACTTCCCGAACTTGGCTCTTTAGCACTATTGTTAACTTTGCGCAGAGTATCAGTCTTTTTAGGTTTCTTTGGACTTGGAGGGTGCTGATGCGTATTTGATTGGAGAGGACGGGTCGGACTTTTCGCTGACCGACAATTCTTCTTAGGTTTTTTCTTTGCAGATCGGGATGATATGGAAGGAGATAGAGTCGGCGATTCAGCGGAAGAGATGGATGAAGAAGAGTAGCGACGTTTCCGTAAATGGTCGGGTAAAGTTAAATAGGGAAGATGAGAAGAATAGTCTGAGCTAAAGGAGTGGAAGTCGCCTTTCAGAGGGAGATCAGGGTATGAAGTGAACCAGTTACTTTTCTTGAAAGAGCGGCCATAAACAATCAAGTCCTGGTAATTGAGATCGTCCTCTATTGGACTCAAGGGAGGAGGAGCAATTGGACAGTTGGTATTTAATAAGCAGCGAGGAGAGATAACTGTGACAGTCAAGTGGTCATCACCATGGTCAGATTCGACGGCCTCATCACTAACATGAATACTATGGAAGCTCGTCTCAGCTAGATGATAATCATTCATCATCTTTGGGTATATATGGTCGGCTTCCTCTTCTTGTAGAAATGGGTCTTTTTCTAATACTGCTTTTGGGCAATGCCCGCGATCCTCTACCACTCCACCATAATCATTGTCTGTTAAATGTAGTGATTCATTTAGGGTATGTTTTGACCCACGATCCGAAATAAAAGCTTTTCCTTCTTCTAATTCTATTGGTAAACATGGAGATAGTGGTTCTAATTTTCTATCCCATTCGCATGGATCTAAGTCACCCTTCTCTTCCTCCAATAGGTATGAATGAATCAGATTATCGCATCTGGGTAACTTCATACTAGCTTGATCACTGATATTTTGATCACCCTTTGACTTGATTGGCCATTCTTGATCACTTTCTGTTAAAGGAGTGCTCTCGACTTCATCTAGGCTCGATAGGCCAGTCGTGGTAGACTGCGAGTCGACTTGAGATTGATCAGAGGGTGATTGGATTGCACCAAAGGCTTTAAAATCATCATAGCTATCACCACTCTTTACAGACACTATCATCCAAAGATTAGGTCGATAAGGGATCGTTGGATTATATGCATTGAACAACTTACCCGGACTGGCCTTTCAAGACTAGGCCATCTTTAACTTATCAGCAGGATCATGAGATAGGACGACGAATCTACAGAGAAAGGGATTGAGGACTTGGATTCGGGGTAAGATCGTATTTGCATTCAGGGCACGAAAGGCGGTCCGATCAGAGGGTAATAGTAAAGATTTTTGCCATAATAGTGATCATAGACGCGTCGACTTTGTTCCAGCGAGAGGATAAGGAAAGGTGGAGCAGGAAAGCACTTGAAAGTGCTTGAAATAATCTAGTCTCAGGAACCTTAGGCTAATTTCAGGTATTTCTAAGCTAAAGCAAGAACCTGGCCTAATAAAGAATATCTAGGATGCGTTCAGGATACATTCTGAGCGCGCTTTCTAGAGACGTGACATCCAGAGTAGATCATACCTTGAGAATGACATCAGAAAGCAGTTTGTACCAACATGTAATGCAAATGCAAGACTCTGGCTAACGGATATATAACAATAAAGGAGACATGGATATTAGCGACACTATGACCAGTGTTTGTGGCGCAGAACAGATTAGCTAAGAGCCAAAAGTTTGGTGTATCTATGATTATGATCCATTTGTGGAGACCGCTTGGAGGTGCCAGTCAAACGGCAATTGAATCACGGTTCCCGGGAATGGATCATATGGGTTGATTCTCTTGACATTGCTGTCGGACATAGACAGGGTAACGTGCCAGAGACCATAGCAACAAATTAGCTCTGGACGCGCGACGCGTCTTTTAACACAACCACCATGCTTGAGGCGAAATTTGATCAAGCTGCTCTTTTCAAAAAGGTAGATCCAGCATCTATGAAAGTGTTGCTAATGATAGATTATCGAAGCTATTAGAGATCAAGTTACTGATTGTAATTTTGAATTCAGCGATGAAGGTATTGCCTTACAGGCTATGGACAACACTCACATTGCCCTCGTGTCATTGTTGATCGGGCCGGAGGCCTTTTCTGAATATCGATGTGATCGTAGTATCACGTTAGGATTAAACGTCGCATCGTTGTCCAAGATTCTAAAATGCGGGAATAACGATGACCGGCTCACGCTGAGGGCAGACGATAAGCCTGAAAAGCTCAAGATTATATTTGATGAGGTGGAGCGAGAACGATTGAGCGAGTTTGATTTGAAGTTGATGGATATCGATCAGGAACAGCTGGAGATCCCTGATGCTGACTACGACGTGACAGTCACCCTTCCTTCTGCCGAGTTCTTACGAATCTGTCGAGATATGAATTCGTTGGCCGATGCTTTAACAATGTACACCGACAAAAATTCCATTCGATTCAATACTTCAGGTGACATAGCCGATGCTACGATTGTCTTGAACCGTCACACAGACCCGGAGAAGAAGGAGAACTCGGTAGACATCCAAGCTGCTGAACCAACTCAATTGACCCTGAATACTAAATATCTCCTTAACTTTTGTAAATCAGCGAGCTTGTCAGAAACAGTCCGGATTAAGATGTCCAATAGCCTTCCTATCATGGTTGAGTTTGGACTTCCCAGTGGTTACGTCCGATTCTTTTTGGCTCCCCAGATTGGAGACGACGAAGAAGACTAGTCGGTCGAGAAGTTGGGTTATATCACATGTCGGAAGTTGTTCCGCTTCGATTGATTTCGAGATCAGTGTTCCATTAATTAAAGCGATTCACAGTACAATCGGCCTGTAGCCAGCTAATTCGTCTTGTAACCAGTAATGGATCTGCTTATGGAACATACCTATCGAAAGTAACGACAAGCCTATCGAAACTACGGCTCCATCATGTGAACCAGACCAAAATTCAATACCTACAAATACCTAATCAAACTTTTAGAAGAACCCAAACTGACCCCCTGACCATGGACAGCTCTTACTCTAGATAACTGGACAAAACCAGAGCCTTTTCCGTCAATGGTAAAATCATTCTAAAAGCGTCTTGATCTTGCATGTAATATTTATGTAGTCGCTTTACCTTTAAAAACCCCATCCCATGATATATCCCAATGGCTGCTTCATTATCTGCTTCCGTTTCTAGCATCACCTAATCTGTTAGATGACATTGTCACTCTTAACGAACCTCATCTGCTCCCTGTGCTTTCATACTATCCAGAGCCAATTTGATCAGCTTCTTTGCAATCCCTCGCCCTCGGTAGGATCTCAGCACAGTCAACATGGCTATATATCCCCTCGATCGTTTATTCCGATGACTTTCCAGCCGGCAAATAATCACTCCTATCATTTTTTTCTCTCCACTCTGCTCATCCTCATCTTTGGCTATAAAACACAAATTCGGCCACTGACTGATAAAGTATCGATATACGTAGATAGAATACGGCTCCGACAATTCATCTGATATCATCGCTTTGATATCCTCAAGCCCAACCTCCCTCGACTTGGGGTTAAACTCTTCATATATGATCATTCCTAAAGGATAGTACCAAATCGGCGGTTGGTGTCTCTGCTGGAACCGTTACGCGTAAAGGTGGGTGCCCTTTTTAGGACCGTTGCTACTTGATCATCCGGAACAGGTCTCTAAAGAACCACGAAATCGATGTAAAATCCCGCCGCTAATTTACAATACGAACCTATCCAACTATTCTCCAATAGCCAATAGAAAAGTCTTTGGACTATGCGAGGTTTCTATGCTCTTTCGTATCATACCTATACACTTTCCCTCAAAATTGCCAATAGAGTATGCCATCCAGGACGCTCCAGTAGTTGGTATCCATCTCCTTCCTCATGACTGACAGCAGCTCTACACAAGAGCGCGAGGTCTTCGCCAGAGAGGATATCAAGCTGAGAAATGTAATAGACCAGATGGAAATCACTAATAGCTTCAAGTGGTCGCTCTGACTCACCATGGCCAACCCCTATCTGACGCGATAGAGCCTTGAGATCTTGGACTTCTCCAATGTATTCGCGATTCTCCACCGGAAAGGCCATATCCATAACTGGAGCTTTAAACACAGGTTTAGGGTTATCAGGAAATCCATGAGTCAAGGTCACGAGAAGATACTCCACAGGGAAGGCCGGTTTGGCATTGGTGGTGACTGTAGTCCCATATTGGTTTTTCTTGCGGTAATAGATGTCAGGAACGTATCGTGTCGACGTCGCTGGTTTGATCATCATCATTCCAGGATTCGATGACGGTTCAATGAGGTCTGCTTTGATCATTGCCTCAGCCATTTCGCTCACTTGATAGGCATTGACTTCGATCTCTCCTTGTACATTTCCTGAGACAACACAGGTGACAAATTTTGATGAAAAGTATCCCTGGTCTGACCAGTGACAGGGATTAGGATGACAGGACTGCAGTCGGGCAGCCAAGGCAGTTTCCAGACAAGACAAGAAATAAGACTTGGCATGCCTTTTACAAACAACAGTCCCGTTGCCTTTCCCAGCGTCGATCAGGTCAGTAAAGATAACTCCAACCACCATGAGATTTAATTTACCCACTAAACCATCCAAGCCTTTTGCTTCCCAATCATTGGTAACTTTAAGACCATCTATTTCGTCGCTCTGAGCCGGCTCGAAAATAGCTTGCACGACCGCTTTAACTCCTAGAGGTGATTGGTCGTACGGCTCATATGATCCAACCAGATAACCTAACCGCTGACTGCCAGATTTCCTCCAGCTATCCAGAAAAGTGTTGACTATACCCGGATTAGCAAACTCTACATGATCAACCATTCTAAATGTCTGAGGCTGTAACGTTATTGCCGGCGGTTGGCATTTAGTGCAAATGGCTTTAGGCCAGGGAGCGTGTCCAGAAGGACAGGGGACTTTGATCCGAAAGTCACTAGGAGACAAAGGATGAATGAAGCTGGCCTTTGACTCAGGCTTATTAGTTTCTGCATTAATTTTTCGGACGTAAGCTTGGAATGACATATGTTTGATGCCATGTTCTTTGAGGTATCCGTCATCCCAGGGTTCTAAATCAGCACAGTATTCACATTTGCCTTTGTCGCCATGTCGACACATCTTTGGATCCCGTTTCCGAGGAATTCGTCCACTTTGTTTAGCCAACTCTTGATCTACTGGAAGTTCCGAGGTCTGTTGGTTACCAGGACCTTCAGCGTCAGCCAGCTCATGGTCTCCTTGCCCCAGCTTCATATCATCATAATTCAGAAACATCAGATCTCCATGGTGAAAGCCAAGATCAGCAATCGATTGGCCACACAATGGAGATGCAAATGAAACATTCCCACCTGTAGGGCGATCGCTCAGAGTCAAAGTGGAAAAGTCTGCCTTTGGGATTTCTTTTCGAAGCTAACAAGCCGTCAGTTTGCTCTTTCACTTGTTATTGTTCAACTTACCTTATCGAGTACTGTCAAAAAGTCATCTTGAGGTTCGACTGATACCCGGAAATTACCATCTTTGGACCTAAATCGTAAAATCTATGGTCAGCTTCTCGTTCTTTTTTCGTCTTACCATGTTTAGGTGGCAATCTGTCGGTGAACTCGCAGAAGTACGATCCAGCGATACAATCTCGAGCTGGGAGTCGCTGTCACGGTTACGTACTTGTGGCCGGTGTAGTGAAGAATGCCAGATTGCAGGGCTATTTTTGGGCTTCGATGAACTCTACTAATTCGGTGTTGAATTGATGCAGCTGAATTGCCCTCGACTGGCATGTAGTGCTAGAGAAGGTCGACTCCAGGCACCATAGGAGATATAGCAACTGTAGATGATACATATGGCGCGGGTTGGAAGCACCATTAGGGTGAGGATCCAGAAGACGGGTTTATTACTGAAAATTGTCTTTCTGAACTGGAACCTGCAGAGCTTGGCTGCGACTAGAAGTCGTGCTATTCTTCTCTCTGATCCAGACGTTGCCATGGCACGTCTGGAGTGCACTCCGACCCAGAGTTCTCTCCTCGAGTCTCATTACAAGGGATAACCAGACACTGACACAATGGGAAATGTCTCAGTGTATTTACCAATTCTCTATGTTGCCTTTATGGTTTCGGCAATGATGATCTTTTCGTCAGTTTATAAGAAACGCAAGATGGGTAAGTGACGGGATCTGAGACAAAGCTAAGACGCTAGCCAAATTAAGCCATTTGGAGTTATGGTACCCTGAAAGTCCTGCAAAAGACATATATGAAAACCTCGTTAGCAGCGATCAGAAGATTCCGGATAAAATAATCAGAGCTGCCTTGCTGAACCGAGCGACGGAAGCGATCCAGCGAGTCTTTGCGATCCGCGAGTCGAAACCATCGTTAATGGTTCTACATGCTAAAATGTCGGTTGGAGACGACTTGCTGAAGCGATTTCAAGCCTACGAGAAATACCTGGATCTGGAACTGAATTCCATTGCCATGGAAGCGAATCGACTCAAGGACGGATGGGCCTCAACGATTTTCCAGTCGGCAAGTGAAGTCATGATGAATGAACGGGTGAGAGAGCGAATCAAGGAAGCCTCCAAAGAACATGAAACAGCGAAGAATGATTGGGAAATGGTCAAGAAAAGTTTAGAGTCATGAATAGAATGTATTAGTTATGATTATATGTCGGTCATCCCTAGTAACAGTGAATATCAGAGTTTCAAGTGATCATGCAAGTCTCTTTTGTACGTGTCTTTTCTAATTAGCTCTGTCTGTTTTTCCTACACGGAGTTACCCAAACTAAGTATATATTTCCAACCGATTCCAACGCCGTCTATATGCATATTACTCTTCAATCCCATAGCCATGTCTTCACTAGTTTCAATAGACTGTTCCTTTGCTGTGAATCTATACTCCTTCACAAACTCTGGCCAGTCCAATGGTTATATCATCCTGCTTTCCACCCTCGAGGGCAAGACCTTGCTGAATGCCTCGTTCCATATAAGGGCAAACGCCAAAAGGATCCCACGCGTATGACACTGCCTTACGAAGTAGCGCGTCACAAGCTTTTCGCAGCTTGGTGGGCTCCCGTGTCAGACAGGAGTTGATTGTCTCCAAAATCTCGTGCGGCCACATATTATCACTGAGCCCATCGGATGAAATCAGAATCAAGTCTCCCGGCTCCGTGTCGATCACACAAGAATCTGCGTCTTTAAGAGGGTTATCTGATGAATTCGTGCCCAGCTGTTTGGGGCAATCAAACCAATGCCATTGCTCTCTATCAGTAAAGATTATTTTGTTGTTGCGGATGACCCAAATCCGGCTATCGCCGACGTTGGATATATGTAACTCTCGGTCGCGCAATTCGCAGGTGAGAATAGTCGTCGTGCCACAGATCGATTGAGAATCTAGCCTATTTCTTAATGCAACTAAAGAATCATTAATCAGTTGGGGCAAGGTGTAGGATAGCCCAAACTTGTTTGCTTGCTTCCATCGCAGGAAGGTCTCGTCCAGCAACAAGGCCGACCAAACTCCTGGATATCCGGTTGGCTTGAGATTCCACGCGCCAACGCCATCAGCGACGCCTAAAAATGACTGAGAGAGCAGAATAGCGTCATCCCCATTGCTCTGAGCGTATCTCGGATGAGGAACTTGGTTAGGAAAAGGTTTTGGACTTCGCTTTGCAAAAGTCGACGAAGCCGATAAAAGCGCTAAGGACGGTTGAGATCGGGGAAGAATCTTCAACATAAACAGAAGGAGGAAAAACTGGAGTGTTTGAGGAGATCCGTCGAGGAAGAAGAGAAATTTGAACGACGGCGTCTGTAACAAATGGATCAGGAACCTTTTTGTCCCTCAATGGCGACTGTAACCTGAGAGGAAAACAAGACAAAGACGAGATGAATCAAAGACCTGAGTATTAAGAAGATCCTAATTGAGGCTTTCAGATGGGAGGTTGACTAGACGCGAAAGGGAGACTGTGGATTGATAATAGAGGTGGAAAGGTCTATCTATCCCTTGGGAGATGAGTTGAGATGATGCTGGGAGAAGAGCCGATAAAGGCGCCTCTCACTGGCAAGGCCGGGTAAATCGATGGAATTCAAATGCCGCCGACTATTTTCGAAACGAAAACATACTCGGTGAATACATGGCGAGTGGCGCCTTATTAGTTCACCAATGAATCAAATAATGAATATTATTTCATGATTTCGGAGAATTTGCCGAGTTAATGCCTTAAAAACCGAGGTTGCATTGCGTTTGGGTTCATAACGTAAGCAGCTTGGAGGAAAATATTAAACGCTTCAACACAGACGGTATCTTGGTAAGGATGATACATCAATGTTAAATATAATGATATTTAGACAACTGACGTCCATACGTGGAACTTTGACTTACTTGTCCTTGAAGGTCCTATCCCAGCGGCGTTGTTCGGACTTAGACTGGTGACTGTTTGCGAGCTTGGCATCACACGTCACGTTTACGGAATTCCCGCTATTGGAGTCATACACGGCACGCAGGCCGACTATGACGAAGGTTTTATTTATAGGAATCTTACCGAGAAGTCCCCGAAAAAAGGGCCAAGATATAGGGTCTGTCAAGAACAAATGGTGAAGAGCCAGGGGTTTCATCTGGGATAATCTGTTACGTATTCTCTGAGAGAAAGAAAAGAGACGAGACAGAACATGTCCCATAAATGACTCAGTCAATTAGATAAAATAGATGAAACAGATCGTACTCCTGGCTCGTCCTAGTGATTGGGCGTGATACGTCTAATACATATCAGGCTCTGATATGAAGTATAAAACTAGATCTCATGGGTCATGTCATGAATTAGGACGTAGGACCAAGGATATGAAGATCGAAACAGATCAACCAAGCCATCACCTTGGCAACAACAATATTTAGCAACTTCGTATGGCAATAATGCTTACAAACTACCGGTCCAACTGACGAATGAGAACTTGACAATGCACCCGGTATGGATCATATGACGGTCCACGACTGACTTGCTTGAGCCAGTGCTTCTGCAACTTTGATTTGGATTTGACTCGTACAAAATGAACCTGAACATAGTACCACGAGATTGGTCCTACCAGATGATGACATCAAGCCAGAACCTCGCTATAAGGTTGGGACTGGTTCAAGGCCATTGTCTTGGGACCTTGGCTTACGTAGGTTGGGGCATAAATCCCGTTGCGCAGAGACGGCCTGAACGACGAGGCCAACAGAATTATCCCAGGAAAAGTGATACAAAAATTACATTTATTAATTCTCGCCAGCCGTACTTTTGAATCCTACGGCTGACCAAAACGTCGGCTCGATCTGGCTATAACTGCTCGTATATCTGACTAGCTGGAAAGCGTCTTACGCAATCCTGCTGACGTACTAATAAGGATCGTCTTTGTAATTGATAGTACCGCAGATTGGTTCTTGCCAAGCCTTGTTGGTATCAATTCGCCTTTGTGGTTGCCACAGCACCGGTCAGGAGCAAGACGCCCTACCCCCCTTCTGCCCATCAGACTCTGCCGGAACCGTGGATTGTTTATCACTGCAAATTTGCGTGGATCGTCTCAAAGCAAAGTCTGTGACCCGTTAAGTCGTTCGTTTCCCCTTGTCTTCTTTCATGACTTCGTCTCCGACTCAGTCTTTAGAAGATGTGTCTTCTAAACACTCTAGGACCTTTTCTATAACCTCGACCGTCTCCGACAACGGCATGGATAAGGGAATTGAGCCCGAACTCCATCCTGTGATCCATCTCATCAAGGCCCAGCAGCAGCGGCTTTACCAGGACGGGTATTTCATGATACTAAAAGATCTTGATCAGGGTAGGCACCTCGGCGGTCTGTGAAGGCATCAAGGCTAACCAATAGACGGAAAACAGAGCAGTGATCGTCAATGGCAGGAGGTTTATGCCCAGCTGGTCGGCACCATTATTTCTGTGTGGAAAGTCAGCGAAATTGGCGATGCCAGTAAAATCTCTACAGTCAAGCCTACCTATATAAATATTGCTGATGCATCTTTTCGAATGGTAAGTTTAGTTCTTGATCGTATTAACCTCTATTTAGATGTCCAAGCTAGCGACTCCATCTGGCGAAGTCAATAATCTTCTGGCTATTTCTACTACCCTTCGAAATAGATTCCTACTCCAGTTTTCTTCTGTCTCACAAATGCAACAATGGAATTCGGCCTTCAGGCTAGCCGTATACGAGAATACCGCTCTTCAGGAAGCCTATACGGGGGCGCTGCTATCGGCCAAAGGCAAAAACATCAATGGCATTCACAATATCCTTGCAGAAACGAAATTCAAACATTACGACTGGGTCCGAGCCCGGTTTGGAGCGGGAATGCCCTGGAGGCGATGCTATGCGGCCATCCTCCCCTCTACAGAGAAGCGCAAAGGAAAGCGGGTCTCAGGACAAATAGTGTTTTATGAGGACGACAAGAAAAAGTCAAAAAAGGCCCCTCTGGCCACCGTTCTATCTGCCTACGCTGCCTACGCCGTGTTTCCCCAATCGCCGGCGTTGTTGAACAGTTCGACTCTGTACAAGATCGAGGGCCAGGTCAAGTTTGCTGGTCAAAACAACGAGGCCAGAGATGCGTACGTTTTTATCATGCCCGATGTCCATCCAGCCGTGCCTGGGTTTGAAACCATGATCCGGAATCTCGTTCCCATCTTCGACGCCTTTGGACTCTACGGCCGACCCAAGCGCCTTAATGCCGATCGAAAAGATTTGCGAAGTCTACTGTTTGGGCTCCCTGATCTTCCACGCACCTCATATCTCAGCGTTGTCGATATCAACCTGCTCACTATCAACTCCGAGTCTGCGAGCTGGGTCGACAGCCAATGGCGGTTGTCTATTCGCGAACTCTTGTCGAGAAAACTCGCTTCCGGTGTCAACGACTCGCGACGAACGAGTCTTCCCGAGACAACGTCTTTGGCTAACAAGCGTGTCCCCATCCGCTCTCCCTATCTCCCGCCTGAGAGTCCCAACATAGACTCGAGCCCCCTCCCATCTCCCCGGATGGCCGATGGCATGCGACACGCGCTGTCATCAGACAGTCTTTCTACGTTGAGCGGCCGCGGAGACACTACTCCTTTTGCCTCTGCCACCAGCCTGACCCAGCTCAAAGAGCCGTCGGCGGCGATGAAGAAGAAACAGTCGTCAGACTCCCTGCCCAAGCAACCGCCCTCACCGCTACAGAAACTCGGCCAGCTCCGGCGGTTTGTGCCGAGTGGACCCAGGCCTTTGTTTAGGAACAGCCGCCACGAGCGCAGCGCGTCTGAGGGCGTCGAGCCGTCTACGATGATTCCTGTTACTGGAAAGTCGCACAAGCCTGCGAGTGGCGGTGAAGCCCACGGACGACATTTGTCCCCAATCCAATCGGCCAACAACCGATCTGGACAAGGATACGTGAGTCAGCTGCCAACTAATCGAGATGAAATTAGGCGACAGATCCTGACGGACGACCTGACGCCGACGAGGTCGTCAGAATGGCACGACCGGTTGGTGGAACAAGAGGCGCTGGGGTTCCCCGGCCGCAGCGAGTCCCAGCTGAGCATGCGGAGGGACGTTGATCCAGGCTTTGGCCGCGCAGAACCAGAGCGGCGACTGCAGACGAGTGAGACTAAGCAACCGTTCATGCAGGCGTCGAGATCTGGAGAGACCTACCAGCCGCCTGTGCGTGGACCGAGACCCGATCAAACCCGACCGATGCAGAGCCGACGGCCTCTACCGGCGGCGCCAGGATGGGAAGGAAACCCAGGGGCGCCTCTGACCGCAAGAGCGGGAGGCTATGGAGACGGGTCGTCGTCGATGCTGCTTGATTAAAGTGAAAGACGAGCGTTGGAGACGCAAGCGAGTGTGTGCAGTGTACCAGTAATGGGTGACGAGGACCAGCCGTGAGTGGCGTTTTGTGTAAAACAGGAATAGGAAAAAAAGCGTCAGGGGAAATCCCGAGTCGTAGTCTAATTTGTTACACAGGCACCGCGGCCATGGGGGCCCAGAATATGCACGCCAACCGAGCAGCACAGGGCAGCCATGTGAGAGGCCGGCTGACCCGCGATTTTAGGGGCACACAGATCACAGAGTGTGCACGTCCCAACAAGGTTTAGCTCCGCCGGTGCACGTTACCCGCAATAGGAATAGCGTGGGTACAAGAAAACACAGGAGCCAAAAGAGGAAAGACGTCAAGTCCGAAAGTTGATTTTGGTGGTGCATGAGGGGACGGTCTAGAACGGTAGGACCAGGATCGAAGGACGAGGGCAAAAATAAAGAGGTTCCAACAGACGGAAGGCAAGACAAAGGCGGCAAGCGACCAGACTCGACTTGCATGACCAAAAGGGCGAAATAATGGAATACAAAGTATATCTGACAAGGAGAAAAAAAATCAGGTTATTATTTGTTGGAGCCAAACAAGGAGCTACAAAGAGATGTTTGTGGCGAACGGATATGGAAAACGACCAAAGAGGGAAGCACAAAACCGGTCCAAAGAGAGGGTGCTGCAAAAGTAAAAGCCTCAATAGCTTAGAGGGCTAAGACTAGTTCCACCACGAGTCGGCCCAAAAAGGGAATTTCGGGGATAAACTCGAAACAAGGTCCCAGGCTTGCTAAGAACCACGAAACGACTAGTGATAGCACGACGGTTCCGAGGAGCAGACAGCTAAAGTAATTCTGGTATATAGAACCAAAGCAGACCGGCGCGTTTACGAGAACAAGTTCCAAACCTGACGAGATGGGGCCGAAACTGGTGACTACTAATGGCCCTTTCTAAAAAAAAACAGAAGGTAGCACAGGATCCCCTTGCCCTTAGACAGCGCAATTTTTTGGGTCGAGCACTAGGATCAATTGACCACTTGGACGGCGTCTTAAAAATTGGGTTGCGACTTTTTTCCTCTACTCTTGCATCTTTTCCACTGCCACCTTTTAAACCGTCGAGAAAATTTTAAATAGATCGATTGAATGACTGCACAGTTGGATAAACCATGGAAGATTTAAGAGCTTTGAAGACCAAACTAAAGGATATCCTCTCGACCCCGCCGGCCACTCATGAAAATAACGACCGACCGTGGCCTCTAACGCCTACAAGCTCGCCAGGATCCCCAAACGACTCCCCTAAGCGAAGTTTATCACTCCAAATTCGACGATCAACCTCGAGAAAACTATCGATCAACCTCAACGACCAAGACGTTATCACCCCAGGCCCATCACTGACTCCTTCATCCGCAGGAGGACTGGAGTTTCCCCATTTAAATTCGACATCCGACCCTCCTCCAATTGAGGCCACTGCCCCCGTGTCGAGTCGGAAAGCAAGCGTGTCAAAGGATGTACCCTCGACATCAGCTGAGCCTTCGAGAGAGTCGCACCTCTACGATCCCGAAGAAGTGGCGGATCAAATGGCTCAGGAGATTTTGGCTCAAGTGCGAGCACGAAATAATGATACTACCAGACCAAGTGAGGTCTTTGAATTATAAAATACAATATTACCGCGGGTGTGGTTGCCGAAAAAGGAATTGGCTGCAGTTGATGTTGATGAGGTTGAGTGTCGGATTTTCATGTTTTCTCGGGGCAAAGATACGCTGAGCGGTTCTTTTCTCTTCTTTTCATTCGACGTATCTTGGTATCTCGAATGATATTTTCCTTGGTTCTTTTGGTCCATCCTCGTCTTTTCTTTGTTAGCGGGGACGCTTCATGTTGTGTTGGTTGGTTGTTTAAATGTATCCTTGCTTGTCTAGGCGTTTTTCTCGGGCTGTTTTATAAATAAATTTCGGTGTTGCTTGTTCATTCTTTCTTGAACCTCGTAGCTCATGCTTGATCTTACACGTTTAAACTCCTACGACGATCTGGTTGGCCACCGTGCTGCTTCCTATCCCTTGAGTGGCTATGGCGTTCGTGGGCGAATCAGCGGTCCATCGTTGCGACTACAACGTTGTTCGATTGAGCGTGTCCGGTGCACGGCTCGAGCCATCATAAACTCTGAGCAGCCTATTCTTCAATATTGCCCAAATACAAACAACCAAGTGACACCGGGCTCACAGCCATATATCCATTTGATCTTTCCTCCTTTCATCATCTTTCCCTGGCCCAGATGCTCACCCACCTGGGAAGCTAAGCGAGGCTTCGCAGTATGTCTAGTTCAAAAATATAATACAAAATCAGCTTCTCAGATCCATAGGGCGCTCAGGCCAGCCGTTTCCCTCGGACATAAGCCTTTGTAAAGGGGTCATTCATCGACAACTCTTACGTCACCCTAGCTAGGAGGGCCCATAGTAGGTGACGGGTCCATATTCATCGATAGCCATCGCTGTAAATCTCCAAACGAAACCATTTCGTTGGCAGGCGCAGAGAAGAGCGCGGTCCAGCTATTATCCTCAAACGTCCCGTCCCCAACGTTGACGTTTTCCTCTGGTGGCCGGCGCTCCCCTGCCGGAGTGGGAGGGATGCTATCGGGTCTTTCCTTGGCATCCATTTCTGTCATTGCTTCGGAATATGTTTGATTGCTCGACGCTGTGATCGAGATGGCGTAGTTGGCCCGCTCGAGTAGTCGATCGTAAAACGACCCAAAAAGACTGTGGAGTGCTTCGGCCATAGGCCAGTACTCGCCTAGTTGCCTCATGACGCCGAGGAGACTTTCCAGTTTGCTTAACGCCTGGAGGGTCAATAATGGATTTTCTCTCTCTGCTTGGCGAGTCTCTTGCATCAGCTGAATGGCCGCCGCAAAGGCAGCAGTCACAGCCTCAAAGGGACACCGGTATAGGGCCTTCTGAAGAGACAAATGTTCAAATGTTTTCAATATCGACGCTCCTGCAGCAGCGCAGATATCGTCAGACATGGCCGACGACATATCTCGCCGGCGGTGGAGGTGTAGAACGACTGTGTTGTAGTTGAGATAGAGGAACGAGGCCCAAATGTCATCCTCGGCCCCGGGTATCGACTGGCAATTGGCTTGGTGAGGGCGTAAGCGTGGAGGAAGATTGATAAACCATGAGGCCAATCTGCTGTCGAGATCTTTTTGCAGCTGGACCATCTGGGCAGCAGGAGGAGGAGAAACAGCAGCGACACGAAGGATGTCGAGGGCGATTGCGGCGAGGATAGCATTTTGAGTGCAGAAGTCGATGTCTATAGAGGAACTCAATTTTCCGTCTTCGATGAAATCATTCCGAGTAAGCGGCAAGGCGTCATAGTCTTCAGCATGAAACATGCAAGGTCTACCATAAGCCAAGGCCATATGGACTTCGGAGCAAAACAGAGTCCACCAGAGGCGATGCCATAACCGACGGAGATTGAGAGGAGCTCTCGAGCATGGTTTGAGCTCACGATTCAAGCCCAGTCCAAACGCTATGCGACAAGCTACGCCCATCCAGTAGTAGCCGTTGCCTGAAATGTCGTCGGTGCCTTCGAATTGCCACATAAACAGCATTGCGACTTGGATAAGGATGACTCTATCGTTCTCGTACCGGACGTCAAAGAGAGCTTTTGCACGAAAGAAAAAAGTTAGTTTGGCCATGGCTCGGTTTTCGGTGATCTTGTGGTGCTGGGAGACATGAGCTCCGACCATTAGGACGGCTTGCAGGAGCATCAAGGGAGGGGGGTTGTTTTTATCTGCATATTGTTTTCTAAAGTCTGCTTCATTGAGAATAGGAAACCCTGGATGGACGTAGCGGAAGTAAGACTCGACCAAATCATCGCGGATCTCTTTAAGGGGTAACTTTGTCGATTCTTGAAGGATGACCGGATTCCATTTAGTTTGGGGAGTAGTTGCGCGGGGCTTCCAGGGCAGAGATTCACGATATTCGGGCAGAGCATAGTGAGAGATTTCCGAGGCTGAATATTCTTGGTGGACCAGAGTCGAGATATTCGACCCTTGCGACCCGATATAAAGGATCCGGCCTTTCCAGGAGGATTCGTGGATTTCCGGATCAAACGCCGTAGCAAACCCATTCTTTGCCATTCCCTGTTTAACCACTTCTTCCTGAGTAAACACGTCTCCATTGCTCTTCAGGCTCGAGTGCTCGGACTCATTGCCTTCGTTGGCTTCAGAATGAGGATTGACGGTGGAAGGAGGAGTAGGAGGGTGATTGATAATACTGGAGATGCATGCCCGATCATTTTTTTCCGAACAGGGAGGAGACAAGAAATTTCCTGACGGCATGTTGGCGGGAAAGGTATAACAATTGGGTACCGACTTGTCGTTTTTACTCTTGTTATACATATTCTTTGAATATCGAGGCCGATTTTTCCTGTCTTCGGCTATGGAAAACCTAGAAAATTAGTATCTAGCTCGGCGCAGGTCGCAAACCCATCAAACTCACGAGCATTTGATCTTTCCTCGGACGCAATGAGAGCAAGGCTGACGATTTACGGAATCGCATTTCACTTTTCTGCGATAACATAAGTCGCATGATTTCATCAACATCTCGTCGAGGCGATTTCAGTCCTCCACCTTCTCTGTCCCTTTCTTGATTGGAAAGACAGAGATACCAGTCGCTCCTTATCAGTTGTTGCCATGGCACTCTCGTTTGGTCTATCATTGTCTACGCAAGCGACGCTGATAGTGCCCGTAACCTAGACAAGCCAGGGCTTTTCAGTTTAAAGAGACTTGGAGCGGCGGTTCAAGACTGTATTGATGATGTGTTTTATTTATTTTTGAGATACGCGCATGGTTGCGTGAGTAGACGGCCACGATGGATCTTGTGGGAGATTACATATCTTTGTTGATATCCCCCTTCAAGAACCAGGACGTGTATTGTACTAGACTAACTAAGATCGGTTAGCCATACAAGACTATGTCACTTTGAGTGCATTGCTCTTTCGAGCGTCCAGTGCTATTTCGTTAGTTTGTCAGATACCTTAACTCCGATAAGAATAAATGGCGCATGTCGATGCTTCGAGCTAGCGTAAATGTCGCGTGCTTTTTGACTAGTTCATGGCTGTTTTCAGCCAAGTCTCATAGAAAGTTTTGCTGTCAACTGATGCGAAAGCTACTCGCTCGACTCTTCTATTGTGATTGCCATGGTTGTGCATGATTAAATACCAGAAGTTAATTATTCATTATAAATTAAATAAAACCGCAACCTTAATCTAACCTTTCTACTGCTGTTACCAAGATGTGTGCCCGCCGTCGACGACGATGTTGGAGCCGGTACAGAATGAGGACGCATCACTGGCAAGCCAAACTGCTGTACCTCGCACCTCATTGCTTTCACCAATGCGACCCATAGGATTCTCACTGGACCAGGTCTTTTCAATCGCAGGGTCTTTGTCCATTGTGATCTGCGCCATCTTTGTCCGGATGTAGCCTGGGGATATGCTGTTTACTCGGATCCCGTAGGCCCCAAGCTCACATGCCATGGACCGTGCCATCTGGAGAACGGCAGATTTGGAGCTGTTATAGGCAGTCCAATGAAGACCTTTGTTTGTGATCGAGCCAGACATGGACGCAATCATCACGATGGACCCTCCACAGTTGTGAAGCTTCATCTGCTGGGCGCATGCTTGGGCCAAGAAGAAGACTCCAAAGACGTTAACTTCAAACACTCGACGGAAGACCTCTGGGGGATACTCTGTACAGTCATGATGCCCACCTAGAATACCGGCTCCCGCCATACATATATCCAGTCGTCCCTCACGATTGGCAATGTCGCTTACCAAATCGTGCAGACCAGCATGATTGGTCACGTCCATCTGGCGATAATGAATCGAGCCCGCACCAGCGATTCTCTTGAGATTGCCTTCACATATAATGAAATCGTCCGAGGGACCGGTCGGCAAGTCTATACAATAGACTGTTGCGCCAGCTTCCGCATAGGCTACAGCCATTTCAAGGCTCAGGCCGCCATTTCCTCCCGATACCACTGCGACTCGACCCCCAAGACTAAACTCGGAAAAAATGGGGGGCAACGTAGTACCAAAAGTCGTAGCCGCACCGGATGCGGCGCCGAAATGATTTGCGGATGGGTCTGGGTGACCAGGTGAGATCAGCGACTCGTTGCTCAAACCGACGTGAACGCCGATGGGGTGAGGAGGTGTCATAGCTGGAGGCCTATGGGTCGTGGGAAGGCCTTTTATATTGTTGATTGTGGGGTTTGTCCATGCAGAGTGGCTCGCGTGTGGCGGGGTGGGATGAGCATATCAACGGCATGAGCTCAGATTCATGTGGGGAGAACCGTCTCAATTGACGAGTCCAGGGGTTTGTTGTAAGGCGGAACTAGCACAGTACAGAAAAAAAAATGCAAATTTTAATCAGATCTCGCGTGAATCGTATATCGGGACCAATACGGGACCGTTGAAGGGGGCTACAGTGTGCAAAGCAGGCTGTCACGGTTCTTGTCGTTAGAGATTAGTGTCCGAGACAAGCATGGGCGATGCAGCATATTCGTGCCCCGCGTTCTAAATTTGGGTGTCAAATTCGAGCCCCAGCGTTTTTTGGGGCAATGACATTCCATAGTGTCGTTCAGTTCCGGGATGGTGCTTCTACTGGTCGAGTGGAACCATGTGGGGCGAGATCAAGGTGGCTCTTTTGAGTTTTATTACCGGAATAGGTGATACTGAACATGGCGCAATATCAGATAAGAGCTATTATACAATGGTGGAGATGAGGCCGGCTTGCTCATCGTCGCTGCTGGGATATTCTTCAATATCGTCTAGAGAAGGGCTGAGAATAATCTCAGGATTAGCTTCCATTCGGGGGTAGATCAGACTAGGGTGAGATCCGCCATCTCCGACCGTTGCGAATGGGACGGCGTTTGCTAGGGAGGAGCGGGCCATGGATAACGTAAAACAACACGACGGACAGTGTCTAGCCCAGGCCGAAGAACGTAAGAGCCAATAGGGAGCCGGCCGCCCAGTCAATTGTTTGACCAGCTCTGAGGTGAAATGATTACAGTTGTGAGTCAAAAGATCATAGTCTGACGCCCGGTAAGATCTGCTGGCCAGTTTCTTGACGGTCTGCTCGATCTGGTCCTGAGTCATGTAGGTGAATCCTTGGAGCATAGAAAACCGGCAGGTCACAATCATCTGGCGGCCTGACGATGGATTTGTCTGGTTCGGCCCCGGCTCGTCTTGATAGGCCTCCAGCTCGTTGAAGACCGCATTCAATGGGGCCCTTGGCCGGGTGGTGAATACGCCGGAAGCATTGGAGAATGGATCTCCACCATAGCAGTACTCCTTGCCATCTATTTCTACTCCTGAATGATAAATGCCCAAGCCGAGGCCCCACAACAAGTTCGCCAAGCGAGGGTGGGTTGGAGTCAGAAGGTCATAGACGTTTATCCGCACTGCTGTCTTGGATGACAGTGAATTCGTCGATGATCCTGAAACTGATCTCGAATGCTTCGAATGTCCTTTCCGTCGCTTCTTGTCTTTGCCGGCCATCAGGAAGTCACGTGGGCAGGTGCTTGGTAGTGGCAAAGAATGGTTGACAACAGCAGCGATCGACTCTGGGTGGCCATGGCTCTCTGATTGCAGGTCAGATCTCGATCACCGGAATCGGTCGCTGTCCTCGCAATATAGGACCACATTGTCTTTTCTGAGAATCTACGAGTAGCATAACTGGCCTCTGTGGCTCAGTATGACTCGAGATTTAGTGTATATTGATCAGCTGTTACTGTTGGGATTAGATCGAGTGCCTTTCCAGTCAAGACAAGAATGATCGATGCGCTGCCGTCATAGTCGGTCTTTTCCGTCAGGCTTAACGACAGGGCTATCTCATTCCACGGTTAATACAGAGTCTCCTTTCTCACTTGGGCGATCGTCAGACTTCTACGTATGATCCAATAAGGAGATCGCTATGTAAATGTAGGAAACAGAGTCACTTGAGAGTGTTACGATGGCGATCAAAGCTGAAGTGCCATTCTGCAATCGCTACATGTATCTAGTCTAGTCATCTGGGGTGGACTTTTCGACACAGTGTATCTAGTCTTGCTTCTAAAGTCTGGCGAGTCTTGTGCTTTATCATTGAAATTTTCATTCAACTGTCAAAGAAGAAGAAAAGCCAATCGACATACAGCTGATTCAACTACCATCTTTTCTGTA
Organism: Trigonopsis variabilis; assembly: GCA_003707065.3. Lineage (NCBI taxonomy): Eukaryota > Fungi > Ascomycota > Trigonopsidomycetes > Trigonopsidales > Trigonopsidaceae > Trigonopsis > Trigonopsis variabilis. The sequence continues at coordinate 334,024 of PPXM03000009.1, read as the reverse complement.
GACGGTATAACCTGGAGCAAACATTCAAGGGTCAATTAACTCAATCCCCCAGTCGTGACCGACCTTTTACAAACAATTTCAATAATTGCACCGAGGAATTATGTCCAGTGTCGGAAAAGACCTGAATTCTTGCCCATAAGTCAGTCACGATGTCAGGCATAACGAACAGTTTTGTATATTCCCGTTGGAAAGTTAGAATACATTCTTGAGTCTCACGGAAATAAGTTTAGCAAGAGTATCGACACAACAGCCGAGAAAACCAAGACTCGTCATTTTAGGAAATTACAGTGAGAGAGTGGCAATGATACAGTTTACTCAAGGCCAAAGAGGAAACAGAGATTCCATCTCAGTGTGAACGCTTGTCTGTTTACCCTACGGTGCAATTTACTCCCCGTGCTACTTCAAATGATTAGCCCACAGTTCAATGCCTTACGCCATGAGCTAGCGTCAAGATTCAAGCCACCGCGGTGGTGACTTTTCTAGGACAGTTTTTCAATGCAATCAGAAAGACGAAGAATATTAGATGTGTTGAATTTAGGATGCTTTCATATCTTATTGCTTGGGCCAATTGCAATGGATTTTTCATCCTCAAAGGCGAGGCTTATCCTCCCGTCTCGACGAGAGGTCCAGAAATGATTCTTGCAGGAAACAGCCTGCTATAGAAATTTCCCAAAAGGGTATGCACTATCAAACGTGGACACAATGGATGTCGCATGACAACCAATTTAAGCTTTGTCCATGACCTTGCGGACTCTTTTAGTGTCACCTTTGATGCAATAGCCTGGCATCTCATAAACCATTCCTATCTTATCTCTGTCCTTGTACTAGTAGGGAAAGTTCTAGACAGATCACCGTCTTCACAGTCGATGAATGGCGGATGCCCCGCTCGTCACGCTGGGCTACAATTTGGGAAGTCGAAGATGTTGACAAAGCTTGTCCACGCAAGAAACACATATCACATCGTTACGTGATATGTTCCTCCTCCATTAAAGCCAGGTATCTGACTTCGACTCTTGCAAACAAAGCTCATGTTCTGCTTATCCTTCTAAGATCGCCTTGTTCTCTACATTGCATGATGTAGCGTTACGCGTCGTGACATAAAGACAAGTGCCATAAATTTTCTTCTAGCTCTTTACACGGCATCCGCACGGCGCTGATGTTTTTTTCACTGAACAAGTTATTATGAACTAGAATGTAGTCATGATGCCACATTTCATAAAGTAGCCATATATTCTTATAAACAATCACATCTTTTCTTATAGCTAAGCATAAAGAGTGATAACGGTCGGGTTAGCCTACTGGGCTATAGTGGGCGATATTACCGAAACCGTCCCCCTATCAGTGGAACATTGCCCTTTACTCTGCACCGATTACTCATTCTGACTGCTAATATCCCCTGAATTCGCAGATTAGAGAGGCCTTGTTTTTAATTAAAAGTATTTACTTGCATTAAAACTATCTCACAAGTTTCTGTCGCGTTTCTGTCTCTTGTCGCAATCTCTTCTAATCACGATTGGTAATCACTCAGTCTGACTAATTCTCACCCTCGATCTTAAACTGAGTGTAATTGGTCTAGCGAGGTACTTTGCTCAGTGGTTATAATCAGAGGGGCACTATATTGGTTATTAATTGATAATTCCATACATATTTCCGGGTTTTAAGTACTATAGCGGCAAGCTGCAGGCACGGCAATAGAAGGATATCTGCGGCTTGAATTTTTTTTTCGAAACGCAAGACAAAACGTTCATCTCCCTTTCTTGTACATACCTTTTCTGTTAAATAATATACCTTACAATGTCAGATTTGACACAGAAAGGCGATCAAGATCACGCAGAGACATGTCACCAGTCGGTGTCTAGTACGTCGACGAGCGCCGAGGACATCAAACCTTACGAGGCTTTCACGGTCGGACAAGATTATGATCTTGACCTGGGCTTAAGAAAAACTATTACCCGGGAAAACCACTATGAACCTGATGAGGTGGAGCGAATAATCACCGAACTGGACGATCAGAGAATACCTACGAATGAGTCAATAGTGTGGGTCGATTTTGACGGGCCTGATGATCCTGAAAATCCTCGAAACTTCTCATCAAGAACAAAGATGGCGATTGTACTATGCTTGAGTGCCCAATGTTTACTAGTGTAAGGCTTTTGAATTAGCTAAAGCTAACTAACAGGGTGATGTATTCCACATCTTACTCTTCAGGTATCAGCGGAATAGGCAAGACGTTTTCGATAAGTAACAACTACGTGTTGGATTTGGGAATTACATTTTACTTGTTGGGTTTAGCCTTTGGACCGTTCATCGCAGCTCCCATGAGCGAATTCCTCGGTCGCCGGGTAGTTTTTCTCGTCACTGGCGTCCTCTTCACCATATTTATCGTTCCTGCTGGGGTAGCGCGGAATTTTGCTACTATAGTAATCTGTCGGTTTATTTCAGGGTTCATGGGATCGGCATATCTTTGTAATAGTGCCGGAGTGGTCAGCGATTTATTCAACGAGGAAATGAGGGCATTAGCAATCAATATCATATATGCATCTCCCATGTTTGGCCCTGTGATCGGCCCTATTTATGGAGGGTTTACTTTTGAAGGCGTTGGCTGGAGGTGGCTAGCATTGTTTGTCTGTTTTGCAAGTTGTGCCAATTGTTTGTTGCTATTCTTTTTACTAAAAGAATCCTATCCACCATATATTCTAGATCAAAAGGCGGCCAGGCTGTCTAAGGAATATAATCAATTCCAAAGCGATGGTTCTGAAAGCGCCAGTCCAGTCAACTCGAACATTAACGGGCAAAACGTCGATAACACCTCGAGCGACTTGACTAAAGAACAGCAGGTTGGATACTCGGCTACCAGTGGAGACGTTGAGAAGGGCCCTGAGAAGAGATTCTTGAGCAAATACAAGCAAGATCAAACCTTCTCTATGAGCCCTAGACAACAATTCCTATTAAACCTTTATCGACCCTGTATCTTTTTCTGCACAGAGCTCACTTTGATCTTTATCAGTCTTTGGATCGCTGTTCTCTATGGCATTCTCTACCTCACCTTTACCGCGTTCCCAGTGGTCTTTGGGCAGCTCAGGGGATGGGGCGATGGTATGAGGGGCTTGGCATTTTTAGGAATTGGAATTGGGACTGCAGCAGCATTGTTGCTGAACGGACAGTGTACAAAGATGTACTTGAAAGCTCCAATCAACCCTGTGACGGGAAGACGATCTCCGGAAGCAAGATTGATTCCGTGTCTCTATGTCGCCATCTTGCCTTCCATTTCTCTATGGTGGTTTGCTTGGACTTGCTCGCCTGACATCCATTGGATAGTGTGCATAATTGCTACTGTTCCATTTGGGTTGGGCAATACCTTGGTCTTCCTTTATGCATCGGCCTACTTGATTGACGCCTACTCCATCTACTCGGCTTCTGCTATGGCCGCTAACACTCTCATCCGATCCATAATGGGCGGAGTCTTTCCACTAGCAGGAACGGCAATGTATCGATCTCTCAAGCCTCAGTATGCAGGGACGATCCTGGCTTGTCTGGAGCTTTTGGTGGCTCCTGTTCCTTTTATTTTTTATAAGTATGGTCCCAGAATCCGCTCGCATTCTAAATACTGCGGAATTCTGTGAATGAACTGCACGGTTTGTCTTGCATGGCATGTTGTATCATTTTAAAATGGGTTTTCATGGTAAGTTTCTGCGTAGAAAGAGTCCTGGCGGTAGAGTTTGCAGATAGAGAGGGGTCCTTTCTACTGTGCAGGTGGTAGTGAGCACCCTCTCTATTCGAACCAGACCAGTAACGGGTTGACACAGTAAGGCCCAGCTGCCCAGGCTAAAGTCTCTTGGCACTCGCTTTGTGTTTTCAGCTCTCTACTGATCTTTATATCGTCGAGGCATATTGAATGAAATATGCAATTTACCAACTTGTTAAAGATACAAGTATTAAAACCCTAGCGAAGATAAGGCCTATCGGTGTTTGTGCACGTGGGACTGACCGCCGCGCACGTGGAGCAAGATGAAAAAGGGAGAAAAAGAAATACCAGAAAGATAGAGATGTGGTCATTAGGGAGGAAAACTATAATAGTATGGATAATATTATTTGGAATTGTTATTTTATTACAGCTCACTCCCTTAATATCGCCTGGTCTGAGCAGCCGACAACAGTCGATTAAGTTGGCGGGGACTACTATCTCGTTTACAGACTCAAACTATACCCTTCAAGACTGGCGACGGGATCCAAATGAATATATACTAGATCCAAAGTCGTGGGATTACGATGCAGCCCCACAAGCACGAGAATTTAACTTGACAGTGTCAGAAATAGAGGCCGCGCCTGACGGAGTGTTGAGAAAGATGATGGTGTGGAATGGCAAGTTCCCTGGACCGTTAATCGAGGTGAACGAGGGAGATCGGGTTATAGTTCACGTTAACAATGAGGCCAGTAATAGTACGACTGTTCATTGGCATGGACAATTCCAGCGCAATACGAATCATATGGACGGGACGAATGGAATCACTCAATGTGCCATCAAGCCTGGTAGCTCGTTCACGTATAATTTTACTGTGACAGGACAGTTTGGGACTTACTGGTACCATTCTCACTTTGGGTCTCAGTACACCGATGGACTGGTGGGACCGCTGATTGTTCATTCAAAAAAGGAACGCGAGTCGCTTTCGTATGACGAAGACATCATTTTGCTATTATCTGATCATTATCATGACCTGTCTACAGCTTATATGGAGGAATATTTCGGCGAAGATAACGGCAACACTGAACCCGTACCAGACAACGGATTGATCCAGGGATTTGGCGAGTTCAATTGTTCCAGGTACATGGATCTAGGGAAAGAAAATGATTATCCCCATTCAATTCCCTCCTCATGTGATCCTGGTGAGTCATCACAGCTTGTCTTCAAACTCCAGCGCAACAGTACCTATAGATTTAGAGTTATAAACACAGGAGCCTTTGGAGAGTTTGACTTCAGTATCGATGACCATCCTTTGACGATGGTCGAAGTCGATTCGACCCTGATCGAGCCGGTTGAGGTCCACAAATTTCCCATTGCTGTCGCCCAGCGGTATTCGTTTCTTCTAAATACTTCAAATCCCGGCGAGACGTTCTGGATTAGAGCCATTATGAATAATCATTGCTTTGATTATGTGAATCCAGTCTTGAACTTTGAAACTAAAGCCATCATAGCATATAGCGAACAAGACTTTGGGCTGTCGTCAGTTGAGATACCATCCACCACAGATTGGTCTCACAAGGTCGACCTTACCTGCCAGGATCTCAACGTGACTCTTCTGCATCCTTTATTTCCAGAGCCGATCCCTCATCACGACCTGAGGTATGAAATCGCGGTCTTCTTTGCCACACATGAGTTCTCCCATGACTTTGGCGAGCTAAATGGCATTTCATGGTCTCCATTGAATGGCACAAATACCTTAATCGAAGCCATGGATGGATATCGTACTTCGCCCGCCTTTTACTCGACCTTGGGCGAATCTACCTCCTTATACGGACCTCAGGACCGCAGTGACCAATATGTCATTACTGTTCCCGACAAAATGGTCGTGGACATCTATCTTAATAGTTTTGATGATGGTGCTCATCCGTTCCATCTCCATGGCCATGAGTTCTGGATCCTCGCCCAGGGCAGAGGTAAACTACCCGACAACATCGACGATACCGATTTTGAGAGCTTGAATCCCATCAAGCGTGATACAGTCCAACTAGAGCAGTTCGGCTGGATGCTCCTCCGCTTTGTCGCCGATAACCCTGGAGTCTGGCCTTTCCACTGTCATGTGTCATGGCATATGGAAAAGGGATTGTTAATGCAATTTGCAACTCTTGCAAATCAGCTGGATGCTTTGAACCCTCCTCAAGAGTGGTTTGATCTATGCTAGATCCAGCGCGTAGCGTCGCTTCTTGGTCGCGGCAAGGAACAAGGTGCTTTCTAGCAGCAGCTAGACTTATCGACTCAGGGCAAAGAAGCCTGAGGAGTCATTGGTGTACGAATGAGGGGAAAAGTGTTGTTAATGCATTAGGTGGTGTCCATAGAATTAATAGATCTGGTGAACGGTGGGGTATTCTGCGTACTATGGACAGATCACAATATACCTAGCCTTCATAAATACCAATGAAGCTCTTGTAGCCCAGATCGACATCTTTTCTGAGAGGTCACCAGCTAGTCATATCTGGTTGCCCAAGTGCTCGAGCACTGGGACCTCTGCATCCTGTCATCTTCCACGCACATCGGCCATGATGGCCCTTAGCCAGCTAGCGCCAAACCCCTGCTTATTATCAATATTACTAGTCGCGTCGACTATATCTGGGCCACAGTTTGTCTTTCATTACCCGCCTGCTTCTCGGTTTTCGGACGGACACTATGAAGCGGAGCTTGGAGTTTATGATCAATTGATCATGAAGCAAAATTCAGACTCAAGCGAAGACGAGTCGGGTTCCGAGTCAGATACGCCATTGGAAGGATATAAGCCCGAGCAAGGAGCGACCATGGCCCCGGAATCCTATCGCGGCGGTGAATCTACGAAACGAGGCCGGAAAGGGAGGCCTCGGACGAACTCGATACGAGACTCCAGCGCTGGAAAGACGTCAAGAGGATCGAGTATCACTCCATTGTCTACAAATAGTGGCCTGGATGATCGATTGAGACCAATTCACTCCTCAACTTCGGCCGACGATGAGAGAGTCAGTACTGGAGGCAATTCCTTATCGTCCACTATCGGAAAGAGTTCGCTGGTCTCATCTACAAAGGGAGGTCGACGGACATCCTCCATCCAAGGTCGAAGAGGAGGCGACCCGCACCGACGAGAGAGAGGCACCCCTTATAAGCGTCCTATTTCCACAGACCAGACCTCATTAGAAAACTACGGTGAAGACTATGAGGATTATTATAACGATCCCGATTATTATTACGGTCCAAGTCGAAGGTATGGTTACGACGACGATCCCTCTGAGAACGAGGAAGACTTGGTTGGAGATGAAGATGACAATGGCGAGCAAGATCTCGCCAAAAAGACAAGACTATTGCCGAGCCCCAAACGCAGAGATACAGCGTTTGGCACGGACGATAACCTCCCTGGATCGTCCGATGCTGCCCGCGAGGCAAATCACACTGGAGATTCAACCGCTCTACCTGGTCAAGCTGGGCACTCTGAGAATGGTGCAAACCGCAGTCTTCCCTGGGAGCGAACATTAGGGTTTGAAACCTCCTTTCTTGCTAGTTTACTCTGTACGCCGAGATCATTATGCAATACCCAGTTTACCTTGTCTGTGGACGATATTGTTTTCGTTGGTCTGCCTGTTCACGTTTTGCCGACTGGCGAATGGAAGCGAAGTAAACGAAGAGCCCAGTCGACGTCAGCGACAGTTCCAACCCTAGACCTTAATGATTCTGAGGGTTATGCCAACCTGACGGACCTTAGTGGTCAATTGCCTGACATTGATGTCTCTCAGTCTCAACCGCGCCCGAACCCATCTGCTCCGAATGCTCACGACTCTCCGGCCTCGTCTCTGCACCAGAGACATTCTGACGATAATCAGCAATTAACCATGTTCCACGTGGTTTTTGTGATGAACCCTCCTGACCCCGAATTCTTTTCTCGGATCGATCAAATGTATAAATACGTTGCTTCGCGTCTGGCCGCCGTCTTGAGAAGTGAACAACATAAATCAAATTACATGACCACTGAGATCAAAAAGCTTCTTCAAATCAGAGACAAGGCCTCTTCTCAATCCTGGTCCGAAGATCAGTTATGGGCAGAATCTTTGAAGCAGTCACCCTTGGCTCTGGCTTTGTCTCGGATTTATTCTGCAATCTCCACATCTTCGGTCGCTCACGTCTCAATTAATGATTCACTCCGCTCTTATCAAATCCCCGTCCACACAACATTCTCGACATTACCCTCAATTGTCGATCCTGTCCTGCCGGATATCTACCTCACCTCAAGTGCCCAGTATTTTGGGGACGGCGAAACCGACGGTGATCCGGCAGCTATCCCTCACTATGCTCTGTTACTTCTTGATGAGCCTCAAGTCATTCTCAAAGATATCCAAGCCGACTCAGATAGCCCTTTTGTCACGTTCTTGCATACCGTCCGCCCCACTGAAAGCTTAATCAAGCTTTCTGCTCGAATCGGCCTTGATTTCTCTGAAGTCGAGGAATATGCCCGCCATCTCATCTACTGGCGAAGGGCGAGACCAGTTTTGCCCCTTCACCAACGCAATACCTACATTGTCGCTCCTACCGCTCCGCTTCACGACCTCTATCGTCACCAGCAGATCTTCCAACAAAAATTCCCTCTCATGCCTTCTCTGGTTTCTTTCCTCTCCCTTCTCTCTAGCTCAAACTCCCCTCGCCAATTCCTTTGGCTTATCCCCTCCAAAGACCATCGCGAGCTCTACCTCGACGTTCTGGCGTGGCTCATTAGGTACGGCTATGTGACCCAGCTGCTCACATTTGCTTGGATTAAGGTCCCTCGCCGAATAAAACTGGCTGTCACTCGAATGATGGCGGAGGAAAAAAGAGTCAAGAGCCCAGGAGGAATTAACAATACTCTACCTCTTCGTTCAGGCCATCGCTCAATCACCGCGTCGCTCACTTTGACTGAAACAATCCAGCTGGACGAAGAACAGGCCCAGGATTCCATCCTTCTCGAGCCTGACAGACCAACGCTGATTGAGAGTCGATGGATGGAGCTCATGCTCGATAACCAGTCAGAAGAGGTCAAAGCTCTTTTTCTGAAGATCGCGAAATACTTTAATGGTACCGTGCCTATAGAGGTCATGCTTCTGAAGGAAAATGTTCCTCGCCAGGCCCTCCGCCGCCTCTTTGTGGGCCTCGACCATTATGTGATTACGGTTCGTCACTGGTAATCAATTCTCTGTACAATATATTTATTCATCTCGTTACATAATCTGGGTCCTTTTTCGTTCATCACCTTCCTCATAATTCAAGTTACCCACCTCCTCGCTTGCCCCTGTCTGTCAATCACTCCCAGCGCACAATGACTATGGCAACTGCGTATTTCACAAGAACAATCCATTGACTACCGTCTTGAATGGATCGACACAAACAACTGAAAGAAAAAACATAGTTGCCTGTCGAGAATTAACACTCAATCGGAGCAGGACTCAAGCTCCCCCATTTTGACAAACTGATGACTGCAAAAAATAACAAAAGTATAAGCAAACAAATGATTAAGAGACTAGAAAACTTTTATGAGAAAAAAATGCTAGGATTACTTTTCAGCTAAGGTTCAGTTTCTTGAATCCGTAAACAAGACCTTTTGCGTAGTCCTCTTGTGCAAGATCGTTAGCGACGCTCACCAATGCATCATTATTTTCAGATGAGACGCCGTCCCGACTGTCTTGAATAGACCGCACCAAACGGTATAAAGTCTCCCGGGCGTATTGTCCAATTTCTCCACCAACTTTTGCCTCATTTTCCAGTTCGTTAAAGATCTTTTCATCCCATGTCCTCTCCAAATAATAACGCCACAGGCGTACTAGCCGCTGACGGTCTTCTAATAATGTGGACTCTTTTAATGCATTATACTCTATTCCATCTCGACCATCCGTAGTCCATCCAACTGCTGCTTGTGAAGAAACTGATCTCGGGACAGGAGATGAGCTTCTTGATGGAGGAAAGAAGACAACATCACCTTCACCTTCTTCATCTTCAACGATAATTGTCAGCGCCTCGAGAGGCACGCTTGCGTCTTTCTCAGAGTTAGCAAAGTTGAGACCCAAGCCAGTATCCTCCCCATCTTTAGGAACAAAAGGTGTAGCACCGGCAGCGGCAGCTGCCACATTTAGTCTTTGCTGTTCAACCCCTAGTCCAATTGGTGCTCCAGGATAGGGAAATTGCTGATTAGGGGAGCCAAATCCATATGGAGCAGGCCCACGCGATCCTTTCACGTCCCATTCCCAAAATGGTTGAAATCCAAAAGGCACACCATATGGAACACCCTGTTGCTGTGGCTGCTTAAACCCAGGATCGGAAGAATCAGGTGACTTTTGGCTCTGAGGTGATTGTGGAGGTTGATTTTGAGCCTGAGGTTGATTTACGTTTTGAGGAAACGATGCTTGTTGGGATGCCTGCTGCTGTTGTAATTGCTGCTGCTGTTGCTGTTGCTGAAAATTTTGCTGCTGAAGTTTCTCAATTGTCTCTTCGTCAGTTTCCTCTTTTCCTGAAGGCAATCTATCGTTAAACGGCAAGACCCAGGTCTTCCAGCCTTCCAATTTACGAATTTTGTCTCCCAAAACCTCAACATTAGGAGCCACCTTGCAGGCTTCAACGAGGGCATTCAGGTCGCTATTCGTCAACTGTTTGATTCTGTTGAAATTAGCGAGCACACTAATTGGCACAAGACCGGCAGAATTCATATGCCGTCTCAGAAAGATATCTTTGCAAAGATTTTCGACTGAGAAATAATAGTCAACTTGAGCAGCGACGGCATTAAGAGGTTCAACAGGAGCCATTGTTGGCATTAAAGGATAAAAAGGAAGTCCATAAAAGCCTCCAGGGAAATAGGGGCGGTTCATTTGTTGACTGAGATCACCAGCAGATCGTCTGAAATTGGACTGAAGAGGATAAGGTTGGAACATTTGAGGAGGGAAAGCGCCCAAATTCGGCGACATGGGCAGGCCAGACAAGGTAGGAGTTGAAGGGTTAGGAACGGAGCCCGACCGGAGAGGAAGACGTCCATTATTCAAGGGCTGTCCGAGATAGGCCGGAGCGCCGCCAGTCTGTAAGAACTGAGATCCATGAGGATCTTGTTGAGTCTTGGCTTTACCTTCACCGGTGGACGAATCGGCAGCCGAACCTTGGCCGGGGGCGCCAGGTTGCTGATTTTTTCGCCCTCGTCCATCCTTTTCGTTTGCGGCAGATCCATGATTTGCATTCGATCTTCTAGATCCATTTGATTTACCTTTCCAGTTCCGACCATCCCGGTGAGATTTATGATTTGCTCCTTCTTCTCCGGACCCTCCACCATTAGAATGGTCATCCTTACTTTCGCGACGACCGTTTTTAGCAAACTTGGATGATTGAGAAGAAGCATCATCAGAGGATGGATAATTACTTGTTCGATTTCGGTTGTAATTTTTATTGGATCTTGACTTGTTGGTCTGGGGTGCCAGGGAGGGGGGTAATGGAGAAGGAGTATAAGGCACCCATTTTTCTTTTCCACCCGATTTCTTGTTGGCTGCTCGAGCTAGTTCACTTTCGCTTTGAGGGGCATTGCCGTTAGGGCGAGTGGTGGCCTCGCCCTTTTTAATTTCCGCCGGAGTGGGGTCAGCTACCGAGATGAGAGAAGGAATTTGTTTAGGATCACTTCGGACTTTCCAAGCATTCACCTTGGGAGCAGGGGCAGGAGTTAAGGCAGGTTTAGCCGATGGTGAGGAAGAGGCAGCATTTGAAGGCGACTGAGTAGAAGTGGGTAAAGATTCTTCAGAAGGAGTAGAGGCACTCATAATCCCATCGGGAGTATTCGAAGAATCCACAGTAATGGGTTTCTCACTGTTTGGAGCTATAGCTTCAGTCATCTCAATCAAGTGAATCTTTCGGCAGCGGTAAGAAAAAGACAGGAAGAAGGGTTAACTAATCAAGCAGCAACAACTATAGTTAGCAAAGGGAAACATTACGACCGGGCAAAAAGATCCAATCCAAAAATAAAGACAAAAAGATAAAAAGAGGCAAAGGGACGAAGAAAGGACTTACTGGATATATGCGCTTGGAATTAAAGGGAAACCGGTAAGAAAAGAATCCCAAAATAGCTTAGACGAATCCAAGTATCAAACGAAAAAAGTTGAGAAAGCCTGGAAGCGGAAGAAGCCTTTAAGACGCCAACTGAGAATTAAGGGCAAGGCCGTAGGACGATTAATTTTTTTGCGTGGTCTAGGTTGGTAACCAGGGTTGCTTGGCAACCAAGCGAACCGAAGCTATATAAAGGGTTCATAATGAGCTACCCGACTGTTACATTGAGGCGAGCGCCCGGTTAAATTGGGTGTCCAAGGCAAGTCTCTTATAGACAGGCGAGCCTGAGGTGTAGTAGAAATTAATCTTGTCATTTTTCTGGTAACAAGCCGACTTGCAGTTGGACAGGAGGAGAGATAGGCTCCATGTAGAAATATGAAACATTCCTGGGAACATCATACTCCGCGATTTCAATATCGTGGATCAATCGTCTTCGTTTTGTTCGAGAGTCTTGATTGTTTAATTATGAGACTCTAGTCTGTAAGAAGCTTGTATAAATTAGCGTCTCACGCGACAGCACGGATTATGCTACTGCTGAATATAAATTCCCTACAGACATACAACTATTTGACTCTTACTTTATACTAAAATAGCATCGTACCAATGTATCGTAGCCAGCCGAAATTGAGCCAGTCGGTTATCCATCACTGGGAGTTGCTTGGGTCCAAGCTGATATCTGCTGATAACGTTACCGCGAACTCCAAGGGTCATATGGGATCCGTGAATGTCCCCAGTAGCTCAAGATAATGGTGGAAAGAAACGATTGTTGGCATGCAGAAGATGTCGGCATCGTAAACAGAGGGTATGGAGACATCATATCTTGCCATGGGCTGACTTTTTAGTGTGACGATCAACGACCGTGTTCAAACTGCGTAAAGGCTGGGAAAGGTAAGCAGTCAGACGTTTGATGGGAACTAAGGTCAAAGAGTGTATTAATGTTGAGCGGGTATCAAGACAAGATTATCCCCCAGGGTAAGTATCAGTCGCGGATCCCAGAAACCAACCTTTAGGTATGTTGATAGTTTGAACGACCGGATTGTGCAGCTTGAAGAAGCTTTACGTCAAGCTCAGGCCCACTCTTTACCTCCTCGCCTCATGTCTTCGACCCCCTCGACCCATTCTCCCCAAAGTGGAATCAATCTCATGTCCAGTTCAAGTCCTCACCTTCCTATCGGTCCTGTCAAGCAAAAGTCACTATTCTCAACTAGCCACCAATCAGCTGATGATGCTGTGTCTATGATGGTGATAAACTCCCTCTCGTGCTGTTCATTTTATCCTCCCTTTCTCGATTCCAAGGCCAAACACCTTCAATCCTCGTTCCGCCCTTTAGATGGTGAATTGTTGGTGAAAGGTCGGGACATGTTGACTGAGAGTGAACAGGAGCGACTGGTTGATGCCTATTTCAATATGATCCATGTTCAATATCCTTTCCTTCACCGAAAAACGTTCGATAAGTGGCGGCATCAGTGGAACGAACTGTTGGCCCTTATCCAAGACACCGAAGATATGGATTCCGAGACGCTCAGCCTAATAGTGCGTGCAAGCTGGCGAGGTTTCTTTGTTTATCTCGTCTACTCCATTGCCTCAATTATCTTACCAAAGCCACAACGACCAAAGAAAGCCATTGCCGATATGTTTTGGGTCCTGGCTACCAAATATTTTCTAAAAGTTGTGCCTGCTCAAAAAGACATCGTTCTACTTGTCCGCGCTGTCCTGTTAATGGGTATGCACGCCCTTCATCAACCTTGCACCAAAGCTCTCCTTACTTTCTCTAATGCATGTGCGCGTCTTTGTACATCGAATCTCCTTTATCTCGAGCTTCCGACTCCTTTAGAACCTTCTCAAGGCACTATATTCCGGCGGGAAATGCGACGGCGAACCTTTTGGTCTGCTTACAAACTCGACGTTGCTGTTTCGGTCGCTCTTTTCATCCCTAGATGTTTCAACAATATCTCAATTACCACAAAGCTGTTTGCTAATATTCAAGACAGCCAGATAGACGAGGATAGCGATTACCTCAGCCCGACAGCTCTGGTTTCGCGCGACGCAGTGGTTTCAGTGAGTCTTCATCAGTGTCGAAACCGAGTGCTTCAAGCTGAGATCCTTGATTTTACGCTGGATAAAAACTTTGAAAATAAGCCATTGCAAGAACTGGTGCAATGGAGAAACGAAATTCTGGCCAAGACGGACCAGTGGAAAGATGATATTCCAAAATACTCAGAAAATAGTTTTGGGGACTACACAAGCCACATGTGGTTGGAGATGGCTTATTATTATACTTTGATGTATCTCTATCAGCCAACAAGAGCAAATATCCAGGCAAAGACCAGCGAATGGGCCATTAAGGCATGCTGTCTGAGTGCCAGCATGTTTCGCCGTTTCCAAAGTCGAAGGCAAATTGCACACCCTTACTTGGCACTGTTGGCTCAATTTCAAGCTGGTGTGACTCTGCTTTATTGCTTTTGGGTGACGCCGCCATCTTTGCGGGGAACAGAGATGGATGACTCCAACGTTTTCCAAGCTGTTCGCTGTATCTCTAATACTCTCACAGTACTGGGTGAGAACTGGAGTTCTACTCGAGTCTTTTGTGATACGTTCGAAGTCTTGGCCCAGCAGATCCCGGTTGGAAAAGACGCGTGCATGTGTATGAACAATGGGCGCTTAGAGCCTCAAGCTCGACAAGAGCTTCGAGGCTATCTTGAGAAACTGCGACAGATTGGGATCAATCGGCGGGTGATCGAGATGATTGATGAGATCTGCGAGGAGAGGAGCCCGTGTCATGAAAGCCATACTCCGGCAACACAAATGCTTGGAGATGCTGGGATCGCCCCTTCAAGCATCGAATCACCATCGTTTATGTCGTCGCCTTTGACTTGGATATTGAATGATAACGGCGATAGGCTGATGACTACTTTTGGACTGGGACCACTGTAATGTATATAAGGAACGTTCATTGGAGTTAATGCTTTACGCCGTAGCTGAATTGCTTCCGTGACATACACTGACATGTGTTCTCGCTACACTTGATACATTAAGTAGATCCGATTTACCAATATGAATTACAGAGCCTGTTCTTTCAGGTATCGAGTTGTACATTCGGCTAGACGCTTGACGCCATCGGCCATGACATCAGGGTCCAGCCAAGCCCAGCACAGACGGGTGTTATGATCATAAGAGAGGTTTGATGTGTCCTTCCAGACTTTGAACGAGTTGCCTGGAGGAATGTTGATGTTTTCCTCCTTTAGAAGTTTGTCGGCCAGCTGATCGACGTTTACTGTAGGAGGGAAAGTAATCCAGATGAAGTACCCACCAACGATATCGTCCTGATGGGGATACGTGACACCTAGAGGGACGAGGTAAGTATCGATAGCTTCTAAGAGGACTTTCCTCCGAGCGGCATAAGCTGGGACCAGCTTGTTTTGTAGCAGTGAGTTGAGTGTGCCCGATTCGATCAGCTTTCCAATCACCCCTGAAGTAAGCTGACTGGGGGAGCCTCCACTACGGACAAAGCCCACTTTAGATATCCTGTCCGCCATTGCCGTAGTACCTTCAACCCAGCCGCATCTGGCGCCGGGACCGACGAATTTAGAGAACGAGCCATTCGAAAACGTGTTACCCCAAGTTTCATTCGGATCCATGGTCTGGCGGTCCAGATCGACCAGTCTAGGGAAAGGAAACGGCTCCCCATTACCAAACAAGGGTTCACTGGTATCATTTTTCCAAGACAGGAAATCATATACATCATCTGAGATGATCAAGATATCGTATTTTCGAGCCAGCGCCACGAGTTCCTGTCTTCTCTGGACAGAAGTAGTCAGCCCAGTAGGATTGCCAAATGTTGGGGTCAGGTAGAGAACATATCGATAAAGCTTGGAGTACTCGGGAGGGAATTTTGTTTGCTAGGTGTTAGTAGGGCCATCGTGACGCTATTCACCTTTGTAGGAAGCTGATCTTTGTTGATCTGTAAGATTAATTTCTCCAGCATCTGAACATCGAGACCGTCCTGATCTTCAGATACACTTTTGAGCCGATGAGCAAACCCGGCGTCTTCAAAAATGCGGCATGCAAGATGGTACGTAGGCGAGACCATGAACACAGCTCTGGTATAGCCGGGATCGGCAAATGCAAGCATGGCCAGAGCAGCTCCCATGCTGGCTCCGCCTGTTAGAGTGATTCGATTCTCGTCGATCGGGAAAATCTCGCCATTGCGATCCTTGGGTTTATAAAAGTCATGCAACCACCGACTGAGCTCCCCTCGCAAGAGAGGATGTCCTGGGTCAGGACCGTATAGCATCGTTCCCGACGAGTATTTTTCATCATTCAATATTTCCGAAGTGGCCTGGATAAATTCTTGCTTGGGCAGTAGATCCACCGCAGGCCAACCGCGGAGAAAATTAGTAACTTCACCCTGAGTCATCGCGCTACTGCTGAAAGTGTTTGTTTCCTGCACTTTCTTTATATAACCGTGATGCCTTAACCAGCTCGTGCCTGTTGTTCGCAGAATGGCCGACAATCTAATCTTGCCTTTTTTGGGACGTTCGGGGCAAGGCTCCGATTACTCCCAACCCCAGCGGATTAATCATCCCGACGATAACTTGAGACTCTGAAGAAAATGCGGGTAGAATTGAACGAAAATATACTCAAAATATCGTAAGCAGCTTCAACTTTGAATCATTTCAATTGACATTCGTGGATGGAGATGTCCTTTGCCCAGGGACCTTGTCCTCTTTAGGTCTGAATGGTAGCGCCTTTGAACAAATTAGTACCGGTAACGCCTGCATTCCCACTAAAGTCAGAGAGGGCATCAAGTCATCCATGGCATAATGGCGATGATACGGACATCACCCCGAAGGAGTCGGATTCCGATGCGATGAGCCCGATATCCGAAAGCGCAAAGATGATCTATAAAAATAGAGAGATGATCTATGATCGCACCATCTCTGGCGTTTAGGAAGAATGACTGTCTCAAAAGTGTCGGACGAACAAGCAGCATTTGAAGCTGAAGTTGCCCGCGTTAAAGCATGGTGGGCAGAGCCCAAGCAAAGCCATTTGACTCGGCCATATTCGGCGGAAAGAATTGCTGCTCTTCGTAACACGATTCCCATCTCCTATCCTGCTTCCATACAAGCCATCAAGCTATGGAACTTGTTCAAAAAGCATCATGAAGAGAAGACGCCAATCTTGACTTTTGGCGCTATTGATCCTGTCTTGGTGTCGCAGATGTCTCGAGCTGGACTTGAAACGGTTTATGTTTCGGGAGCCCTTTGTGGTCTCAGTTTAGTGGACGAGCCTGGAATGGACCATGCTGACTACCCTTGGGACACCGTTCCTAAGGCTGTGGATCGAATCTTTCGGTCTCAATTATGGCATGACCGTCGCCAGCGGCAATTGAGAATGCTGAAACCGATCGAAGAGCGAGAACAGATGCCCCTTTATGACTACTTACCTCCTATGATTGCCGATGCCGATATGGGCTTTGGATCTCCCACCACGACGATAAAAATGGTGAAGCGCTTTGTCGAATCGGGCGTGGCCATGTTCCATTTGGACGATCTTGCTATTGGAATGAAGAAGTTCACCGTAGGACAGGGTCGAACTGTGGTTCCCACCTGCGAATACCTACGTCGTCTTACAGCAGCTCGAATGCAGTTAGATGTTATGGGCGCAGAAACGTTGCTCATGGCTCGATGTGATTCAGATCATGCTGAGTTCATCACTTCGGTGCATGATCCTAGAGATCATGCCTATGTTCAAGGTGCCACAAAACCAGTTGAATCCCTTATTCACTGCCTTAACAAGGCCAAAGAGCTCGGTGCCACTCCAGGAGAATTGAAACAGGCACGTCTTGATTGGATCAAACGAGCAGGCATTATGACTTTCGATGAAGCCGTCAAACAGATTGCTTCCGAGCCGGAATATAAAGAATACTTGGCCTTCTTATCAACGAATCGTCTAGCCAGTCTAGGAGAGCGCCGAGCGTATGCTGATAAAGCCTTATCTGGAAAACAGGTCTTTTTTGATTGGGATCTCTCCAGAAGCTCAGAAGGTCAGTACTTCTTTGCTCCAACAGTTCAAACGGTCGTCGATCGAGCCTTGGCTGCGGCTCCTCTGTCGGATACTACATGGGCGAGAATGGATTATCCTAACTGGAATGACATTGTCGAATTCCACTCCAAGATGCGCGAAGTCTACCCTGATCGCATTTTCGGCTTTGGATATACAGGATCGTTCAACTACTCAAAGGCTGGTTTCAGTGAGAAGCAAGTGGAGCGTCTGGCCTCTGACCTGGCTGCGATGGGTATTATTTGGCAAGTCCAGCCCATTTTTGCTTGCCAGGGTATCAATTCATTTACTGTCAAGTTTGCTGAAATGTTCAAAAAGGAAGGCATTGCTGGATATATCAGGGATATTCAGACTCCGGCTATTGCCTCTGTTCCGCAGATCGATGGATTCGAAACCGCCTGGACTGGACCTTATCTGGCAGACGAGTTTATTGATCTTGCCAGTGCTTCTGATGCGTTCATTCCTGCCTAATTAGCTATGAATACGAGATTTTTTTGATTACTTTGTAGCGCCTGCAATGACATCCAATATTCCATCCATTCAATAACTACAATCATCTAACACATTCTATGCATTGAAAACCTCTATCGTGGTGCTTTTACACTTATGCGGTTAAAGTGACTGCTGATCCAGCCATTTTTCTAGTCCATCCATCTCCACCGGTGGCAGTGAGCCAGGCGGCTCGAAAATTTTAGCCCATATTTCATCAAAATGTCCCATATTGGGAAACATCTCATGCATGTCCACAGGAAACGATCTACCAGGCACAGCAATGATATCGGAAAAGTCGCGGTTTTGATCAAGAGAGCCGGTCTGACCACCCTGACCTTGAGAAATTGAAGCTGGTGGTGTTCTGCCATCCGTGGTCGCCGGTGTGATTGGCAAGGAATCCCTTCTCATGGCTTTAGCAGCGGCGGCAACAGACCCGCCATCGTTAGCGCTGGCTACATTTCCGGAAAACTCGTGACCATTCTTGCTCCAAGCGTCGTACCGCCTTACCAGTTTATCACGAATCTCTATGAAAAGACGTAGGATGGCATCCGCACTCGGCCAATACTGAGACAGAGCACCCAAGATCACAAATGATTCCTCCAATCGAAGAATGGTCTTGTGGAAGATAGTTTGGTTTGTCCGCTCCTTCAAAGCCAAATGAACTTCAGCAGATCGTTGAACCACCGCGGTGTAAATGGCGGTCACAAAGGTACAATGGCAGTACTTCATGAAATTCCCACGGCGCATGATTCCAAACAGGCCAATGATCCTGTCAGCGGTGTCACTGCATTGAAGCCGCCGCTCTAATTGAGGGATGTCATAAAAAAGACTGCGTTGTAGATGTAGCAAGACGCAGTTATAGAGAATCATTAGCATTACCGGGGCCGGATCAGATGACGTGAGATCCAAGTTTTTATAGTGAGGAGGCAACTGGTTAAACCACCGACCCAAATCGTGAATGATTTCGCCTATGAAATGAGACTTTTCTCGTCGAGACATTCCCACCATGCGGCCGCTGAAAAGAGGAGTGGGATCGACCTTGTTCATGATCTGGATATAGTGCATAGTCAACTCTGACAATTTTATGAGTTCCTGACAGTATCTGACGTCCACCATTTCCTGGACTCCATCTGCAACGAAATCTGTGGGAGACAGCGGCAATAAATCGTAGTCGCCGATTTGTAATACACATGGCCGTCCGTGGGCCAGAGAGGTGAAGGCATCAGCATAGAGACAGACCCAAAATAGCCGTTTCCATAGCCTAGAGTCAAGAAGGGGCATTCGACTGCTCCCTGTGTACTTATTCATACCCATGCCCAACACCATTCTTGCAGCGCATCCGACCCAGTAATAAGCATTGGCACAGACATCATCGCTCGATTGAAAATGCCAAGTAAACAACAAGGCAGCCTGAATCATACTCGACCGGTCGTTCTCATACCTTGCGTCATAGAGCGTCTTTGCTCGATGAAAGAAGGCCAATTTAACCAGACTTCGGCTCTGGGCGACTTTGGGGTGATTGGAAACATGAGCGCCAGCTAGTAAGACCGCTTGGAGAATCAGCAGAGGAGGCATGTCCTCTGGAGTAGCATACTTTTTCCGAAACCAGTTTTCGTCGATCACAGGAAAATGTGGGTTGATGTACTTGAAATAGGACTCCACCAAATCATCACGAACCGTCTTCTCAGGCAACATGGCGGCATCATGAACCAAAGTGGGGTACCACTTTGAAATCGGCATATCGGGAGTCGGTTTCCACGGTAAGACCTCCTTGTAATGAATGGTAGGATAATGGTATTGGTTGGGCTCGTCAAACTCCTGTCGCACCAGCCGGGCCGTATTACAGTCGTCGTTCCCTATGTAGACGGTTCGATAAGTCCACAGACTATCGTCGTTATGCTTGTGAGGAGAAAAGAATGTCTTGAGAGCGTCCCTTGCCATACCTTCTTCCTGCACATCTTTCTCCGTCAAGACTAGATTCTTGACCGACATCTTGTTCTTTTCCGAATTCATGACAACCCCTGGCGTCCCCATGCTTTTAGACTCCTCCTTAATATGACTCTGCTTTGCTTCCAGCGCAACGCTTGGACCGGCAGCAGCCTGGTCTTCCATAGACTTGGGCTTGATGCTGACCAATTTCGCAAGACCTGGCCCCCCAATTTTTGTTTTTCGGTCAGCTTTGCGTATGCGTTTTGATCCCGCCAAGTTGAACCTAGCGAGTTAGTTGCCTAATCCCATCTTGGTCCTCTTACGTGCAAGGAAGATGGCTCATCTCGCACCGCCGGCAAGGTTTATCTCTCGATTCATAATCGCACCGGACCTTTCTCTTATGACATGTATCACATGCCTTGACAAGGGTCATGGATTCTCCACGCGTCCACTTTCCCTCCCGCTATCAAGCTGTTCACAAACTGCCGGTCACGTGCGCTGGGAGTTTTAGGTCAGCCAAAGCGAGCATGACAATACAAGGCATCATCGATGCCCGTCAATCATATTCGCCCGTCTTCATTGTATCGAGCAGTCGAGTCGTGCCTGTCACCATGTTTGACACTGCCGTTCCACCCCTCCGAATATCCTCCGACGTGTAACGTATCAGGAGGCCGTAGAACAGACAAGTCTGTAAAATTAGTTTCGCAATGTCTCTGCCTAGACACACCGAGCATTTAACATGGTCGTATGAAAACTTGGGAAAAAAAAGACGCGGATGAACTCTGGCGTCGTGGACAGCTGAGGTCTGTCCAAATATGAGTCACACCCAACGTAGCACCTCACAACGAGGAATAAGAAATAGAAAAAAAGACAGGTGATTCTCAAAAATATCAAGCCATTGTCCAAGTCTTTGCTATTGGCATTAGATCATACCATGGTCTGCTGGCGTATTGCCGAAAATTTTATAGGGTGTCCTGAGTGTAACGTCATGTTCGCTCCCAAACCTCCCAACTTCCATCATCAACTTCCATGGACTCCGATACAACCGAGGAAGGGGCCCTCCTCAACTCGCCCATTAAAATAATAAGGAGGCGAGCAAGATCACCGTCGTCGATATTCAAGCGCTTTTTAATCAATGCTGCGATAGGAACGACGGTGTTTGTCATATTCGTGTTGACGTTTTTGCCCCGGACGTCATTGAATCGAGATCTCAGTCGACTGCACCGAAATGGCGTGTCTTTGGCCGATTTAGAACGAAATTTCGCATCTCTTCCCCAGGGAGACAGGATTCGAGAATTTTCAAAGAATTACACTACGCGGCCCATCTCGCATTTGGCCGGGACTGAGGGTGCTGAGCAAGTTGCGCAGTGGACACAGGAGCAGTTTGAGCGGTTTGGCTTGAAGACCAATGTCGAAGAATATGAGGTCTATCTATCATATCCAGTGGACCATTCGGTCAGCATGATTTCTGGGGGCAAGACCATCTGGGAAGCTAGTCTGGAGGAGGATATCTTGGAACATGACCGCGTCGCCAGTTCTAAAGACATGGTGCCAACCTTTCATGGCTTTGGAGCTTCAGGAAATGTCAGTGGGCCATTAGTTTATGCAAACTACGGATCCAAGGAAGATTTCAATAGCCTCAAGCAAGCTGGAGTTTCCTTGGAGGGCAAAGTTGTTCTAGCCAGATATGGCCAGGCGTACAGAGGTCGAATCGTTGAGCTGGCCCAGGAATACGGAGCGGTTGGAGTTCTAATCTACTCTGATCCAGGAGATGACACTGTTTCGAAAAGCGCTCGACCATATCCCGATGGGCCTGCCAGAAACCCGTCGGCCGTCCAGCGAGGAAGCGTTTACAATGGAGCAGGTGACCCCACCACTCCAGGATGGGCTAGTGTCAAAGGGGCTGATCGAGCCGATCCGAAGGACGTTTTACCCAAAATACCCAGTATTCCTTTGAGCTATAGAGATGCTAAACCTCTTCTTTTAAGCCTCAATAGTAAGGGCAGCCAACTGCCTGGATTTCGCGGAGGTCTAGATGGAGTAGACTATTATACAGGCCCCTCTGATGTTCTGGTCAACGTTTACAGTCAACAAGAGTATGGATACAAGCCCGTTTATAATGTTTTTGGGACTATCAATGGTATCATATCGGATGAAACGATCATTGTCGGTAACCACCGCGATGCTTGGATCACCGGAGGCGCTGGAGACCCAAACAGTGGATCAGCCGTTTTGCTGGAGTTGGCTCGAACTCTCCAGAAAATGAGAAATAGGGGGTGGAAGCCTCTGCGAACTATAAAACTGGCTTCTTGGGATGCCGAGGAGTATGGGCTTTTGGGCTCGGTGGAATGGATCGAAGACAAGCATGAGTGGATCCAAGATCATGTGATTGCCTATATCAATATCGATACCGCCGTGAGTGGTACCCAGTTCAATGTTGCCGCCTCTCCATTATTGCAAGACTTGGTTTCTAATGCGACATTGAAGATTGTCCATCCTAACGGCGGTTATCTTTATGACTCTTGGAAACGACAACCTGAAGGCGCTCGCGTTGATTCTTTAGGAGACGGCAGCGATTTCGCTGGTTTTATCCACCATCTAGGCGTTCCTTGTATCGATTTTGGATTTGAGCTGGGCGAGAATGACCCAGTTTATCATTACCATTCCAATTACGACTCATTTCACTGGATGGATAAATTTGGCGATCCCAAATGGCAATATCATGAAACCGCTACTAAACTACTTGGACTGCTACTTAGTGCCTTGGACGAACAAGAGGTTATTGATTTCACCGTCAGTCCTTATGGTTCATTAATGAAACATAACTATCAAGCCATAGCTGATCAGATCCCTGTTGAATGGAAAGGCCGTCGATCAGTACCTTACGCCCCTTTGATACCCCTCCTGAAGAACATTGAGAAGTTCTATGGATTGGCTGAAGGAGTTGATCACATCACTAGGACGTTCAAGAAGAAGTTCTTTGAGGATTACGCCTGGTACCATGGGTTCTCTAAGTTGCACATTCTACGCCAGATTCGATTCATAAATAAGAGATTGCAACTTATCGAATCATCCTTTCTGGGCGAAGGTCTGCCTGGCCGTCCTTTTTTCCGTCATACCATCGTTGCCCCTGGGAAATGGTCAGGCTACAGTGCCGACGTCTTCCCTGGGCTGTTAGACGCTATATATGAAAACAATGAGCCGCTCTTTTTAGAGCAGTTGAATGATTTGACCCGATGTTTACATAACGCAAGCTTGCTACTTAAGCAGATAATAGAGGGCGTTGATGATTGAATGATATTGTTTTAATAGATCTAATGGAAGTTTATTTGGTATTTTGTTGTGTATGAGCCCGAATACAACCAGTAGAGTCATATACTTGATTCTAGGTCCCGAACGGAGTCTGTCGATCTTAGGCTAGTAGAAATAAACCTCCTCCTTTGGCCAATCTTGCCAACAAGGATGTTCATTGCCTGAGTGCCATCTGCGCTCTATACGTTCATCTCGAAATCTCATTAGCCAAAGGTTCACGTATGATCTCCAAGCACCTATTCACACGTAATATACACCAAGAAACAGCTCTACCAAGTACATTCGCTAACCGGACGAAACGGGGGGAATAAAGGCAACCTCATCATCATCAAGTTTGTAAGTCGGCCAGTCGTCTCGATCCACATATTCGTGATTGGCTGCCACTGCGCATGAATTGATGATTTCGACGATATTGGGATAACGCTCTTCGAGCCTGGTTACCAGCGCAGCTAGCGTCAGAGGGCCAGCAATAGACTCCTTCTCTTTGCCCGTAAAATCCTTCAGAGCTGCAAAATATAAAAGCAGGACCTATAATTAGAATGATCGCCTCTTTGTGCATACCATGATGACTAGAAGGTGGCTGAGGGATCAATTCATCGTTGTCACTGGGACAAGAGATGGTTGAATACGGTACTAATCGAGTGTCGCTTTCTTGGAAGGTAACACTAATCTGGATCGAAATTATTCCCGACTCTGCTGTCACAACACTCCCCACGTCATTGTGTTCCCGTGAGATGTCTCAGACAAACAGTCTAGATCGGCTATTCTCCTTAGAGGCAGTTCCTCCTGAGCAACTTCCCTTTGCTGGAGACATTCTCTCAAGCGCAAGAGAGCTGATCTCCCAAGTACCCCAATGGAACAAGAAAAAGGTCTCTGCGCCAGGAGTGCAGGGATATTACCAGAAAACAAACGGCCAATTCTGGTTTGCTCGGGTCAGCGAACACGATGAGCCTTTTGAGTGGTTTAAAAAGGGAATCTTTGAAGATCATACAAAAAACGAGGTCGAGTATATCGAGGTCATGTCGGGATATAAGGACTTGCCGAGTCCTCCTAGGCCGTCAACCAAGACTGAACAATCAGACGTCTCACCAGAGAACGATTCTAAACAAGAAAACACAGACCCTTGGTGGGAGAGCAAGTTGGTCGAGTATAAGCTGCCTTCACCTTTTGCTCTACGCGAGTTCTCGATTTGGATGCTGCCAGTTTACCCAAAACGCTCAATTGACGAGTTTTTCATTATTTCTCTTCCTTCCTCAGTCCCTATTCGTCAAGATCCTCAAATCGTCCAGGGCACATACTGCTCAATCGAGCATATCTACAAGGATCCAGATACTGGGAAAATACGTTGGACAATGGCTCAAACTGTAAGTGATTGCGGAGGGTCTTTCTAACTTCTTTAGAGCGATTCCGGTGGGAACGTGCCCAAATGGGTCCAGAACATGACAGTGCATAACGCAGTTGCCAGCGATGTTCCTAGTTTCATTAAATGGGCAAAAGCAAATTATGGCTCTTCTAACTGATGCGACCATTTGATGTCATGCCTGTATTATGGTCGTGCTCTGCCTGAATACTGGGAACAATGATCTGTATGAATTCTACTATCCTTCACTCTTCTCTATTTATTCAAGTGTAGAAATAACAAACCACTCTGATCTCCCTCATTGTTCCTGGCTCTTTCACTTAGGGTCGCTTCATCCCAATCTCGTCGTCTTCCTCTCTTCACCGTTACACTTGCAGAAAATCTCAGCAATGGTAAGATCCACCTAGGCACGGGCTAACCTCAGTTTCGTCCTGAAATCTATTCTGCCCAAGGACTACGGTCAGGTATGCTCTCAATTTGTTCCGTTTTAATTATTCAGATGGTCGACGGTGGAACGAACTCCGGAGGTTCACTTGCAAGATCAATACCCATCCTCTAACTTCGGACGGGTCGGCTTATGTTGAACAAGGCAACACAAAGGTGGCCTGTACTGTTTCAGGACCAATAGAGCCAGATAATTCCCAGCGGACGCTCGGTTACGGGTCCTCCCAGACCGCGTCAAGCCAGTCCAACTCGGATCGAGCTACTGTCAATATTGAAATCGACCTTGCTGCCTTTAGCGGCAACGATAAGGTCCGTCGATCGAGTCGCCAAAATGACAAACGCCTGACGGAGCTCAAGTTTGCTCTTCAGGATACCTTCTCCCAAGCCATCCAACTGAACCTCTACGCCCGGTCTACCATCGATATCCGCCTTTATATCCTCCATCAGGATGGAGGAGTGGCCCAGACATGCATAAACGCCATTACTCTAGCCCTTGTCGATGCGGGGATCGCTCTGTTTGACTACGTGTGCGCATGCTCGGCGGCTGTTTTTGACAAGACGGTGCTCATGGACCTCAACGCGGCTGAAGAGTCGGATCTCCAGGCCGTACTGACAGTTGCTACAATTGGAAACACTGAGAAGGTTGCTTTCTTGCTGCTGGAGGCAAAGCTCCCTTCGGAGCGGTTAGAATCAGCACTGTCGGTCGCCATTTCTGGTAGCCACCATATCAGAGGTCTGATGGACAAAGAGGTGCGTCGTTACGGTCGCAGCAGGAAAGAACGGCTGCTAGATGGACGGGAATAGAGAGAGAAGTTTTGTATATTAGTGTCGCTTACGAGAGATATTGCACGCCCTTGTTGGTCTAGTCATGTTGTACATATATCTTACACCACCGAATGTTCTCCTTCCCGAGCTTCGTCCTTCATTATCACTTCCTGTCGTCCGGCGTCAGTGTCATGATGTTCTTCTTTTAACCGGCTTTCTTCTGATTCGAGAAAGCCTTCAATATCTGGCGGGATCTCTCGCATTTGTACAGACGGAGCGCCATTGAGATAGCGAAGTTGTTGCATCACCCGAATCCGAACGTTCTCCAGGTACTTCTTTGTGTTTTTATTTTCAAGTCTCCCGCCAAGATTGGGGTGTAGAGAAAAATCAGGACCGAAATAGTTCATGAACGGAATCGTTGAGGGCAACTTATAATCAAGATCGACGTCAAGGCACACGGAAGTTTCATATGCCCACAATCTCGAGACATTTCGCGGGGTATAACCTCCCCCGCCCATGACAATCATCGGCAGGCCAAATGATTTCACAAATTTAACACATTCTCCATGGGCACGGATATTGAGATTAAAACAGCCAAGTCGATCACAACCGAGCGAATCTGCTCCACACTGCAGAGCAATGGCTGAAGGCTGGAAAGTATACATCACAGGTTCGAGGATGGATTTGAAGAGCCTGATATAGGATTCGTCATCAATGCCATCCCGTAGAGGGACGTTAAGAGAATGATGGAGACCCAAGCTGGTGCCTATCTCATCAAAATTACCGGTTGCAGGGAAGAATTCGCCATCATACTTGTGGAACGACAAGGTCATGACTCTATCAGTAGAATAAAAAGCTTCCTGGACTCCATCTCCATGATGAAGATCAATATCTATATAAAGGACTCTTGGATGGTACCGTAGCAAATTCAAGACCGCCAAAACGATATCATTGACATAGCAAAAGCCACTAGGCTCGAATTTCTTGGCATGATGAAGGCCTCCAGACCAATTAATAGCAATGTCACTTTGGCCGTTTATGAGTTTTCTAGACGCATCCAAGGACGCTCCTGCGTAAATGGACGAATAATCGTACATTCCATCAAAAATGGGACAATCGTCTCCTATATTGAACTTTGAGAACAGGTTCTCGTATTTTTTTGAGTTGTCAGGTGTCACCGTTTGTAAAAAGTCGAGATAATCCTGTCCATGAAAGTTTTCAAGCTCTTCTCGAGTAGCCCTTCTAGTATTATAAAGATCCATCTTCTCGTGTAACTTGTATCCAAGCACTAGGTGGTCTGTGAGCATCAATCTGAACGGTTTCATGGGGTGCCGCGTACCCTATCAGTTAGAACTGCACAAGAAGTTTTAAATGCATAGTCATCACGAAAATCTCAGCTCGAGAGCTAGCGCGAAAAAGACCATGTATCGAACCCTTACTCTTCGACCGAGAGAGCGAAACTAGCAATGAACTTACATAATGGAATCGGCAAACCTCGGGGTTGTTATGATAAGATACCTAGATATTAGCGAAAATCAGAAGATCTATGCTTACTCTGACTTTGGGATGACATGTCGAAGCCAAATAAAGAGGCCGATGCTTTGCAGTTCTCGAGTCATAGGCTAAGGTCCCGTTCCCCCAGTTTGCCATGGCTAAGCCAATAAACAACGAGGACCAAGATAGGACACGATGAGGTCCAACGTTAGTATTGGATGACTGAGTGAAGCAGACCGGGATCTTGCATGGCAACGCGCCCAACCTCGTTACAATCTTGAGCAGTGGCACAGTATTAACGCTAGCTCCTGCTCTCCCTAAGAGTCATTTTTCTCGATATCAGAAGGGTGCTAGACCCATGTCGATAGATGACTGACTATAATCTGGATGTGGCCAGTGTTCTAGAGACATATGTCACAGACAGTGAGTGAAGTCAACTAATGAATAAAACTGACTGGTTCTAGCTATTTCCAATCTCTCAGCTGAGGTGGAGCATTATTTGGAGGAAATAAAGATCAAAGATTCAAAAATATACGACGTCCATCGCAAGATTTTACAACGAGATGCGCATATTCAAAAGTACATAAAGACACACGGTTCTTTGGCGGAAAATCCTAAAGAACAGCAATATGGGAGCAAGATTCAAACTGATTATGATGCCGCTATCAAGATGCAAGAAGAAAAAATGGCTATATCTCAAAAACTGGTGCAGTTAGTTAAAAAACAAAGTGGGAGGCTCGAAGCCGAAATTGAAAAACTATCAAAGGAAGGTCTACTGGTAGGGGCAGATTCTTCTTCACCTTCAGCAACGCCTGCGCCTACATCGACGTCGGTGTCGAGACGAATGAGCCACAGTGCCGAGCCAAAGTCATTACTAAGTCGCAAACGCTCCCCTTCTATAGCTACACCACCTCCTGGGGAGCGAGCGTTAAAGCGCCAGCGGTTGCCTCCTGATAGTAGTGCGACCAGCACTCCAGAAAAGATCCACCATAAGAAGATACCTCCTCGAGATCGAGATGATGAAGATGGTGAGAATAATGACTCGACACTCTATTGCTTTTGCCAGCAGGTATCGTTTGGTGACATGGTTGCTTGTGATAGCCCTGACTGCCAATATGAATGGTTCCATTATGGTTGTGTTGGACTCAAGGCTCCTCCGGTCGGCGCCTGGTTCTGTCCGGCCTGTACTCAGTTACGGAATAGAGGTTATAAATAATGTACATTATTATTCAATGGGATGCGGGAAGTACTAGATGGCGACAGTGTAGCATCAAAGGCAGGTTAATAGGACCACCGTAGATCTGTCGAGATCTTTCTGTGTGACTCGTGCATCCAAAATGCGTATATGCAAGCTTCTTGCTTGTCCAGGGTGTCGTATTGCTCAAGAATAACCTTTAAGAGCTATTGACGCTACCGTCAGCCGAATCATTTTCGTTCGCAGCTCCTTTTCTTCTAATTCGGTAAACAGAGCTTTATTCAGTCCGTATAACTTAACAACCTTGTTTAAATCCGTCAGATCTATCAGAGACTCATCTGTCACCGGCAGTTGAGTCCCGTCAATTAGTTTATCGAGTGTTTCAAGCACTTTATCGCGAGTCGATCCTATTTTAACCACAAAAATATTGGTACTTTTATCACTGATGCCGAACTTTGTTATACTTTCAGTTATGTTCTTCTTTGGAGAAAGACTGAAGATGACTTCAGAGTGGATGTTTTTGGTCCGTAGAACCTGAGAAGAATCAATCTTGAGATCTGGATCTTTCGCCAAATCCTGGCTTGCCTGGCTCACTCGCTGAGCCCTGTAAACAGCGGCCATGACCTGTTCGAGTCCTACCAGTAAACTGGCATCAATAAATGCAAACTCATACAGAGGATTCCCTGATATCAACTCTTTTCGAATCACAGATGAATTCTGGACATCTTTCCAAAGGCTGAGATGAACAGGGACATCCTTATATAAAGTCGTCGCCGTGGTCTTCATTGAAGCCAAAGCGGTCGAACAGCAACGAGTCAGTCAACGAGTCAACAGGGCATAGAATGTTACCGCAGTCTTCTGTCTTGCAGATCATATAGTTTCTAGAATAGCATTGATTACTGTAGTCCCATTAAGCCATCCATACTTTGTGCCCCCCAGCTTGTCGGGGAGCCATCTACACTAGAAATATCGACGGGTTGCGCGTGTGTGTCACTCCCATCATTAGAACAATAGAATATTAGTTGGGGGAATTCATGGGTTCACAGTAATTACGCTTTAGTATTAGGAATGTCACGCTAGGCTCATATTATTTTTTATGCACATTCCTATAAACTATGTTTACCACCCAAGCCCGGAACTGATCATGGATACACAATTGAAGTAAAAGACTGCCAGTTCAAAGTCTTCGATGTATGGGTATGTCATCACCGACTATCATAACGAGCCATGCGTCAAGCTAATGAGGAATAAGGCCGGTCAATAAGAGAGACAATAGAGTCTGTGTCCAAGGTCAGTGATGAATCCTTTGCAGGCTTCAGCCACAGTGGTAAAGGTCTAGTCAGATCACTGGTCTCAGCGGGCCTGTCTGATTTGGAGAATGGTTTATAACGTCTCCATTGGTTCCTCAGAGATCTGCTCAGGTTGGTATCTATAAACCGTCCAGATCGTACCAGGTAAACAAGAGCAATCAACACGACCGGTATTCCGAGGAACAGGTAATTATAAGAAATCGAAAACTCTGAGCTGGACATGGGTCATTTCAAAAGAAACTGGATATCGAATATGAGAGCACCACAGCTGAGGGAGATAAAAGCAGTGTGTCGATAACTCTGAACTTGGCGAGCAGCAGCCTACCAGAGCGTTACTACTAAGCCATCTTGACTGCTTTTCTCTACAAAGTACAATGTTCGTTATCCGCACGCCGTAATTCATTTATTTAAACCATAATAAACCTCCAGATAAAATCATTCCTTGCGTTTTCCTCTAAACAATAACTTTGATGTTCCTCGTTCTCCCTAGCTCCTCGTTCCATGTTACCACGTTCCGGCACTGACTGACGTTAATTTCTTCAATGTCTAGACAGTTTCCCATGACATAGTTCACCCCTGCTGCCGTAGTTCGAATGCATCCTCGAACGGAAAGATGCTTAAGGTGTAGAGCATGCATTGCGAGCACTCTCAGGCTGTTATCAGACACACAGGACCCGGCGTAAGCTGCCACCAGGCGCCGAAGTTCCGGGCAGCTAAGAGCAAGCACTTCCAATGAAACGTCAGTCAAAGCACAGCAAAAGGTGATATCTATGTAATGTAAGTTCGGCGCAGCTGACGCTATTGTGATCAGAGTCTGGTCGTTCAAGAAGGTACAGTCAGAAAGAATTAGTGTGCTGAGTCTGGGAAACGAATGGCCAGTGAAGACCATAAAAGCGTCATCTGTGATACCCGTGCATCGTGTGATATCTAGGTACTCCAATCTGTCACACGCATTGACAGCGATATAATGGATTGTACGATCACTTAGATGCTTGCAATAGCGTAGCACCAGCTTCTTTAGTCGCAGACAACCAGTAGATGGTCCTGCCTCGTTGGGATGTCGTCCCGACAGCTTTGAGATAGCGTCATGAGCTCCGAAGCCTAGCAAGTGCATAATCGTAAAATCTCCCACCTTTCGACAGTTAGTGAAATCTAACTCTTCGATATTTTGGCCAACATGAGGAGCGGCAAGATCCATAATTGCCATTCCAGAGACTTCCCAGCATGAGGCCATTTTGAATGACTTGAGAGTATTTCTCGCCAGAGAATTGACCAGGTGAATGAACCCGACATCACTCAAATAATAGCAATTGGATATATTGACTTTTGTAGGCCGTCCATTGGCAAAGGCAGCGATAGACATAATATTTCGGTTATTGATCTCTCCACGGTAAGGAGAGAGGTCTAATTCAGTAGCAATGAGAGGACTCGACAGGAGTATTGTTCGCCATTTCTTACAAACTCGCTGTATTCGCATTTGTTCTTTTAGATCCAGGTAGCAAAACGCTTGCTCTAGAATGCTTGCCGTGATATTCCAATCCGGTTGATTAGCAGACGGACGAGAATCAGTGGCTTCATTAAGTCGAAGTGGTGAAATAAGAGGAGAAGGAACCGTACGCGTCACTTTTAGGAGCACTTTTGACGTTGAAGGTTCAGGTATTTCGCTTTCAGGGGCCACGGGCGCGAGGGAAGATCGACGAGATTTAGGAGGATGAGGGGCATCGTCTTCTTCGGCAGAAATAGGAGCAAATGGGTCATTTGTAACTGACTGGTTGACGGAATTACTGAGATCCCCTGTGCTTGGTAATTCTCCACAATCAGGTGTAGGAGATGGTTGTGCAGGAACCTGCTGATTACCCATTCGGTTCTTGGCAGCTTGAGAGATTAGTTGTCTCAAGTTAGGATGCTGCTTTATGATGTGCTCTAAACACTGGCTGGAGAGAATAAGACATTCAACAGCTGTGACGGTTCGAATCGAAGCTGTCCGCTTCGATGCCAGACCAAGAAAAGTGACTTCGCCAAAATAAGACTCGGCTTGAAGCTGATTGACAACGCCTTTAGATTCAACAAGTACTTCCACAGTGCCGACGGTGAGAAAGAATATGTCTCGTCCTCGGTCTCCCTCCCGAATGATATACTCAAACGCATTATATCGTCTCGGTTCAGTCGCCATGGCCAGTGAATGGAGGGCCTCGTGAGAAGCATTTGCGAAAATAGGCAATCGTTTGAGCAACAGGCTGATTGAAAAGTATGATCGAGACAAAATCGAGGCCACGACCGTCGAATGCGCCTGACTGCGACGTTTTTTATCCAGTTCAGCAATCCGTTCTTGCGCCTCGTCTCTGATAAGACGTTCCACCTGGGGATAAAAGGGTAATACGGAATTCAACGCATCTTTAGTGAGCACAGCAAGCAAACATCGAGTTTTGGCAGTGACATTAGCCGTTCGTGGCCGATCAAACAAGATTCCTATCTCGCTAGAAAACAATTAGCCTAATTCAAGCAGATCTCCTTACCCAAAGTAGGACCCAGTTGATAGCTCAGCGTAGATGCTCTCACCGTCTTTGGAAGTCACATACACAGACCCCCGAATGATCCAATAGAGAGATCGAGCTTCTTCACCTTCAGTGATCTAGAGAGTTAGAAAGGGCTTAAATCTGCTTAACTTACAATACTTCCTTGGGGAGAACATTGGAGAGGGCGGAGTTTGGTAGCAACGCTAATAAGGAAGTTCTCCGGAGCGGCTCTGAATAAAGGAAAGCTAGCAATTCGTTCAAGAATTTCAGGGGGGATGCCAGAAGAGGATGTGCGAAGACTCAATGGACTCGAACTCCGCGGTAGATGGAGGTATGTCCCTCTTGGTCTACTTGACTGTAAGATCGCATCAGAAGGGGGAGGCGAAGCAGAAGCTTTGTGCCCTCTTCCTTTAAGTCTAGTCTTCATGGAGATGATATCAACGTGACCCAACAGTAGATACGGTCAAAGAGACTGGAAGAGTCCCGGCTGCGGTACACAAAGGCGAGACAAAGAGATGATGGTATCAAACCCCAATCGGAGTTGGGACCAGTGTTACAG
Source organism: Trigonopsis variabilis (assembly GCA_003707065.3). NCBI lineage: Eukaryota > Fungi > Ascomycota > Trigonopsidomycetes > Trigonopsidales > Trigonopsidaceae > Trigonopsis > Trigonopsis variabilis. The sequence continues at coordinate 300,812 of PPXM03000009.1, read as the reverse complement.
TCAAACCGATGAAACCATTCAAAAAGGCTGGACAATCAATTTTGGCATCAGTCAACGGTCTCTGCTCCTGCTTATCTCATGCTCTGGAGCTTATGTGTACTAACGAACGTGTTATTATCTATGAAGACTGTATGACCATTGATGTTTATACAAGAAAGCTAAATATGTTTACGAGTTAGTTTGTTGGCTTCATGTGCTGAGCGTCGTAGTGAAGAGTCCTCTCGGTGTTGCCCGTGTTTCATGATTTCGTGCATGGTTTCCGCTATCACGATAAGGGACCTCAGCTTAAAGCTGAGGCTTAAGAATAGGTCTCACAATCTGTCTCCTCTGTATCAAACTTCTGAGACGGAGAACCCAAGCACCCATTAATCTTGATTGACTATGGTCACTGAGTACAAGATGGCCTGCTATCTATAGTCTTTAAACCCCAATTTCTAAGTAGAGCGTTTTCTTTCATGGATATCCTTGTCAGAGCTCATAAAGACAGTATCCAAGATCGTAAAGCACACAATGGGGCTATTTATCGACATCCTCGGTATTTCCATACTCCTGGAAACTTTGAAAACCAGGATCCAAGCACTCTGCACCAATGCAAGTCTTCATGTTCTATTCGTTCAATTCACTCATACTTTTGCTCTCACAGGGCCCCAGGCGTGACTGCACCGTTTGCTACCGAATATCCATCAAGCGTGAAAGCACGGCCGCGCCGCTGCCAAGAGTATCTTCGAGAGCTCTCTACAACAGGCCAAGACAATTGACATCGAAAATTACAATCTTGCGAGGCTACGTCTTCGATTGGTGGTTGCTGATAGCACCCAGTGCCGTTTCTAACCGAAAGCAGCAGTAAGGCAGTGAGCGCGATAAAGCCTGTGACGCTGGTTGTCCTAATAGAGGGCTTAGAGCATGGATCTATAGTAAATATTATACCCTGTCACGCCTGGAGACCATATGTCGGTAATTTCTACCTGTTTTGGAGCAAGATCAGTCATCGAAGCAAAGGTAGCCTGTGCGGTGGATTTAAACAAGGGAAACATACAGAGATGGCATTGTTACCCGGCCGTGGAGCCGAGTCACTATGGATCGGACGATTGACCACCAACAACAGATCATCATCTGACGAGAGAAAATGGCTGCCTTAAGATGTAGGTGGAACGGTTCACCGATCATCTCTCGGGCGATCAGTTCTCGGACGTTCTTCTGCGGTGCCAAAGCCTCCAAATATAGAGAATCGTTGGATCTTTATGGCAAGTTCCTGTACGATATGTCTGGTCTGATGACTTCTTCGCCAACTCGAGTGGACCTGTCAATCAAGCTTCTGGAGCATATGCCTGCCTTTATGATGCGGAAATTTGTCTATCCGTTGTACTGTGGAGGAGAGACTCCAGATGAGGTCCTCCAGACCATCGAGAAATTACGTCGACGGGGTTTTGCTAACGTGATTTTGTCTTATACGGCCGAATATTGTGGGCCAACGGCCTCCAGGGCGGAACCTGTGAAGGACAATGAGGTCGTGCAAAACTACATCCGGTCGATCGACGACATTCTACTGAAGATCAAGACAGACAAGCAAGGCTACTTGGCTTTGAAGCCGTCAGGATTGACGCCCCACGCGGTCGAAGTCATTGACGATTTCGAGAATTGCAATCCCGACTATAAGAAGGAGTACTTGGATGCGTGTCGGACGATTTGTGATCATGCGGTCAAGCATGGACGGGGAAAAGCAGTTGTGATCTTTGACGCTGAATCCTCTAAACTACAGGATGGGGTATATGCCACTCAACGGTTAATGATGGAGGAGTACAACGAAAACTCTGTCGTTGTCGGAGGAACTATCCAAATGTATTTGCAAAACTCGTTGGATGTCCTGGCCAAGGATATCGAATTGTCCAAGGAGAAGGGTTATCAATTGTGTCTGAAGCTGGTTCGAGGTGCTTATATGTCATCTGAGCCTCCTGGAATCGTTCATACCTCGAAAGCGGCTACTGATGCCTCCTATAACCGAGGATTGGAGATCAGTATACGCGAAACCGATCAAATCAAAAAGCTGATTGTCGCCAGCCATAACCGCTATTCAATGCAATATGCATCCAAACTGATCTCCGAGCCAGGAGCTCTCATGTCGTCAGACCAGGTTATCTTTGGTCAGCTGATGGGAATGGCGGAAGACGCAGGAGATGAATTGATTGCTCAAGGAAGGGAAGTGGTCAAGTATGTGGTTTGGGGTCCAGTGGAACAGACGCGAGATTATCTTCTCCGCCGATTAGAAGAAAACGCATCAACATTAACACTCGATTAAGGACATGGAGAATTAGACAATTACGAGGATGGTATTTAAACTCTCTGATGTAGTCTGTAGTAGAAAAACATTCGAGTGCTTGTTCTTATAGGTCCATGGAACCTCGCCTTACCCCTTTCTAGAAAAGCGTCTCGGAAAAGTCCTTTTTGGGATTAGGTCTTCGACGTCTTTACTATTTTTGGCGCGCCGGCGTCACTGGTTGCTAGGCAAGACGCCTGTGGTAGAAGACACGGCGTGGAGAGGTTTCAATTTAATCACTCACCCTTTTTGTACCAATTGGCCTGAGCCTTTCTTCCCCAGACATTGGTTATCGGGATGGCTTCGAAAGGTACCTCTAATCGCCCGGACGGCCCCCCGATTGGGGCCGATCGCAATTATGTCGCAGCCGATGCTCGTGAGAAGCTTCAGGAGTTTGGCGAGCAAAACGTGGATCCCGTGATGGGTGAAAAGGATTTAAATAAACTACTGGAGAAACAAGCAGCTGAGAAAGAAAAGGCTGAAAAAGTAAGTTGACTCGCAAACGTCTTGGTGGAGCTTTTCGACTTTTTTGGGTTCTCGATGCCATGACGTGATGGCATCGAGGCTCGGGAAAAGTTTCTATCAGTCGTCCTCAATTGCTAAGCTAACTTGTCTAGGAGCATCCTGAAGCTTTTAAAGTTAACCACGAATCAAAACTATCTTCTCTTGATGCTCCAAAGGAGCGTATTGACGTAAGTATCACGATGAATTTCGGCGCCAGCCCATCAGATTCAAATCGTTGTCTTATCAAGATCATTTTTCCCGTTTAGAGCAGTTTCTCTTTTTATAGAAGTTCTTAGAATGATGATCATCTTTTTTTTTTGATAAAGAGTGATGACATCTTTGGCATAATTTCGTGGCCCGTGACAAGCCTATTATATGAATTTGGCGTCTTCTTCCATGCACTAGTTCAACCGCAAGAAAGTGGAATTTGATCTGATAGCCTTTGGTATCATGTTCTAACTCATAGACCGGACAAGCTCATGTCCCGAACGCGTCGAAAAATGTCGATGATAAGAAGATCGCCAAGGCTGAAGAGCAATTGGAGAAAAGTAAACCCAAGGTCGTTGAGACCAGTCAGATCGGATGGAAGAGCGTTGGAGGGTGGATCGATGGCAAAGATGTGTGGTGGAATAAGCTTGATAATGACATCTTAGTCCAGCCTGGGAAAATTGAAGAGTACATTCCCGAGAAGTACTATGGAGACTGGTACCATAATTCGGCTGCTATAGTCATCACCACTTTCTTTTCTTGGCTTTTGGGATACTTCAATTTCGGGTTTCTTTGGTGGATCTTTGTCTTATCGTTTGGCGTGACTTACTATCGAACGTCTATTCACCGATTCCGTCGTAATTATCGTGATGATGTTGACAGAGAACAAGGGCTGAAGAGGATCGAAAGTGATGTTGAGACTTTGGAATGGATGAACTCGTTTCTCGGAAAGTTCTGGCTAATCTATGAGCCTGTTCTGTCAGAGACTATCATCTCTACTGCCAACGCGCAGATGGTGGATGTGACTCCATCTTTTGTTGAATCATTGACCTTGGATACTTTTACTCTGGGTACTAAGGCTCCTCGACTGGACCATGTTCGCACCTTCCCCAAGACCCAAGAAGATATCGTTGTGATGGATTGGAAGTTCTCTTTCACTCCCAATGACACATCAGACATGACTGCCCGTCAGTTGAAAAGCAAAGTCAATCCTAAGGTGGCTCTTGGGATCAAGGTTGGCAAGGCCAAGCTATCGAAAACCTTGACCGTTTTGGTTGAAGATATGATGTGCTCTGGGCTAATGAGAGTCCGAATCAAGATGATTCCCACGTTCCCTCATATTCAGACTGTTGATGTTTCGTTTCTGGACCCCCCAGACTTTGATTTCGTTCTCAAGCCGATTGGCGGAGATACGTTTGGATTTGATATCAATATTATTCCCGGATTATCGACTTTTATCCATGAAATGATCCATTCTACACTGGGCCCTATGCTCTACGCTCCTCGTTTCTTCCAAGTCAATGTTGAGCAGATGATGGGTGGAGGTATGGCTGACTCTGCCATCGGAATCTTGGCCATCAATTTGGGTGAAGCAACTGACGTTAAGGGCAGTGGTGCCGTCGGTAACACCATTGATCCTTATGTTAAGATTATGGATCGAGAAACGGAGCTTGGTCGGTCCTCTGTCAAGAGCAACACAACCAATCCCCGGTGGAATGAGACTAAATTCATTCTGGTCAAGAACCTGTCCGACATCTTGGCGTTGGAAGTATATGATTTCAATGATTTCCGCAAAGATAAGCTGATAGGAACGGTCAACCTTCCCCTCGAGAAATTCTCGGATGCCGATCAAGAATTCAGCGACACTGCAGGTATTCTTAGCAACAAGAAGCCTAGAGGATACCTCAAGTATTCTGCGCATTACTTTCCTGTTTTGGAGGGTACCACCTTGGAAGATGGAACTGTTGAGCCTCCTCCAGATTCAAGTTCGGGTATCTTGCGCCTTACTGTTTCCAACGCCAAGGCTCTTGGCCATTCTCATAATACCTACGCTGAAGTTCTTCTCAATGGTGTCAACATTCACACCACCAAAGTTAAGAAGAAGACAGCCAATCCAGCTTGGGATGATACGTTTGAGCATCTTGTCGAGAATAAGGAAGCCGCCAAGTTTTCTGTTGTGGTCAAAGCTGACAAGAGCATTCGAGATGATTCCGTCTTGGGCTCCTTCACCTTCAAGCTGGATGATATCCTTGATGAAATCGAAGCTGGACATGACACTTTTGCAATGAAAGGGGTCGGTGAAATTCGACTCAATGCTGTCTGGAAGCCAGTACAAGTTAAGGGCTTGTCAAGTTCAAACTTCAAGGACCCTATTGGTGTACTACGATTCAAGTTCATTGATGCTGGAGATTTGTTGAATTTTGAGACCCTCGGTAAGAGCGATCCTTATGTTCGAGTACTTTCTCACGGCGTTCAACGAACCCGGACGTCGACCATTAGAAATACGTTGACCCCTGTGTGGAACGAGTTCTCATATGTTCCTGTTACCCATCCTGATGCCAAACTTACAGTCGAAGTGATGGATTCTGAAGCTCATGGAAAAGATCGAACTTTGGGACAATTCCAACTTGATCTTGGTAGGATGATCACTAGGGGTGAAGACGGAAAGTATCAAGAATACGTTGACGACAATGTACGAAATTCTGGTTTGAGTATTCCCGGTCGATCGCCCAAGGGAAAACTTAGATATTTGGTTTCCTTCTTCCCCACTGTTCCAGTGATGAGTCCAAGCGAAGAGAAGGCTGCGGATGAAGAAGCCGAAAAATCCGAGAAAGAAGGGGCTAAGACGGATGACAAAAAGGCAGCTGAAAAGAAAGAAGCAACGCCGCCCGCTGAACCTTCCAAAGCTGATGAAAGCAAGGCGAATGGCAAGGTTGCCGATACCAATGCGAATGCTAAAGCTGCTCCGCCCAATGGTTCCAATAAGCCAGCGACCGATAAAGGTCAAAAAGCACGTCTTTCGCTTGATGAGCTGGTCAAATATCAATCTGGTGTTCTTGTTTTCGAAATCAAGGACGCCCGTGTCCCTGTCGATGGATCTTTCCTGGAATTCTTTGTTGATGACAGTGGGTTCCCTGCTTACTCCACAGCGAAGTTGAAGGGTCGCAGTCTTGAAGTTTCTGAGGTCGGCGATGTCTATGTGAGAGAGCTTGACTGGTCTCAACTGCGGGTGACGTTAACCGAGAAAGCCAAGAGCGAAAATGATGACAACATTCTTCTTGAAGGCTCAATCCCATCATTGGATGCCTTGAAGCGCGGTTTCAAGAAGGACTTGACCGTAAATCTCTCAGGCAGAGCTGGTAAAGGATCTGTTGTTTTGCAGCTCCGTTACATTCCTGTTCTGTCTAAGCTACTTCCTCAAGAGCGGGTTATCAACCAGGGTATTGTGACCTTGGTTCTTCTTGAAGGAAAAAATCTGCAGGCTGCAGACCGCTCCGGATATTCCGATCCTTTCTGCGAGGTCCAACTGAATGGCGAAAAGGTCTTCAAGTCGAATGTGATCAAAAAGACGCTTAATCCGGTTTGGAATTCAAAGACTGATATTACGATTTCTTCGCGCGAGGATGCTAATGTTGAGGTGATCGTGTACGATTGGGATATGGCGGGATCAAATGACTTTTTGGGAAGGGTCACCGTTGACGTGAAGGACTTAGAGCCCATGAAGGAAACCAAACAAGAGCTCAAGCTCCAAGACACCAAATCGGGCACTATTTATGTGGATTTGCTCTTCAAGCCGAGTTATATTATCAAGCGGTCGTCCAAGAAGGGCGGCACTCTTGTGACGGTTGCCAGTGCTGGTGCACTGGGCAAGAATCTTGGCTCTGGCATCCAAGCTGCAGGCGGACTTGCTACTGGAGTCGCTACTGGCGTTGCGTCTGGAGCAGCTGGTACGGTAGGCAATGTTGGCAAAGGTGTTGGTTCTGGGCTACAGGCAGGTGCAGGGGAAATGCGAAAAGGAGGGTCCTTTTTGAAGCGCAAGGTGTTCCATATTAATTCACGAGAGCAAGGAGAAGACGTGATTGACCCCGACACTGGAGTCTCGGTTGCCCAGGAGGAAAAGCTCAAGGAAGACGCCGAGCATCAAGGAGACGCAGAGAAGAAGAACGTCGATGCGGCGATCTCTGGTGCTGCTGCTGGAACTGGCGCTAATGAAGGCGAGAATGGGTCTGAACATGAAGGCCGTCGTCATGGACATAGTCCCCATTTGCTGGGCGGAACCTCAAGCCACAAGCGGTCTTCCAGCATCCACAGCACCCGATCAACTTCCACTGCAGGAACAGTGCTTGGCTTTGGTAACATCAAGATCCTGGCTGCCAAGGGATACCCCCATGGAAGTCACCTTGTTGCCAAAGTCTACATTACTGGCAAGCGTGAGAAGGAGGTTTATCGAACCAAGGCTGTCAAGAGCGCTGATGGAAACGTGACATGGTAAGTGACTGACCGACCCAGGAGCTAATTAGCAGGAATGAAGCCTTTCCTTTCCGCGCCACCGATGACAGCAACATTGTATTCCGAGTCAAGTCTCATTCTCGTTTTGGAAAGGATGATGATCTAGGAGAGGTGTCGCTCTCTTTATCGCAAGTTCAATCGGCCGGCAGCCAGGGCATGGAGCACTGGCTCTCCACCGGAAAGGGAGAGATCCAAGTCCAAGCGAGCTTCAAGAGCAATGCGTAAACGAGGATAATACGATGTGTGGAAGTATACTATTGTCGTAGGTTCAGCTTATGCTTCATTTCATAGACAAAGCCCATCCTGTCGAGTACTATCTGCCTGAGCGGCCTAGAAAGGCGGCCAGAGCTTGTTCGGTAGGGCCCGTTAGTGAGGACATCCAGTAAGTGACGGTAACGGCTGGGACCCATAGAGGTCAATTTCATTCTGTTCATCCCACGCTCTTGCTCTAAGCTTCTTTAGTCCCCTTTCTCTTTACTCATGAAAGTCGTCGGTTTGATTTCTGGAGGAAAAGATTCGTTCTACAATCTCATGGAATGTGTGAATGAAGGCCATGAGATCGTCGCCTTGGCCAATCTACATCCTCCAGTTAGTCTAGACAGTGATGGCAGTGATGAAATGGATAGCTGGATGTACCAGACCGTTGGTCATCGCATCATTGACTACTACTCGTCATGCATGGACTTGCCCTTATACCGGCGAGAAATATCGGGCCAAAGTGGTAACGTCAACTTAGAATATGATCCCAGCGAAGAGGATGAGACAGAAGACCTATATGAATTATTAAAATTAGTCAAGATGCACCATCCAGAAGTCGATGGTGTGTCGTCTGGGGCTATAGCTTCAACTTACCAGAGGGTTCGAGTTGAAAATATCTGTGCCAGGCTGAATTTGAAGAGTTTGGCTTATCTCTGGTACCGTGACCAAGAGGAACTATTAAAAGAGATGGTTTCAATTGATGGTTTTGAACCAAGAATAGCAAAGGTGTCCGGTCTGGGGTTAAAGAAAGACTATCTGGCCAAGACTCTGAGAGAAATGGAGCCGATCTTATTAGATTTATACAGAAAGTACGGATTACATCCATGTGGTGAAGGTGGAGAGTACGAGACGCTAGTCTTCGACTGTCCTCTCTTTAAAAATCGACTCGACCTCGTCTCCTTTGATGTCATCCACCACGACGAAGGAAATGTCTACTATATTCGCCCGGTCGTAAAATTAGCTGCTAAAGAAACGACTACATCCTGTGTCAAACTACCCCCGAAAAAGCCAGTGTTCACCCCGGAGTTCGCCAATATCTTGGAGGATCTACCGAGCATCCATGAGCCTACTCACACTTCTCTCCCAATTACCGACAGACAGCATCTTGATCGATGGCGGGATATATTACCCAAGAATCCAGCAGTACATAAAAGCGACTATTATGTTAATATTTCATCTCTTTCGTCCTCAGCTGCCGATATAACCCTTCAAACGCAAGAAGCTTTCAGCACTCTCTTATCCGTTCTGGCCCTTGAGGGTCTGTCATTTGATAATATTTGCTTTATCGAAGTGATTCTTAACGATATCAATGATTTCTCCGCCGTCAACAAAGTCTTCTCCTCTACTTTTATATCCCCTAATCCTCCCGCTAGGGCCTGCTATCAAGCTTTGGTACCTACAGGATCAAAGTTGCTCATGTCGGCTGTGGCTTGTAATGACCTCTCTCATCGTCGTGGCCTTCATGTCCAAAGCACTAGTCTTTGGGCGCCTGCGAATATTGGACCTTATTCGCAGGCTATTATTCCTAAAGGTGATTTGATTTTTTTGGCTGGCCAGATTCCGTTAATCCCTGATAAAATGGAAATTATCCCAGATGGTCGGTCCCAGGTAGCGCTGGCCGCTCAGAATCTCATCAGCGTCAACAAGGCACTTACTACTTTTGACCTGATCGCAATAATAGCTCTCGCTAGTCATTCTTCTTATGCCCCCTGTATTTTTGACCTTTGGGAAAGCTTAGGTACGATGGTCTCCTTCGCTGCCATAGTCTCTGCTCTTCCCCGCCACGCAGGCGTTGAATTCATGGGGTTGAGTTTACCCAAGCATTTTTCTATTCCTCGTTTGAAGACAACCGGCATTGACTCTGACGACAGCGATGCTGAGTCTGAGCACATCGAGTCCCGGAGTTTTGCCTCAAAATGGAAACTGCCGTCGATACTTGGTTCATTCGTATCTGTGCAGTCCTTGGCCATAGCTACTATTGCTCTAGACTCTTTAGATGATCTCTGGATATGTCTTGATGCCTTGAAGGATTACGATCTGTCTTCGATGTCGATCTATATAAACGTTACGCAGTTTGATATGGAGCACCACGACTTGTACGATCTAATCCCAGAGAGGCTTGGCTATAGTTGTGCTTTATCCATTATTGGCTGCACGGACGTCTTGGCCAACGATACAAAGGCTAGTTCCGTTCCACTTGCTGTCTTTGCTACCGGATATCTACGCAATGATAGACCCAAAACCTAATGTATTATAGAATTGTATCATACGCATAACTCGTTAGTCCTTCCTCTTTGCGCTTTTGTAGCTGACGACGAAGATCTCGCTTCCTTCGCCGGATCTCTCTATTCCACTCTCCCCTTTTATCGTAAAATTCCTTCTCCCATGCCTCCTTGTCAAACTCGGCTGTGCCCAACCGAGCGAAGATTGTTTGGCCTTGTAAGAAAGGAGAATCAGAATGATCAAATAGTAAGGGCATTGCCTCGGTAGGTGGTTTCATTAGAGGCTCAGCATCCTCATCTACCTCATGAGGAAGCACATAATTTCGTCGAGAGTCATGGACAGCAATGTCTATCTCATCCTGGACGGCCTCATCAATATCGGGAGCGCCACCGAAAAAGGTAAATTTGTTATCTTCGTCGTCAGCAGCAGCGAATGCACTGCGGATGTTTTCCAAATCCAATTGCGTCTCTTGGGAGGGAAGAGGAGAATGAGCTTGCTCTTGGTCCTGTTGCAGATCGCTCTTAATGACAGCAGCTGCATCTTCGTGGCTCTCTTCTTTGCCCTCTTCTATGCTTTCATCTGAGCTAAGGTCCTTCTCCTTTTCACTATCCTCTTCTTCACCGGCATTATTCTCTGGCGTGGTACCTTCATCTTCACCGGCCTTCTCTTGTTCCGGACCTTCATCTTCGCTGCTCTCGCTGTTGCTCTCGGAAGAATCACTTGAAACTTTCGTTTCCATAGGAATATCATCGTCATCAGAGTCCTGGCGATAATCAAAATCGAATTCATATGGTCGTCGAGGGTAATCTTGCGGGTATGTATCTTCATCATTGAATTCAACTACTTTTTCCTCCCTTTTGCCCTCAGGCTTTCCTTCGCCAGATAGAATGGAATTCAAGATACGTAGATTTTGATTTTCCTCGGCTATTCTCTCCATCTCGGTTTGGTCCTGCTCAGCAACTGTCCCTTTGGCTAGACCGCGTAATAGCGATCTGGAATCGACGACATCGCCATTACCATCAATCCAGTTACAGTCCTTATATTGGAACGTTAAATTTTCGATCGTCCGACCTTTCACAATACCCCAAAGCTTCGTCTTGTGGCACTTCAACTTGACGGGCCTGCCTCCAATGATAATCCGATAAGTTGCCAGCTTCAAGTTCTTACGAGGAATTCTCCTTATTCTAGCGGGGATTAGAGACGGATCGTTCCATGATTCTCCCCAGGGATGTCTTGCTTTGTAGATCCGTTCCCTTCTATCCAATATTTTGCCCTCCTTCTTTTCCTCTTTTAGCTTTGATCTGTAGTCCAGTGAGGCTGCCTCTATTCTCAGCTTTGATCCTTTGTATTTTACTCCATTCATAGCCCTCCGTAGCTCGTCATATTGTTTTTTAGTCTGAGCCAAAGTGATGAAGCCAAACTTAGTCTCGAGCATAGGCTTCGAATGGACTTCCAAAGGCGATATGACTTGACCATAAACTGCCAATCGCGATATCAGATCAGAATTATCGACAGTATCAGAGATCGGACCCACATAGAGTCGTCTGTGCTCCACCTCCTCAGCCATCGTACAGTCAAAAGCCTCGATATCCCTCCGCCCTAAAGATTCTGCTCAGTATTTACTGGGCACCTGGAAAGAAAGGAAATCCAAGATTATTTAATCAAATCCGCCGATAATGGAGAGCCTCGGTGACGTGTATCGTTGTCGTTGGGACTTGGAAATTTTTTCCAGAGCGTTACATTCATACCAGCCAAAGAGAAGCCAGAGAAGACAGCTTAATTTCCGATTATCGGGTCTCACTGAGAAAGAACGAGGAAGGAAATGAGTTTTATTTCTTTTCAAGGACACCAGGACTTTAGGTCTCGGCTGTTGCTGTCTACATTGACGGGAAAAGCCATAAAGATTCAACATATCCGGTCGGAGGACGTTGAACCTGGTCTAAGAGGTATTTCGAGTAGTGCTGGGTTGTGCTAATAAATCAGACTATGAGATTTCTTTATTGAGATTATTGGAGAATATCACAAACGGTACTGTGATTGAAATTTCATATACAGGTACGTCCTTGGTGTATCGGCCAGGAGTGATTATTGGTGGAACATATACCCATACGTGTCCACTATCCCGAGCGGTAGGTTATTTCATTGAGCCGCTACTTTTGCTTGCGCCCTTTGGCAAAAAGGCTCTATCCGTGACTCTAAAGGGAGTGACATCGAATGATATTGATGTGTCTGTGGACACTATCCGAACGGGTATCTTTCCTATTATACATAAATTTGGAATTGAGAGACAAGAGCTGCGAATAATCAAGAGAGGCTCACCTCCTCTAGGGGGAGGTGAGGTACTTGTTCATCTGCCTCATTTGGTGCTCCAACCTGACACCATTCATATGACCGCGTCCCCTCAGATTCACCGACTGCGTGGCATCGCTTGGAGCACAAGGGTCAGCCCAGATAATGTCAATAGGATAGTTGACGCTGCTAGAGCTGTACTGAAGCCTACCGGTTGTGAGACGTTTATTTATACGGATGTTGCGCGAGGAGAAGAATCAGGCAAAAGTCCTGGATTTGGGTTGACTTTGGTAGGGGAAACTAAAACAGGATGGTGTTTTACCAGTCAAGGAATAGGCCAAGGAGGAAGTTTACCTGAGCAAGTGGGCGAGAAAGTGGCTAGACGACTATTAGAAGAAATCAGCTTGGGTGGCTGCATCTGCCAGTTGCAGACTGAAATCGTTTTAATTCTGATGGCGCTCGGAAAAGAAGACATTGGTCGAATCGTCATTGGAAAAGGGATCATTGATGAGAAGTTCATCCGCATCCTCCGGTTGATTAAGGTTGTTTTCGGCATTGAAGCGCAAATTAGTCCAGAAGACAATGACATGATGCTCGTAATGAGAGGAAGTGGATATATCTCTGCCTCCAAGAAGATTGCCTAAATGAATTCAACCTTATTGGACCCTTTTCTTTACAGCAGGACGGAAAACAGGCTATAGTAGCGAACGCTACTATCTTTATGTATATTAAAATAGACTTGCAATGTATAATACAACCTAACCTTATCTATTGTACATGGTTTAGTTCACCTCTTCGCTTTTTCTCCAAGGCTTCTTTATATGGCGGAGCCGTGGGAGCCTGCACGGGATCCAAACTGATATGTTTGACCCCTTCTTCCAGAGGATAAGAAGCTTCAGAGTCATATTGATCCAAAGCACCGCATTCTATAAAGGGCGCAATCACTCGTTCACTCGGAATCAACTTCAGATCCGGAGTAATAGGTCCAAACTCACTGAGAGTGGGCTGCCATCCCGGTCTTGGCTTATAGCCTTGACAGACCACAAACGACTCGAGTGAGCTAAGACGAGAAGAACGAGGTTTAGCGCATGTCACTTTATCAAATAATAGCCCCAACTGTCCGTAAAGAAGATCAATATCTCTGCCTCTAAAAATCTTGGCCACAAACGCCCCTCCAGGTTTTAGAACCGAGGTAGCAAGCTTTAAGGCAGCAAGAATCAACTGTGCTTGCACATATTCGTCTAATTCGTGGAGTCCTGTGACATCTGGAGCGCCATCTAAATTATAAGCCAACCCTACCAAGCTTCAAACTCACCTGAGCACACAAAATCGGCAGGCTCCCCACCAAATAAATCAAGGATCTTATTCAGCGTTGCTGGGTGTGTGATATCGGCTTGAAGAGTGATCACTCCTTCCAACGGAGTCATAGGTTGAAGGTCAACGCTGACGATCCTCGGTCGTTCGCTTTCTTCGGAGCAATTTTCAATCAGCCGTCTAGACAGAACCTGACTCCATGATCCAGGCGCAGCACATAGATCAACCACTCGTTTTACCCCTTCGAGTAAATGGAACTCTGAATCAAGCTGAAGAAGTTTAAATGCTGATCTGGCTCTCCATCCCTCTTCTTTGGCCTTTCTAACATATTAATCATGCAGATATAGCTATACTTGCCTATAATAGATATCCCGTTTATCCTTGCTACTCTTACCCATAAGTTGTCGTGCGCAGAGAAATTTCGACCGTTACCTAGTCGCCCTTTGTCCTACCATCGCGACCGACGTCGAGAAGCATAGCGGGCTTGGTCTCCTACTAGATTCGTTCGAACATGAGAATTTCTAACTTAAAGTAATTATAGACCTTATAGTCATTATGATCCATTCTAGAATGCGTATATATCGTCGTCTTTGTTGTCAGTGATATTTATCTCGACTCTTATCTTATCGCTGTTTTTTTGACCATCAAGCTTCCTACGATTAGCTCATTTAGATGAAGACGTCTCGTTTGTTTTCCTGAACCAGTTTTATTGTCGTAGCAATATCATCTGAGAAAATACTCCTTTCATCATTAACACCCATCCATATCCATGACAGATCTCACAGATCCTCCGAACCTTGATGATGCCGGTATATCCAGGGAAATCCTCGATATTCTTCCGGCTGGAAAGGTGACATCATCTTTGTATTCATAGTTGACATTTTCAGATTTATACAATCAAAGTTGGTGACCGAACGTTCACCTTGAGGTACGCCGTCTCTGAGAGTTGATCCATATCTAACGTCTAGTGGTGCTTCATTATGTTCAGATGCTCCTTCTTATTTTACAGAGTACTTTACAAAAAATGCCGAGGCAGACTCGGCTTCTTTTGTTCTCTGTGTTGATCGAGACCCCAATATCTTTCAGATCATCGCTACTCATCTCAGAGGTTTGTTCCCATGGCTCGCGTGACTAATGGGCCAGGGTATTACATTGAACCTCAGGATGATATTCAATTCTATCATTTATATGCTGATGCTTGCTATTATCGCCTCCAACAACTCGAACAACAATTGGCTTCGTCTGATATTTATGCTCGAGTGGGAACAACTTTATTCCGTATTCCTAGATCACTCCTGTCGAATCCTGGTGATTCGCCAAATTACTTCTCTCTACAAAGCTCCGTTATGCTTCTTAGGCCAAGGATTACTGCTCCAGGTGGGTTAACTAAACTCATTCGTCCTCCACCGCTATTGCCGCCCTCGGTTAGCACGAGATCAGATGAAGGGTTCAGTCATTTACTGGAGCTTTTGAAAGGGGCTCCAGTAGATGATCTAAGTCGAGAACGGAGAGAGTTCTTACTACGAGAATGCCGGTATTTTCGGTTCTTGGGACTCGAGCAAAGATTAATTCTTCATCACATTGAAAAGAATCCAATCAGCGGGCTATCGGAGATTACGCTGCTCGCTAAAGATATCAAACAGGCGGGTCTCAGTCTCGACCCAGAAGGCTATCTACTTTACAGTAGACCCTATATCAATGAGCCTTTGATGCGCTTAGTGATTCAAATTGAATCGCACCATCACTTTGAACTCGAAGGCTCGATTTTACGGATGCGAATTGAGAACGATGACCGCCTTCGGCTCCATCGCCTCGTTCACGAGAAAACCTTCAAGCTATCGGAAGGTGGACAGTCAAATGATGAGACGAGTAGAAATAATATAAAAATCGGACCTGTCCTACGGTTTGTGACCCTGTTCTCAGACGCCGTGGTGACTGTCGATGGGAAACCAACAAACAACTACCTCGCTTTCAAAGCAGTTAAAGGACAATACTACGCTCGATTTTTTATGCCCTCTTATCCTCAAGCTCTCGTTCTTGAGGCACTTAAAGTCGAAGGAGTGGCCGACAGTCATGCACTTAATGGACGACGGAAAGTACTGTAATTACGACGCGAGACAATAATAATAAGAATGCAGGAATTAAGAGATAGACCAGATGCAAAAAAAATTATCCATAGAAGAAGAAAAAAAACCCTGAAAGATACCGTGAATGATAACCCATCGTTCCACTTTGACACAAGATGCACATTTTTTTCCCAAAATAAAAAAATACCCAAAGCGTGTAGAGCACGTGACTCCGTCCTAACTCACATGTGATACGACGGACCTGAACAGGGAGGAGGGGGATCACCGGTCAGAGGAGGATGGACGACATATCCCACCATCCAATAGTTTGCATTATTAGAATAGAAATTTTTCCAATCGTCAATGATTGCTCTGCTATGATCTTGAGGTAGATCTCGAAGATCGTGCGTCAGCTGATCAGGTTGGAAACACCCAGTCACATAGGCGCGAGCAGCGTCTTTACCAGCAAAAACCCTATATGTGCCTGAAGGTCCGTATAATCTCCCATTCGTAGTGACGTCGAAAACAACTCCATCGATGGCAACAAAGATTTTATATCCAACGGCAGGGTTGGTGCCATCATACAGAGACAAGTCGAGCTCACTCAAAACCATGGGTCTTCCATAATTGAAAATAGCATTATTTGCCATATAGGACCAATACCGGTGGTTCAGTAGCCGGCTTCTGTACCCCCAGGTGAAGCACCCGGTCCTGATGTAAGATGCCCCTAGAAAGCAAAATAGAGCAAGAGAGAACAAAGTTAGAAACTTCATCAGCCTACAAGCTGTGGAACATCTGACTTCTTCTTTTCCTCGCTCGGCTGAGTTATATGATTTAAACCGTAAAGGTGATAATGCCGGTCTCTTCTCACTCACGTCCGTTTTCTCCATCCTTGCTTAGAATTAAGGTCGCCTGTGATTCAACAAATCCTTTCACGCCTAACAAGACCAATATTAGACAAATGAGTTGAGCAGAAAAAGCCCAGTGATGCACCCAAAAAACAACAAGAGAATGCCTAGATTCTCCACCAGATATCACTCAAGTCGAGGTTTAGAGGATGGGAGAATGACAAAAGCTGTGTAGCGCTTCCTCTTTGAGCTTAGGGACATATGACGATATGCCCCTTACTAACAGACAACGAGGATCTTTCGGGTATCTCGGACAAAACGATAAAATCTACATAGCGCCCTATTTTCCTTTTTTTTTCTTACACATTACGATTAGAAGCTGACAATCCGTTTTGCCTGATAATTTGAATGGTCTCTTGATGGCCCTAGGCTTCTATTTTTATTTCGGAGGTAGGGCTCAACCCGCAGGACGGAGCTTCGACCAAGCACGTGACAGACACTCCTTGTGTGTGGTTAGTTACTCTTTACGTAAAACCGCATCACAAGCGTGTCAGCCGTATGCAATTGCAATAATGCCCGTGAGACCTCCGAGGCGTGTGCGAGAGTCAAAACAAGCGCAATGAAGAAGTGCCTATTAAGCTTAAATAGTAAAAAGAAAGACAAGCGTATCAATTGATGGCTACTAGACGTGACTGCCATCTGCTTTTCCGCCATCAAAGTAGATAGGATGCAATGGGATCTGATGTTATTATACTACTGAGGCATAACACGCTTAATTTATTCATCTATCAGTCAAGAAGTGGTTTATATAGAGAAATTAAGTACCTTGAATGGAACCACCAAGGTGTCTAAGGAGAGATAACCACCAAGGGAATACTTCAAGTCCAAACATTTCCGCATGAAATCCTTAAGCTTTTGCGGCCCAGATAGCTTCGAGATCCTTATCCTGCTTGAGAACAAACCGATAACGAGCTTGTCCGTGGTCCATTTGGTCGACAACGTCAGCGCAAGCACTCATTGGACGTTCCTCGATCCAAGAAAAGATCTTTTGCTTGGCTGCAAGTTTCAACATGTCCATGGCCTCCTTCTTTGAGCCAGTATTAGAACCGCGAATGGCGGCGTTGGAGCCAAGGAGATTCTGGGCTTTGAATGGAGGCAGCTTATCCTCGGGAAGACCGACCAAGACCAAGGTACCTTGTAAGTCGAGAAGCTTGATATATTCGGTGATGGGCATATCAGCGGCGAAGTTGGTGCTAATCAGCAAGTCGAAGCTGTTTGCATGCTTCTCGGCCCAGCCTTCCTCTGTGGTAGCAATGAAACCTTCGGCTCCCATGGCTCGAGCATCCTCCTCCTTGGATCTAGAATGGGAGATGGCAGTCACATGGGCACCCAGTGCCTTCGCGAACATGATTCCAAAATGGCCTAATCCGCCAATGCCAATGATGCCTACTCGCTTACCAGGACCAGCTCCTTGACGGACAAGAGGCGAATACAAAGTCAAGCCACCGCACATCATTGGGGCTGCGATTTCGGGGGCCAACCCTTCAGGGAGGGGAAAGACCATCTGCTCGTGGACTCGAGCATAATTGGAGTAACCGCCCATGGATTTCCAGCCTTCGGGATAGATGGAGTCATAGGTCTCGATCAATCCGCTGCAGTATTGCTCGCTATCGTGAGCACATCGATTACATTTACCGCAGGATTGTGCATTGGCTCCAATTCCAACTAGATCACCGACTTTGACTTGGGTCACCTTATCACCAACTTTGACGACTTTTCCAACGATTTCATGTCCGACAACAATGGGGTAATTGGTCTCATGCCAACCCGATCGAAGAGTATGGAGGTCTGATCCACAGACTCCGCAATAATCAACCTTCACATCGACATCGTAGTCCTGGAAAGGCTTGGGAGCATACTCATACAACTTGAGAGTCTTCCAATTCTCCTTATCGAACGCAGCATAGCCAACAAAAGTCTCGGGATAAACCATATCTAAAGATTAGGAAGGTGAGTTGGTAGGTTACACCGGATTCCGATAAGAGTGTCTAGAAGGACTAGGTTGGTCGCTATCGAGTACCCAGACAACGACACCAGCGTCGAGACTGTATCGACAAAGCCTAGATTGGGCAAAAAGACCCGCGTAACATAGAGGACCAAGATGATGGATCTATTACGAGCTGGTGCGGGGTCATTGTTTCCAAGTGTCCTATAAAATACACAAGCCCCTTTATTCGAAAGCTCCTCGCTGGAAGAAATCAACAGTCTACGTTCTCATTCATCTATCAGTCTATTAGAGTCTATTAGATCGCTTGTATCGCTTTTAGATCATGGATCTGAATTTGCTGTTTTAGTACACTCGAACAAAGATTGAGAAGCCTTACTTTGCGACAATGTCTTGTTTCAAGACATAACGATAACGAGCCTTGCCGGCATCCATATCCTTGACAACTTCACAGCAGTCGGACATTGGGCGTTCCTGGATCCAGCTCTTGATGTGTTGTTTGGCGGCCAATTCAAGCATTTCCTCGGCTTCTTTTTTGGATCCAAGGAGAGATCCCTTGACGGAAACGTTACGAGCAACAAGGTTGAAAGCGCTGAATTGAGGAAGATCACCTTCAGGTAAGCCGACCATGACGAGAGTGCCACCGACGTCTAAGAGATTAAGGTATTTGGATAGGGGCATGTCGGTGGAAGAGTTGGTTGAAACAATCAAATCTAAAGAATGAGCATTCTCGGTTTCCCAGCCGGGTTTGGAAGTCTCGATGAATCGAGTGGCACCCATTTTCTCGGCATCAGCCTTCTTAGAGGCAGAGTGGGAAATGGCAGTGACCTCAGCTCCAAGAGCTTTGGCGAAAAGAAGAGCAAAATGACCCAGTCCTCCGATACCCACAATGCCGACCCGAGCGCCGGGTTTGCATCCGTTACGAACCAAAGGTGAATAAACAGTCAGTCCTCCGCAAAGCATGGGAGCAGCAATATCTAGAGGGAGTCCATCGGGAATCTTGAAAACACAAGATTCATCGGCTCTAGCATAGTCGGCATATCCACCATAAGCTTTGCTGCCATCCTTCCACTTGGAGTTGTAAGTCGATACCGAAAACTTGCAATATTGATCATTCTCATTTCCGCAAGGGTGGCATTCTCCACAAGCAAAAGAATGAGCACCACAGCCAACTCGATCTCCGACCTTGATATCTTTGACTTTAGGTCCAACTCGAACGGCTGTTCCAGCGATCTCGTGACCGACCACCACGGGATAATCAGTCGGTCTCCATCCAGATCTCAAGGTATGAATGTCCGATCCACATACCCCTGCCAGTTAGATCGAGCAAAAAGCTGCATGTCATACCGCAATAATCGATCTTGATATCTATATCACTATCGCCAAATGGCTTGGGCTTGTACTCGTGAAGTTTCAGATCAAAAGGATGCTCTTTTGAAAATCCTGCGTATCCTGTGAAAGTTTCTGGGTAGACCATGTTCTCGAGTTTTTCTGTCGCCGAGAGACGACGTTTTATCTCGGGATCGAGGTCATAATTGCTCGTCGGGTCGCTATCTATGTACTTTTTACTCAGCCCGCAGACACCAGTTACGAGGGAAATTGCCAACGAGAAAGTTGGCGCTTTGGCTTTTTTATTGCTAACATCGAGTTTGAAATTTTTGCTGGATCGCCTCGATCATGTAGTATAGAGTGTTATCTGATCATACCGCCGAATGTCGGAGGTTGGCCCTGTTAGCGC
This sequence comes from Trigonopsis variabilis, assembly GCA_003707065.3. Lineage (NCBI taxonomy): Eukaryota > Fungi > Ascomycota > Trigonopsidomycetes > Trigonopsidales > Trigonopsidaceae > Trigonopsis > Trigonopsis variabilis. The sequence goes on along the minus strand of PPXM03000009.1, from coordinate 280,756 downwards.
CGAAAACCACTGGGTTTTCGGCTGTTGTGTCGGGTCGGAATTTCTCAATTAGTAAAAGCTTTATAGTATCAGTCAGGCTCTGTGACCCGTGGTTGGTATGATCTAGAGAACACTGGAAAAAAGGTAAAATGAAATATTTGCTCTACAAGTTGTGAGTTCCACTGCCCATTTTTGTCCGGCTAGACGTAACTATGACAGATCTTAAGGAAGCAAGGACGGCGGCACGTGCGAGCGCCGCTGCTGGTTCTAATGGAAGTCATGTGATTGGCTCGCCAACATCCGCTACAGCAGTCTGTATGAACCGCATCATGGTCACAACTGCCTCCCGGGCTACTAGTGATCACTACGGCGAATCTAAATAAACATCAAAATGCAATCATTGTTTGTTGATGTTAGGGCAACAATGGTCTACGGTCAGAAAGTAAATACCAAGCAACATTAATAATACACAAACGATGGAATCCTCATAACCAAAAACAAAAAATTTCTATGTGTTTTGCAGTAAGAAATGGACAGTTGGTACTATATTAAATAGAGCAACGCCAAAGGGCCTGCAAGACTCAAGATAGACTTCTTTGAACGAAGGGAAGCAGCGGCTCCGGTGAAATAAGATGAAGAGCTGGCCGCGGTAGTTGTGGAAGTTTTCGAGGTCGAGACAGCTAAAGTAGTGGTGATCACCTGCTCGTTCTGACCATTATAGATTGTAGTGACTGTGTTTTCGACTTCAGTCGTCTCAGCAGTCTTAGTAGTTGTAGTAGTAGCTTCCTTTTCGGTAGTAGCTGTGGCTGTTGATTCAGTTGAAGTCTCACAAGGAACGACGGTGGTGACAGTCTCCACCACAGTAGTGACACCTCCTTCACATTTGGTGCACTCTTGAGTATAGGTGGTTGTAGACGTGACGGTAGACCACGAAGTCGGGGCCAGCGACTCAGTCTTGGTCACCGTGGTAGCTTTGGAGGTCGTCTTCTCGGCTGGCTCCGAAGTGCTCGTCTCACAAGGAACAACAGTGGTGACGGTCTTTACCTCAGTAGTAACACCTCCTTCGCATTTGGTGCATTCCTCGGTGACGGTAGTCGTATAAGTTGTCGTAGTAGATGATTGCTCAGGAGCCACGGTACCGGTCTTGGTAGTCTTGCTAGTCTCTTTGGTAGCCTTGGTCGAGGTGGTCTCGCAAGGAACGATGGTTGTATAAGTTTTGACTTCGGTTGTGACACCACCCTCGCATTTAGCACATTCTTCGGTGATAGTCTTAGTCAATGTCAGAGTGGTCGAAGAGGAACCGGCTTCTCCAGTCGTGGTCTCTTCTGGAGCCACTTCGGTTGTCTTAGTCGTGACTTTGGTCGTGACACCTTCGGCACACTCAGAACAAGACTCGGTGATGGTAGTCACAAAAGCAGTGACTGTAGAAGAGATGCCTGGAGTGACCGAAGGGCTAGAAGTGCTGGAAGCAGAAGCGCCATGTTTGACGGTAGTGGACTCGGAACCAGCAGTGGAGTCTGCAACTGAGATGGTGGCATACTGGACATAGCCGATAGTGGTCTGGCGAGGAACAGTCAAGGTAACCTCAAAGGTGTAGACAACCGGCAACGTTCTGACGATTCCATCTGATGTAATCGTGGTGTAGCCTGAAGAGGTCTCAGTAGAAATGATCTTGCTCACGGAAGCCTCAGCAGAAGTCGAAGAGGGCACAGGTGCAGACGAGAAACCAACAAGCTGAGCCGAGGGTTTGAAGTAGACATTGGCGCTGAAGAAGAAAGGAGCACCGAGGGCCCAATGGTCAGAAATTTCATCTGAGGGAACAATGAGAGCAGCGCAGAATCCATTGGAAGCAGTGCTAGACAGAATCCAGTTGGCAGCATCGATGGATACCTGATTACCATTAAAGGTGAAAACCAGGCTGTCGGTAGTAGAGCAAGGGACGTAGTAGGAAGAACCAGCTTGGAATCCTGAAACAGCTGATAAAAGCGTAGAAACTGCACTAGAGGGCAAGGTAAGATAAGGAGAACCAGAATCCAGGGTGACAATCTGTTTGGTGAATACGGTGGAGCCTCCTGACCAAGAGACATCCGTAACCAATTTCCAATCATCACCAGCAGAAGCATAAGTAAAAGCAGACTCATCACCTCCAACTGGACCTCCAAGTGTCAACTTGGCGCTTGAATAATCGATTCCAAATGAGTCTGAGGGAATGGCTTTCCCAGATGAAAGAGCTTTGACCAAAGTTGGGAACCCATTCGAAGAGTCAGAATTTGGTAAACCGAGAACGCCATCGGCAAAGTCAAACGTAGATGAGTTGGCGACTCCAATGACAGTAGAAATGTGGGATGACCCAACCGAGATATTTTTTGAATAGAGAGAGCCAGCGACCTCGACGCTCGATGAATAGGAGATATCAAAGTTTCCTTTGTATTCTTGTGATTCGGTTGAGACGCCTGATGATGAGTATTTCTCACCATAGACCCATGTCAATGAAGAACCAGTATCAACAACCAGAGGATACTCAGTAGAGTCTATACCAAGGGCGACTCGAGCAAGACCGTCTCCGGAGGAGTCCAATGTTCGCTTAGTCAATGGCGAAATGCTCGTGAGCTTGGAGATAGAGATGTCAAGACTGATTGCGGAAGTGGCAGTAGCACTAGAAGATTCAGAGGTAAGAGAGGCACCAGTAACAGTAGGACTAGATGTGATAGAATATGAAGCAGGGACAGAAGAATTGACAAAGATCTGGGCCGAGACGCTCGATGCCAATAAGGCCCAAGAGAGTGTTGGATTCATTTGAGAGTAAGTACCAATAATCCAGGCGAAGAGTTTTTAGAAAAGGGAATGTAAGAGGTTGGTTCAATTATAAATAGAAAAATTCAAAGAGAGTGTGAGTGGTACGTTTGGAAAGGCTGGTTTAACTTTCCTACTTTATAGTCTAACCAGCCTCCTCTCGACGATCGACCGACATAGCGTTGAGCCCGCAGCCGCGTAGCATCCAGCACTTTCCAATCTGGGAATATTTCCGGCAGGGTAACTTCCTGATATGGTAATCCGTCACCTGTCAGTCTGAATGGTTGGTACCTGATTGGGACGAAAACCGATAGACAAGGGATCGCCTGAGGGCATTGTTCATGACATCACCCATAAGGTGAAGCTCTACATCACTCAACTCGAGAATGGTAAACCTATACTGAACGAGAGATAAATAAAAAATATTAGTATGTCTTAACTAGTCTAATGTTGCGTAATTAATCAGCATAGTTGGGAAATTTTTGTACTAGTATCGACACACTTTCGAGCTGTATGAAGGTTTTGGCACTATCCAACCGCCTGAGTTGGTTCAGTCCTAACTCGGACATGTTATCGACAGTTGAAAGTATTGGCACGATAACCAATGATCCAATAAATGTCTCGTTTCATACCAATTAACCGGTAAGATCGGCTTGGATCATTCATTGTCGGAGATCAATGCCATTGCCCGGCCCAATCCCCGTGGGAAATGATCCGATTTTACAGATCCAGATCCGAATCAGGATAATACGGCGGCTGTACCAGAGAGATCACGCTTTTGAGGACGGAAAATGGTTCCGCAGCTCGAAAATGAGCGCAATTCGTGACGAGTTATGTCTAAGGTTGGCCAGAATGTGGGCAAACTTAGATATCAGCTTACACCCGAGGTCGTATCGCTCGAGTCAGTGAAAATCTTTAGTGAGCTGATGTGGTTCTGACAATTTGATTGCGCAATTGAATAATCTACGGAAATAATAAATACTATGAGTTGGTATAAACACAAGCCAGACAGTATGCTCTATTCAATAACTAATATAAAGTTCCGTCAGACAGTTAAAACAAAAGGCACCCAACAACGGCTGCTCCGAGCGCATATCCATAGGCAGAGTTCGCAGCTGCACCGCCAGTGTAAGCCTTGGGTTGGGAACCAGTGGCATTGCGATGCTCTTGAGTGCCAGAGCCACCAGCTTTAGCAGAAGCAGTAGCAGCAGCAGAAGCACCCGGACCCTTGGCACGGACAGAAGTCGAGACTGCCTTAGCAGTGGGGACAACGGTCTTGATGACAGTGACACCTTCAGGGCAGGCGGGACAAGGGATAGTCTTGGTAACAGTAATGTTGTAGCCGGCAAAAGCATCGGCCTTAGCAGCGGCCTCGGCAGAGCCTCCCTGGGCTTGAGCAGCAGCAGCGGCATTCGCCTCAGCAGCAGCTTCACCTCCTTTGGCTTGAGCAGCAGCGGCAGCATCTGCTTGGGCAACTGCATTGCCTCCTTCAGCTTGGGCAGCAGCATGGGCATCGGCTTCAGCAGAAGCACTGTTTCCCTGGGCACGAGCAGCAGCACTGGCATCGGCTTCAGCAGAAGCACCAGAGGCAGAAGCGATAGACAACAAGGCGAGAGAAACAATAGCAGTTGAGAATTTCATTTTAATGAGCGACTTTAGTTGTAAACGATTGGATTGGGATTGAAAGACGGGAAAAGGGAGGAGATTTATAGTCTGGCTGGACGCATCAAAATAAACTTGAGAGATGAATGAGCACAAAGTAAAAGGGTATTTTTACCAAAAATAGTGGCTGTGAACGTTAATTAATATACAACTGACCAATCAGGCGAGGTGCCGGTTGACTGTGTCACAAGAATGAAGACTTGGGAGAATTGTCTGTGTCCAGACCTAATCTAGCGAGTGCTAATTCCAGCCTCAAAGATCAAAATCCTGGCCATCTTCATCTACAATGAAGTTGTCATCCTCGCTGTCCCAGGCGTCATTGTCACTTCCCGTTCTCGATGGAGATTCTTTCTCTGAGTCTTCATTTGATGATGTCGATGATGGTGAAGCAGGAGTATGGACAGGGGGCTTAACCTCATTGTACCTCGATGATTCATCAATTCCGAGTGCAGGCACCTCTTTAGGTTTTGACACAAGCTCCACTTGTGGTCCTGCTTGATCGAGCCAGGGATGGATTTGCTTCACATTCTGACCGCATCTTAGACAAGGCCAGCTCTGGCCGTCACTTTCAGTGAGACTTGTTTCCAGGCAGAGAAAGCAGTAGATGTGTCCGCATTCCGTTTCGTAAGGGTTTGTCACGTTACATTCCTGAGTGCCATCGTTTTGTTGATAGCAAATCGCGCACGTCCGAAGAGGCAAAAAATCTAACTTTTGCTGACTACTTTTGATTCCAAACCAATGTGATATTTTTCGCCGGAGTCTGGCCAAGTGCAACAAGGGCACCAAAAACAGCAAAAACTCTGTAACTGCATTCCAAACCAGCTGCCGATTGAGAAATTCAAAGCTGACGTGACGGCCAAGGGTCCGATTGGCCGTCTGAAGCTGAAGCTTAAGCAAGCGAAGAGATAGATTAGCGTACTTTCCAGTCGCCAAAAAAGCAATCAGGTTCCCAGTGACAGCCAAAGTCCACATAAGATCAATCTTTTCAATCAAACGCCCCAACCGGTCCCATCGCGCGCTAGTTTCGGCATCGTCTCCGTACTGTCGTCTAGTGACTAGATCTTGCGATTTCTTCCAAATATAGGGGATTAAAACTGTGAAGATCCCATACAAGGCTTTCTGATTCTTCGTCGCATAGACTTGGCCTGGTTTCCTAGCGTCACAAAGAACTAAATTTTGTAAAAGACCTCCATAGGTCGTTCCATGGTCCCAGACAGTCACCTTGTACAAAATTGCTTTCAGAATTACCTCCAGTTCCTTTGAGTAATCATCAGAAACTTCAGAAAATATAAATGTGAAGGACTTGATCAATCGCTCGTTCAGAAGTTCCACTAATTCATTGTCCAAGATCGCCGCATCTAATTGTCCCACCCTTGGTTTTGGTTTCCATATCAGGTCTCGATCTGATGGGTTCAGGATCTTATTGAGAAGAGAACTCATCGATTCCAAGCGATATAATGCGCAAGTGCCCCAAGTATTAAAAAGGCTTGCCAACTCTTTAAGAAAATCTCGAGTCTCTAGAGCCTTGTTATAACATTCACTTCCATTAATACAGGTTCTTATCACATTCATCAATACCTTTCCAACTAGACCAAGACAACTTCACCAGGCGAGAGATGTGTTTTCCCGAATACAAGTCGGCCTTGCACATGACTTCGTAGCAACCATCATCAGAACTTCGGCAGCAGTTTGACTCCGATAGCAGCTGGCAATAGTGAAATAGGTTTCTGCGACACTGACTTAGGATGGGGGGAAAATGAGAAAGCACCTCGTGCGTAAATTTGAAGAATGCGGCATCTGAAACAAAGAAATGCTGCCTCTTTTTCCTCAACTACGACAGAAGATGGAATGAACAATATGAATATTCTTTACTTGACATTCGTGCAAGGCTCGACCAAGAGTGACGCCAATCGTGAGAGTTAAGAATGACAATGTCTTATTACTACACTCGTTGGGTGAATTCAATCTTCTTCCTTGCATCGGAAACACCCAATGGATTGATTGCGAGTTCAGCCAGAAGTAGACATATCGTATGAGAAGACTTCAACTTATTATCGGAGTATTATTCCATGGGATTCACGCGTCATTACTTCAAGCAGGGTATCATGGCTGACCTGTCCAAAGACTAGATGCTCATAGAGCAAAAAAGGGCATTTCAGCTATCCTAGTAGCTCAAATCTTCCAACTCATTCATGTGTTCTGAACCCTCTGATCTCTTCATTCCCTCAAAGAATTTGTCAACGTACTTGAAACGAAATTACAGTAGCCTCACATTTGTCGATAAAGCCAATTTTTTTATTTATTCCCACCCTTACCATCTGACTTGCTAAAAAATCATCTCAGAACCAATATCATAAATTATCTCCTAAGCTTTTTCCCACCGCACCTTTACAGTCTTCAAGCCACATTGCCCTGAAAACCTGAGCTCCCAAACTGGGCTAAATATTGTAACGACCTAAAACGACTCAAGAAAAGATCCGACTGACCCAAGAGCCGAGAGAAAGCGATTGATCGAAATTTTGGTTTCTTTTAAAATAGAACTTAATTCTTGGAGATAAATCTAACTGCTATGGGCTTTGAAGATCTGGTTGCCCTTTTATCAGCGGCAGTGAATCAAGATGCTGCAAGTAAAGAAACGCGGGAGCTAGCTGAAGTTCAATTAAAGGCTCTTGAGAATGAGCCAGGTTTCTATTCAAGCATCCAGGTAAGTTATCTCGAGAGATGTCTGAGACTGATAATGAATAGACGATTTTTCAAGACCGAAGATATAGCAAAGAGATCCGATGGCTTGCCAGCATTTATTTCAAGAATGGATTGGAAAGATATTGGAGGAAATCGGCCAAGAATCGAATCAGCGAGGAAGAGAAAAAGGTCATTAGGGATCGTTTTTTTTATCCTTTTGATCATTCTGAAGGCCATTTAGCAAGGCAGAATGCATATGCTATTGCAAAAGTAGCGAGAATGGATTTCCCGGTCGCTTGGCCTACTGCTTTCACCGACACCTTGGCGTTGGTCCGATCTGCCCATAACCAGCATGACCATACCGCGCTGATGACAAGCTTATACGTTCTTAATCAGATTGCAAAGATCCTATCTACTGCTCGGGTTGGAAGGACCAGGAATGCAGTCGAGGCGCAAACTCCGGAAGTAGTCGCCTTTATAACTCCGTTATATCTTGACTCTGTCAATGCATGGACTGCAGGAGATCAGGAATCTCCTGCTGTGGCTCTAGTATGCCTGAAAATACTTCGAAGATTAATGGTCAACGCTTATCCAACTGTGCATCGGGCCCCAGAAGCCCTTCCCTTTTTCCAGATGGCTCATCTCCATCTCTCGAAGTTTCTAAACCAGTATGATCCAGATTCCGAGTATATGGGTCGATTTGTTAGCACCTTGGGTAAGTTCTATATCGAACTAGCCGATCGACAACCTACATCTTTTATCTTGGCCCCAAATTCAGCTGAGATCATAGCTACTTATGTCCGTTTCCTACAAAATAAGGCACCCACCCTTGACTCCACGACTGATTATGATCGAGTTATTTTGCAAGCTTTGATACTGTTGAAGCGGTGTATTCATATCTGCCTTACCAATGGAACACATGTACTCAAGTATAGGACTCCCGAAGAACGCGAAGAAACTAAGAGTGCTGTGATAGCATTCAAGTCAGGTCTGTTTGTAGACCATTTTATCGTGGAACTGGCTGATCTTCTTCTTGGGTCTTATATGCGTCTCCGCGCATCGGACTTAGAAGTCTGGAACGAGGAGCCGGAAAAGTTCCTATTCGACGATGAACACATAGGCTGGGATATCGATGTGCATCAATGTGCTGAACGAGTGTATATGGACCTCTTCAAATACAACAAGACGCGTCTAGGACCATTACTTTGGGAAGCGTTCAATCGAGTCAACCAGAGTGATTTCGGAGATATTCAAACGACGGAAGCTGTTTACAGAGCTTTTGCACTTTGTAGCAGCTTTTTGTTTGAATTTGTCGATTTCGATACTCTAATGCAAGAAATGTTTGCTCCTTTGATTGCCCATCAAGATCCTCAGCGCTCTGATAATCGTTTGGTGAGGAGAGCTGTTACCAAGATTATCGCCGACTGGGTATCAGTGAAATGCTCACCTGACAGAAGGAGAATTCTTTATGACACATTACTGGCTTGTATGGATCCGTCCAATCCGTTGAATGATCTCGTGGTTCAGATTTCTGCCTTACAGGCACTTAAGGCATGTGTGGATGAATGGGAGTTCCGTGTTGATGACTTTAAACCCTTCATCCAGGGAGTGTTGGCTTATATCGTCCAACTCATGTTGGGAGCTGAGGCTTTGGAGTCGAAACTATCTATTCTAAACGTCTTGAACGTTCTTGCAGAAAGGCTGGGTACTAATATCGGCCCTGCCGCGGAGCAGATTCTAAATTTATTACCGAACCTCTGGGATCTGAGTGGAGAAAACTATCTCTTGAAATCCTCTATCATTACCACGCTAACCGTCCTTGTCGGCGTTGCTGGAACTGCATGTTCATCATTTGCTAATTTAACACTGCCGCTTATTCGTGCCGCAGTGGATCCTTCCTCTCCTTTATCAGTCTATGTTGGGGAAGACGCATATCTTCTCTGGCAAGCTGTCCTTCGCAACACCGACAATGCCTCTGATCCTTTGATGGATCTAAGCTCTTTTGCAGTCGAAACTATGAAAGACACCACAGATATGCTTCTGAGTACTTTAGAGGTCTTAGATAGCTATGTTTTACTGGCTCCCACTTGGATCATTCAGCATCACGGGTTGGCTCTAGCCACCACATTTTCTAAATTCGTCGGAGAGCTGAACGTTGAAGGAGCTTCAAGTCTTTACAAAGTGATGAATTCGGTTGTTTTAGCTGCTCCTAAAGATGTCTCTGAAGCCCTTTTTTCGGCTGGACCTCTCCTGGCCTTAGTTAGAGCGGTAATTAATGAGCGAACTGTAAGTCTATACTTTCGAACAATATGGCTAACGTCTCCAAGTCTCCAATCAGCCAAGTTCAATATCTCTGTGTCTTATCGAGGCTCTGTTTGGCTGATACTTCGTTCGTTTTGAACATCCTTCAGAAAGAAGCCAGTCCCCAAGAGATTGATCAATTCATCAATGCTTGGTTCTCAAAGGTAATGAGTCCCTACTGTCTCTACTAACTGACACAGTTTGATAACATGGGTCACCCCAAACAAAGAAAACTAGGCTGCATGGGTCTGACACTTCTTCTCGTTGGAGGAGGTTCCCTTGCTACGAACCATATGACACTATTAGTTTCCGTTTGGGAGGGCATGCTGGAAGAAGTTATAGAAGAAGATGGTGATGCCGCTATCTATCATTCTTTTAGCGACAACGAGGATGATCCAGATAATCCTACAGCCGAAAGTGCCCGACGGGCGCGATTACGGGAAAATGACATAGTCTTTAGGGTCCCTCTGAAAGACTTCCTTTCCAATCAACTAGAAAAGTACCTGAGCCAGGGTCTCCCATTGACCCAGGAAGCCTCAGAGACACTCGCTCGGATACTCAAATAGAAGAATGAAATCGAATATCATTTCATCGCGACAAACAAGGCATGAACGAATTAGTTGCCAACTGTTTGATCTATACGGGCCCAACGGGACAGGACTGCCATGAATATTGACAGAACGTTCAAATTAGCCAGCTCTTTTATCTCCTCGCCCGCTTCATCTGCAGACAAACTATAAGATCTGGCTACAGGCAAATTTGGGCGAGTGTCAACTTTCTAGGTTTTTTCTCTCCCTTGGCGACGGATCAAACTGGACTGACGACAGACATGTGACCCGTTGCCACGACAGAAATTTTTCCTCCACGATCCTTTACTTCATCATATGACGGGTCTAATGAGGGCATCAAGCAGGATTCCAGCAAGGATTCTGTTCAATCGAATCGGATTTTCTGGCAATCATGTGAGAGTGGCGGTTTCCGGACCACGATTACAGTATAGAAGGGTGTCAGATAAGGGGAATGATGCAGGCAAATCGAAGGAAGACGAAACAAATAAACAGCCTGAATCACCCTCTCTATTAAATGAGAAGGTGATGAATGAAATTGGAGCAGAGACCAAAGAGTCTGAGAGTGATCAGGAACGCTGGCGAGGAACAGCAAAGAAAGCTCAATATATATCTAGTAGTGACAGGAGGCGTGATCGATTATCCAGATTATTTTATATGTCATTATTTGGTGTTTTCGCTGTCGGTGGATTATACTTTGGCCGTGAATGGGATGAACAAGAAGCTAAGGAGCACAGTGAGGTTCCTAATGGATGGACAGCTGAAGCTTTCTGGGGACGGTTGAAGACCAGAGTCAACGAATTATTTTCTTTTTATCGTGAACCTGCCTACGACGAATTGCTCCCTGCTCCTGTTGAAGAGCAATTCCAGCGACCTTATACGTTGGTCCTTGGCCTGGAGGACGTCTTAATCCACAGTGAATGGAGTCGCGAGCATGGATGGCGAACAGCAAAGCGTCCAGGATTGGATTATTTCCTCGGTTATATGTCGCTCTATTACGAAATCGTGGTCTTTAGTAACCAGTATGCTTTTAATGCCGAAAACATCGTCATGAAACTGGATCCTTATCATGCTTTTATTACTTATCCTTTGTTTAGAGAAGCCACTCGTTGGGAGAATGGTCATTTAGTCAAAGACTTGTCTCGCATGAATCGGGATTTAGGCCGGGTGCTAATCGTGGATTGTGATGAGAACGCTTACTCTTTACAACCAGAGAATGCCATCCATATTCCTCCTTGGGATGGTAATCCTAATGATGCTGAACTCATCAAGTTGATTCCATTTTTGGAGTGGATTGCTTCTTCTGGATTACGCGACGTCCGCCCTGCTCTCAAATCGTACGAAGGAAAGTACGTCCCTGATGAATATGCTCACAGAGAGGCTATTTTACGACAACAATGGAGCGAGAATAATAAAGGAATGTCCAAGTTCTTGGCTGTTGTATCTGGCGTCCCTTCATCAGCTGCATCGAAGATGCCTCTCGACATTGTTCGTGAGCGCGGCCAGCAGCAATATCAAATGTTCCTGAAATATCTTAAGGACAATGAGGAAGCGATCAAGGCCGAAGAGAAGCAGCGAGAGGCACTTCTGCAAGCAGAGCAGAAGATGACTTTGAGCAAGCTTTTGACGGAAGGCCCTCCTAACCCTGAGCAGGTGATGGCAGAGATTGCTCGAAAAGAACAAGAGAAGGAACAGAAGAAGTAAGAGAAGCGTTGGTTTATGCGTTTCTATGTATAGCAGGAACCCCCAATGCAACAGTGGTTACGAATATCCATCAACGGAATGACGCGAGTTTAATCTATTGACGTACGAGATAACACTATCATCACAGTAAAAAGGCGTTACAACAGAGACCAGAGTAGTAGCTCAAATAGAGCACGCTCTTTAGTATTTCCAAATGGCTCAAGTTAGAGTGCACTTGATATGAAGCTGCCACTTAGGTACGTGCCCCAACAGAAAAGGGTGAGCAAATTCAAAGTATGAGACATCCACCAAAAAGCAGCTGGCCCGAAATTGCATTGACGGTAAGACCAAGAGATATCGGTTGTTTGGTCACCGGCCTCACCACAAACTAAGCCAACGGTTCCACCAAACTCACCCATCATGCTTCGTACCGTAATTTCTCGGATTGAAGGCGAATCTTCTCCATTTATTCCGGCTCTGACACTCCATTCCCCATCTGGTTGAGGATAATAAGACGAGAAACAGCCTTCGTGGTCATGGCCTGCCAGAATAATACTAGACGAGAGATTGGTGGTTGCAGAAAACACGGAAGAAAGAAGAAACTGTGTTGAATCATAAGAGAGATGATTTTGAGACCGGAGAGTGCCAGAAGGATAGTACTCCATACGAGGTCCATCAGAACATATTCCAGCGGGTTTATAAAGAGGTATGTGAGTCAGCAGAATGGTAGGTCCGTCAAACGGTTCCAGATTGTCCAAGAAAGTTTTAGTTTGGTCCTCAAAGGCTTGTTCAAGTGCAGGGCCATCAAGAGCTTGTGCGTTGATCGTAATCACTCTCCACGGAGAAGGAGACAAGAACAGCGACACCGAGTTTAGTGGTCCAAATGCATTTTCAAATCGTGTAACTCGTTGTTCGTTCATATCTCCGGCGTATCCAATATCATGATTTCCTGAGAGATTCCATTGCACATAAGGTTCATCAAGGCGACGACCAAAGATATTGTCATTTAATCTTTCGACACGGCTAGAGAATTCCTTGTCATCGATCCATTGAGAAGAAAACAGATCGCCGAGAAGAGCGACATGGGTAGGCTTCAATGTACTCCTGATTACCCGAGAGATATGACCTAAATAGTAGTCATTTCCCCAAATATCGATTACTTGGCGATAGCTAAGACTCGGGTTCCAGCCACGGATCTGAGGATCGGCAAATGCAGTTAATTTGACTGAGCATGATGAAGGATAGAGACAGGATGACGGGTAAAAGTAAGGGAAGAACTTTAGATAGACGAATAAGAAAATCGCTAACGGAGTAAGAATAATTGACGGGAGCCGAAGTATATGAAAGCTCACTCCTGCCATTTTCTGTGAGGAGGCCTTTGGTACAAAAAACAGTTCTTATCTGATGTAACGGTTGGGGGAGAAGAAGGCTAGCGCGAGAAGGGCGATCGGACCACTCAATCTACATTTCTGTTTCGACTGTATTAGTCTTAGCTACGTTATGGCTCGATCTGTGGAGTAGTGGCACTCGATCATCATATTGGGCTGGCAGGTCCCAGAATTGTGGAGATGATTTACTGAGGTAGCGCCTTCGGTTGCAGCATCTTTCGGATGAATGACCCTTTCTACCCTTAGTACCGCGTTACAGACAGATATTACCTCCCTACATTTGTGCTCATCATCTCACCATCCCGTATTCTCTCTGATTCCTCAGTCTATATAGAACATAGATGCCTGGTACTATACCGGTCAAGCGATCGTTATCTCCCGCCTCGGGCCCCAACAAACGGCGATTTGAATCTAATGCTGATGAAGAAGCATGGGTGGCACGAGAAAGTGAGTTTGCTCTCCAGCAAGCCCGTAAAGGAGCTTATATTCGAGCACGAGAAGGTAGAGCAACCCCTTTTGATATGTTGCAGCTCTGCTTACCCATTATGACGCAGGCTTCAGATGTGTTTGATGATACATTAAATCAGGCTTTTGAATTGGGGGTACCTCCTCCTTTAGAGGTACTTGAAAAATTAAAAGACAAAGATGTTTCAAGTCTGGTTGAGCGTGTGAAAGAGCAGAAGGATCAAGATACGGAGAACGGGTCATTTTGGACAGCTCTTTATGAGATTCTTGTTCATCGGCAATCTCGTGATTCTTCTATTGTCAGCCAAGTTAGTGATGATGTTGAACGGATATTGGGTGATAAGACATTTCAACAGTTATCTGAATTGGAACAGAAGATCCGATCTATGCTGAAAAACCAGGGATCAGGAATCGACACTGATTTTTGGAACGCAGTCTTGAATGAGTTATTGATTAGAAAAGCTCGACAAAAATTGGTTCTGTATCATGAAAAGGCTTTGCATGACCGGTTAGACCGGTTGATATCTTCGCAGAAGCTTGAGGCTTCTCATACCCGGGCTGCTTTAGAGTTGTCAATTTCTAAAAAGGAAACCAAAAGCTTGGGTGAAATACCCTATAGTCCAGATATGGAACTTTCAAAAGGATCGGAAAAAGGTACAACACTAAAAGATTTCTTCTCCAAGAGAGCCAAAGTTGAGTCGCAGATCGTCAATGCCATTTTCACTCCCATGAAAATTAGTGAGAAACCAAAGCCTAAAGAACAACCTGCGGCGAAAATTAAGAAATCACAGGCAGTTCCAGAAATCAGCAGTCTGGATGTGGCAAAGATGGCTGGCGAATTATTCGAAGCCGAGGGAACCAAGGTAGAGAAGCGCGCGACCGTCATTGCTGATGAGGCGTCCGATATGTCAGGCCCAATCACATATGATGAGAATAGCGAGGTTCCTTTTGCAGACGAGCAGGAATTAGGAAAGGCGACTGGCGGAGACAAAAGTGAAGCAGCAAAACCGAGGTATTTTAACCGAGTGGTCATGGGATTTGAATGGAATAGATACAATCAGACTCATTACGATGCCAAGAATCCACCACCGAAAGCTGTCCAAGGTTACAAGTTCAACATCTTTTATCCAGAACTTGCTGACGCACCAGTCGCTCCGACATACAAAATATATCGAGATAATGAAACCAATGAGAATGGTGATCGCATGTGTGTCATACGGTTCATTTCCAATAGCCCAAAATACCAGGATCTCGCATTTAAGATCGTCGACAAGGAATGGGACTACTCCTCCAAGCGCAATAGTGGCTTTCGCAACAGCTTTGATAAGGGAATTCTTCAGCTCCACTTCCGATTCCGCAAGATATACTACAGGAAGTAGACCAGACCAGCATATCTTTATTCTGATAGCTGGCGATCTGAGGGACTAGTTTTGATGATTGTACGATAACTTTTTGTAATATACTATATGATACAGGGCACTTTTAGAGAACTTGAGCAAGCATCTCAACCTCCTCTTCTAGAGGCATGGCGGTGGCTATAGGAATAGATTTGGCGATTCCTGGAGGTGGAGTAATGGTGAATTCGGTTGGTCGGACGATTCCGGCAATGTAAGCATCATTCTGAAGTAGAAAACTCCGCGTGGGTTGGTTCGAAGGCAAAGAAGGCTTGGGAGGAAGATCCGGGTCCGTCAAAGAAGAGGTTATTGTCTGAAGAGTAGGGCTAGGAGTATCTATGGCTTTTTTGGCAGCCAGAGCAGCTTTATGAGCGGCCAGCCGAGCTCTGATATCACTCAAGTCAACTGCTTGGACTTTTTGTCTCTTTGGCTCTTGCCGTCTATCATTTTCCCCTGAGGAGCTGGCCTGAGACAGGATCCGAGAACGGCGCTGCTCGATAGCGTCATGAGGGATTCCTTCCATCCCAAAGATCTCGATATCCATACTTTCTCGTCCAGGTAGAGCATTAAAAACTGCCACCGGCGTCTCATTGTGGACCTGTTGTTGATGCACGACCAGCCCACCGGCAGTGTTTAGTCGGCGAGAACACTTGTCACATTTGAAATGTTTAGCCCGCTGGTGAGAAATCAGCACCTTGAGATCTTCAAAATCTCGATCGCAATAATAGCACCATGGTCTGTTGAGCAGGTCACTGGTGCGTCCATGCTTTTTGACCATGAGTATTGTAGCGGTACTTACTGTAAAGCTGTGATGAGTAGTGGTGCCTAGAAAACTCTCCTTACTACGTTAGGAAGGGTCGCGACAACCGGCTGGATAGGCGAAAGGAGACGACTAAAGTGTCATTCTTACAGCCTCGAACGTAGATAGTAAACTTGGTTTTATTAGTTCTTGTATTAGGCTTCTTAGCACTATTATAATTATTTTCAAAGAGATATCTAGCACCTCGAACATACATATGACAGAAATGTTTTTCTACTGATTCCATCTCTTAATGTTGATATATCTCAGGTTTCGGTACATGCAAGAACAATTGTGAATGATATTAGTCATACCATCCCCTTAAAGTCTACACAGAGTGTCGGAATCATTCGGGAGTTGCCATTTCGCTGATTTCTCAGCTTGCTTACTCAGACTGCTTACTAAGTTTCGGACAATAAAATTATAGCCTCCCAGTAGACCTATTATGAAGAAAAGTCTAGTAAAACATGTAGTGAACACTTTTCATTTCATTTATCGTATTAAATTAGGCATGTATCTCGAACAAAATGAGTTAGAGGTCCTACAGGACAAGGCACAGCGACGAGGGTCGTCAAGGTGAGCGAGGATCTGATCCGCTACCACGCACCATGTCTAGATTCCTTGGTTCCATCTCTCCTCTCTTCCGCCAAACTCGAACAATGTCGACTGTTAAGACTGTAAGTGTTTAGCAATTGGAAAGAGGCATATGCGCTGTTATGTTTGGTAAAATTACAATGATATTATATTTTGTCAATTGCTCTTTCTGGCTCAGGTTGTTTGTAATACTCAACGGAACCTGTGGATCATCGCATGGATTTCGTATGAGGATCTCTACGAGATGATCATGATGATCACAACCAGGAGAGATCTCCGAAGTGCAGAGCAGTGATATACGCCGTCAATGAGCAAAGTCTTGAAACGTTGGGTTCTTGGACAGTGGCATTTTGTATGATGCTAAGCGAATCTCGATATTCAATTGAGATGGTGGAAAAGAGTTAGCTAACTTTAGTACTTTACTGAACAAGCTCCCCCTCCCGTGGCCAATGCTTATTCTCAAGCAGTGTCCATCGGGAACACTCTTTATCTTTCGGGTCAAATCCCTTTGACACCTGAAAATAAACTGCTCGAAGGAACTTTTGAAGAAAAAGTCCACCAGATCTTTAAAAACATTGGCAATGTTCTCGAGAAATCTGGTAGTTCTTTTGAAAAGGTGGCCAAGGTCAATGTCTTCTTGACTAATATGGCCAATTTCTCCTCTTTCAACTCTGTCTATCTTCAGGTTCGTCTAAAAGACCTCGATTACTAGTCCACTAACGTCAAGTACTTTGCTAATCATCGACCTGCTCGTTCTTGCGTTGCCGTCTCTAGCCTTCCTCTCAACGTCGATGTAGGTTTTCATTGGTTCACTATTAACATCCAGGTCGAAGTTGAATTGGTCGCTGAGATCTAGAAATTGATCTGATTTGATTTTAATTTTAACCGTAGGCTGGCTCTTTAGTCTGTAGTGATGACTATGGGCTTCGACCGACTCCATTCTAGACTTGCTTATCATACTTCTGCAAATAAACCCAATCAACATACAAATGAAGCAGTTAGACACGCCCCTCTAGTGGTAGAGCTTGAGCGACCGACAGGGAGAGTTTGCAGAAACCACGCCCCATACCAAGCAACAAGGTAAGACGTCTCAAGTTATCCAAATGCCATTCGTAATATACACTAATCTCTCGAGGGGGATTGCGACCGGTCCCGCCGGCCTCTTTTTATATGAGGGGGGGGCTCGACAAAGGCAAAATCAGCGTCAAGAACTTGACCCAGTAACTCTGCTCCATCGGCACCTTTGATAGCGTTCTGGGCTTCTTGGAGACTCTCGTACTCTACTAGAACATATCCCTTCACATATCCCGTTCGTCGATCCGTATTTAGATGAAGATTCTTGATCTTTCCCCATTCACTGAAAAAGTCCGTCACGTCTTCCTCAGACGCTTCTTCATGGATGTTGCTTGCAAACACAATCCATCCTTCAATTGCTGTTTATAAGTCTTTGAAATAGACCAATACTTACACTTCTCGGGAATGGCATTGAACTTTGCTCTAGCAGTCACATCATCGATATCCATCTGGTCAGCCATGGTGTGAACGTTGGTTGCAAGACTAGTAACATGTCTACAAAGGGAATATCTTTATCGTATTATCCTTTATCAAAACCCACCCTTTCCAATATTGAGGATAGTCATATTTGTATCTAGTCTACGGCAATTCAACCAGACAGGAGAGTGTTTTGTCTGAAGCCTGTAAGGAGGATCAATCTCGCTAGGTGACTCCGAAACGAACAACAGGTAAACACTCAGGGACAAGCTTCAAGACGATACGGTACAAATTCACGCCTAACCTAGACATAGATAATTAAGAGACAGTTCAACGAGAGCCGTAGTCTTCAAGGAGCCGGCCGTTGTTGATCTTGGATCCTGGAGTAACGCTGGAAGGAGCTGGGAAAGTTGTAAACCCTTGGTAGTCACAACCACGTGAGAACGCACAAACTCAAGAGCGTCCGGGCAAGGTAAACCACTCATCACAACCATGGTCCAAAGGCTTGTCTACCGAAAGCGAAACGGTTATAACACCCGGTCAAACCGAGTCAAGGTGATCCGGACACCTGGAGGAAAGCTTCGATATCTCCATGTTAAGAAGATTGCTGGCCGACCTCGTTGCGGAGACTGTGGTCTTCCCATCCAAGGTGTTCCTACCCTTCGTCCCCGAGAGTATGCTCGACTCTCCCGACCCAAGAAGTCTGTTTCCCGTGCCTATGGTGGTTCTCGATGTGCTCTCTGTGTCAAGGATCGGTAAGTTTCGATTTTCCTCATCGTCGTTCTAACAGTTATAGAATTATCCGTGCTTTCTTGGTTGAGGAACAAAAGATTGTCAAGCGTGTTGTGAAGGAGAAGGAGACTGAAGCCAAGGCCGCTGAGAAATCATCTAAGGGCAAGAAGTCCAAGGCCAAGAAGTAAACGTGTACTTTAAAAATTGCAAACCCTTGATGTCATGGATTTTTAAGAACATACGTATCTCGAGGGACTGTTCTTCCCAATACCCTTATACTCTAATTGGAATTAGTCAGTCAAGCATACGTCGGAATGGAGAGTAGAACCCTCTGGTTTTTTTTTCGTCTGACTTGACAAGACGTTTCTTCTTGGGTTCTGCTGCTTTGGGCCTTCATTAGTCATGTACTCGTTTCATTGTCGCATTTAGAACCCGTCATCTTTGTTACATGGGTAGCAATGCCCTTTATGCTCTTTGTTCCTTAATTCCACCGTTCACAAATATGTAGACACAATGTCACAAGAGAAGCCTTTCAGTATCCGCGTTCTTTTTTCCTCGCCGGTTGTAACAGATGGCGCTGTGGAGTCTTTGTGTGAAGACACCAAAACAACGTTAGAGACGACGCTCGTCGTCCTCATCGCATCGTCATCTCACAAGCATGATTGATCATGATGGCGATGAGCCTATGGAAGCAAGTATGCCATTTTCTTTTGGGGCTTCTTCTACGAAACCAGAGAACTTAACAGCGATTGACCTAATATCCCAAGTTTCTGTTGATTCTAGTCATGCTCCCTTGGTCTTTATCGTCGATACCAATTTCCTCCTCTCTCATTTGAGCTTAGTCGAATCTATCCGGTCTCTATATCCTTCCACGCACTGTATTATAGTCGTTCCCTGGGTGGTTTTGTCTGAGTTGGACGGGTTAAGCAAGTGTGCTGAAACTGGGAGAACCAGTTGGGGACTTAACCAAAGCAAGTACTCGTCAGGAATTGCTGATAGGGCTAAAACCGCTATTCGCTGGCTACATAGACATCTTTCTCACTCTACTCTCCAGCGAAAAGACCCTTCGTACTATCCTGGTGCTGTCCAAGGCCAGTCCATGTATGACCGGGCTCCGGTAACAACACAAGGATTTCGCAATGACGACTCAATTTTGGAATGTGCCTTGCATTTCCAAAACCGTTATTCTGGAGTTGGTGCTCTTCCAGTCCTGCTGTCAGATGACCGCAATTTATGTATTAAATGTGAGGTTCATGGAATCAAAACTCAAAACTACGATCCCAATGCCAATGGATTAATTATTATCAGACGATTTCTCACCGACGCTCAACAGAGGGGGCTGGTCGATACTGTCGTTCACGATAATGCTGATAACCTTAGCCGTCATCCCGATCCAGCGGCTAACACTCACTTTCCAACGTTCCATACCCCTTCTTCTCCAAACTCTGCTTATGTACAACCTACGTTTGTCTTCTCTCACCCTACGATCTCTAATCCTTCGGCCACCTTACCTTGCATCCCTAAACCTGTACCAACGACCTCAATCCTATCAGTCGCGAAACCACAGCCCTCACTACTGGAAAGTGTCCACGCTGAGAAAAGTTATAATGATTTATCTCAGCCATCGGCAGTTCATCGGTCGACTTTGAGTCGTCCTTCACCTTCGAGTCATCCTTCCTTGCCATTTAACCATAGTCCCATATCTTCTTCGCCTACTAATCACTCATCTGATCTTACCCCTCTTGAGTCTTTTATTGACGATGCATTACAATTTATCGCTGGAAAACTGGCCTTTTTAGTCAAGCTCTATTACGTGAAGACTTACGGCAGTCCGAAGCTGGCCAATTACTACTACGATTCAGTGCGCCCAAAGACATCACGAGCTTCAGCATCTTATGGATCAGTCCCAAATCATATTCTTCCTCTTATATTGCGGATGGAGGCTGCCTGGGGCTCTGTATTTGAAGATAGTCTAGGACAAGTGCCTCAATATAGAGCGCCTCCATCTAGAGCGAGAGTCCCAGGGTGGTTTATGAATGGTCCTTTGGACGAGTTAGATCGACTTCTAAGGTTTATTAATTCTCCTGAGATCTTTACTGACTATGTCGCCAATCCTCCGCCTCCAGGCCCCTGGACCCATCCTTATCGTTTTAAGACCATTGCACAGCTGAATGAAAATGGAAAGCGATACATCTTCGATGTTCTCGCAAGCTTTGTGACTCTTTTAAAAGTGATGGCAGCAACTTTAATGGAGAGTTATCCTCAGCTGGGCGAGCAAGATAGAAACAACATACAACAAGAACAATATGACATGCTGATGAAGAACATATTTCAAGGGCTGGCACAAATGTGACATAGAGAATATTACTCAAAATAAGCAGAATTTGTTTCCAATAGTACACATTTATAGAAGCCGGTGAACTTTATCGTCCTCAAAATCACCGATATGACTTAGACTATCCCACCATGAGAATAAAAAGGTATTGCAGATGATCTTGAACCATGGAGTGAACTTCAACGACCGGTCGTTAAACATCTCTTTGAGTTCGGTCTTAGTCACCCAGCGAACGTCCTTGACCTCATTGACATTTACAGTCACTGATGGGGAGGCCTGGATAAAGAAAATGTAGTCGATCTCGTGTTCTCCCCACAGACCATCACTGGGTGCGAGATAGTGAATTCGAGTCAAAAATTGGAAATTCTCCAAGGGAACATCGCCTGCAGGAATTCCCAACTCATGGTCAAGTTTCCGTTGAGCGGCACGCTTCGCACCCGCAACAGAAGAAGGAAGATCGTTTCCTAACTCTGAAGGAACTGACAAGGGATGAGAACAGCAAGTATTGGTCCACATGCCTAGATGTTAGTTCCTTCCTAATCGATAATGCAAGACTTACCAGGAAAAGTGATCTTTTCATCAGCACGCTGCTGTAATAGTAATCGACCTTGATCGTCGAATAAAAAGACCGAGAAAGCTCGATGGAGTAATCCAGATTTGATATTCTTCATCAAATGACCTGGCCGTTAGTTTGTGGAATGATGACCTTATACTGACATGTTTTTTTACTCGCATTCCCACATGGATTATCATTCCAGTCAATCACTATACACATCTCGCCCATTAGACGCACTTGTTCCTCGTCGTATCCTTCTAGCGCCTCTCCCCGCTCCTGAGACGCGACATTTGCTCCTGCAATGAGACTAGAGTCCACATCTGGAAACAATCGTAAAATAGCCTCTCTCGATAGGTTGGGAACTATTTCTTCCTGAGTCTCAGTTGTGGTCATTGAGGGTATCGAAAGTAACGCGCCAAAGTCTCGAGACACCCTTGTCGCCGCGACCAGATCGGGAGAAACAAGCCAACCATAATAAGACGACCTAGAAAGATAAGAGTCTGGTCTGATAGAATAGCTCTTATATATATGTTAATTATACCAATTTACTGATTTGTCTTAAAAAAGCTATTTACCAGGGCGAAGAGGTTTCGCTTGTGAATGATAACCATGATTGTGATATTCTATTGAGAGAACGCTTTATCCAAGAAAAAAGAGTCATTTCATCGTAATATGCATAACAGCTCCAAAAGGAGAATATAAATAAAACACAAAAACAAACGAGATTATCCGAATAGCGGCAAGTGCCTTTCTACTTAGTTGCTCCCTTTTAAATTGAGCCCAAGCTTTGTATTCCAATCCAGTCAGGCTATAAGACAATTGGAAAATGGGAAAACTCCGTAACGGGAAACTTTGAAATGGCCATAAGCTTTTATGTGCTTTCTCTACTGGGAACACTTATTTAATCGAAAATTCGAAAATTCAGTAGAATGTGCAGCTCGATAGGGAGTTTGTAAACGGCTACCGAGCCTACAGTTCGTCCTCACGTAACGCTAGTTACCGAAAATTTAAACTCCCAACTCCATCATGAAACTCGACGCCAGTTCGCTCCGGTATCTAAATAAAGATGATTTCCGGATCTTGACTGCTGCTGAAATGGGATCAAAGAATCATGAGTTGATTCCTACCAAACTTCTGATCCAAATCTCGGGACTCAAAGCTTCCGCAGCCAATCGGGCGATATCAAATGTCGCAAAAATTGGACTCATTGCAAAGATGCAGAACGCCAAGTACGACGGGTACAGATTAACCTACGGTGGTTACGACTACTTGGCTCTCAAAGCTTTTATATCTCGCAAGACTTTATACTCGGTTGGATCTAGGATCGGGGTCGGTAAAGAATCCGATATCCATCTCATTGTGGACCCTAGTGGAACGGCAAATGTACTGAAAATTCATCGATTGGGTCGAATAAGTTTCAGGACAGTCAAGACAAATCGCGATTACCTTCGAAAGAGACAATCTGCGTCATGGATGTACTTGTCCCGGCTGGCAGCTCAAAAAGAATACGAATTCATGAAAATCCTCCATCAACATGGCTTTCCGGTCCCTACCCCAATAGATCAAAGTCGCCATTGTATCCTGATGTCATTTATCGACGGATATCCGATGAAAAACGTACGCTCGTTAGATGATCCTCCTGCTCTGTGCGCAACCTTGATGGACATCATTGTCAGATTGGCTAACCACGGTCTTGTCCACTGTGATTTCAATGAATTCAATATCATGCTGCGTGACGTTCCAGAAGATGATCCTAACCGAGTCGTCGTCATTGATTTTCCCCAGTGTATCTCAACTTCTCATCCCGACGCCGAGTGGTACTTTCAAAGAGATGTAAACTGTATTCGGCGCTTTTTTGATCGCAAATTCGGGTTTGTATCGGACGAATACCCCATTTTCTCTAAAGATGTCTCCAAAATCGAATCCCTTGACGTCCTGGTCGAGGCCTCTGGCTTTACCAAGAAAATGGCCCGGGATCTCGAACAAGCCATAAGTGCTTCCCGAGAGGCTGGTGAGACCGGCGAGACCGGTGAGTCGCTTTCAGACGATGAAGATGAAGAGGAAGGTGAAGACGAAGACGAAGATGAAGACTATGAACAGGATGAACGGGAGGGTGAACATGAAGATAACGAATCAACCAGTGAAAGGAACGAAGATCTTTCTGCCCAAAAGAGCAATGACAACTTAACCGAAACAATCAGGCCGGAGACCTAGCGAGAAAAGAAGACTACTCATGGATTATTAGCGCAATATGTTACCTGTACGATAGAATTTTTTCAGTTCAACTTTTCATTCAGCAAAACACAGAGATAAATATATAATAGTCCACCAACTCCAGCAAAAAACAATGGACGAATGCATCAAGGAATAAATATATAGTTGTCCATCTTGCCCAGCAAAACACATAAGCCCTCCAGAATTAAGTATACTAGTTTGTTCACGTCCCCTATGTTTTAAGCCCAAAAACCTTCGAGCTCAATTCCCCAGTTCTTATCCTTCCACAAGTCCCATTGAAATATCAGAGTGTCTCTTCACCTTAACAGGATTCCTGTTTTCTTTGTCATCCCGACCATCTTGATCTTCTTTGCGAGATCCCTCCCAGTGTCCCTGGACACTTGATCGTCCAGAAGAAAATGAATCGAGTCCGTCAGTCAACTCTTGAGGAGTACTAGAATAGTAAGTAATGAGTCTTTTTATACATACCCTTCGGCCATAGCAGAGGCTCCAAAACTAGAGTGACCAGGCTGGGACATTTGACCAGTCATCATCCGATACTCCTGGGCTCTCCAAGATCTCTTTTTCGCAGTTTGTTGCTTTAGATGCTTTTGAGCCATGGTATCACTAAAGCGAACTTGAATAGGTCCATGACTTTCACCAAAGCTCTGACCATTGAAGGATCTGATGATTTTCTCTGCTGTCTTGCGATCAACAAATCTAAACTGCGTCAGTCCATCTGTAATTAATGCATTTACCTTGCGAAACCAACGCCCCTGCTCTGGCCATGATTGTCCCTTAGAATCCGCAACGAGATCACTTCATAAGGTGTGATCATTTTCTCCATATCTTCTTCTGTCATATTTCTAGGAAGGTTTGAAAAGTAAACATTGGTGGAATGAGGATCATGTAAGTCTTTAAGTCGCAAAGCAAATGACTGCTTTGCAAAGGAGGATTGATATCCGGAAAGAGTCAAAGCCTTGATGCATTCAATAGCCTCAGCTTCAGTTTCGAACTCAGCAAAGCCAAAACTAGAATGTTAACAATCGCATCTTGGATATGAACTCACCCTTTACAGAGCCCGTTGGAGGCGTCGATCATTGCCTTAGCCGTTTTAATTTTTCCAAAGTTCACCGCCATTTCATACAAGCTTTCGTCGGTTGTTTCGGGGACCAAGCCTCGAATGTAGACATTTGTAGTCTTTCGAGGGTTCCTGAGAGCTTCTTCGAGAAGCTGTCCACTTGGATGAGGAAGATTGGAAGGAACAGGTTCAGGTAGTTTAAAAATCTTTGAGGGATCAGCGCCAGAAGTCACAGAAGTAGCGGTATTAAACGTCTTCTCAGTAGCAGCCGCAGATAAAACTCCCAAGCTCATATTCTTAGAAGAGACCAAAGTACTGCTAGGGCTAATTGTGGTATTGCCATTGGTATAAGCGGCACTTTGTTTGAGGGCTGTTTTGGGAGCTTTAAAATTGGTATGAACTGACTTCAGACCAGAAGCACGGATAGAAGTTTGCTTGGAATCAGGCTTCGAATTCTTTTTTGGAGGTCGATAGCAGGTATTCAGAGAGTTCCGATTCCCTGATCCTGCCGCTCTGGGAATGGTATCGGCCGAGGGACCAGGGCATTGATGGTCCTCCATATGTTCAAACCCGCCGCCGTAGACGTGAGGGTAAGGATACATATCATTAGAAGGAGGAGCCACGGAAGAAGGGTTCGGCTGATAGTAGAACGGAGCCTGAAAAGTATAATAAGGAGGAGCAGGAAACATATCAGGAGAAACCAGCGGGGTAAAGAAAGGAGGGAAAGCCTGTTGATAATGACACATGGGGTTAAAATTAGGCGATTCCATCTCCCGAGAGGTTTCTGAACAAGTATGAGAAGTAGCTGACGAAGACTGGGAGCAGACTCTACCACCGACTTTGATGTTGGAGTTCGACTGATCAGGTATCACAGGACCTGGACCATAAGGCTTAGAAGGGGTATATCTAACGCGTTAGCCAAGTAAAGACAAGAATTCTCGTACATATTGGTAGGGCCAACCATATCGATCATCCCTCCATTCATGGAATAGCCTGGATAAAAGGGCATATAGCCCATATTGGGAGGAGGGGGAGGAGGTATAGAAAATGGCATCATATAAGATGGGGCAGGTCCATTGGAAGGAAGCGTTTTTCCATATGGAGGAATTGCAGGGGTAAATGGAGCTTGAACATAACTCATTCCTCCGTTGGCGGTAAAATAGGATACAGGTTTATGGGTATCTTCATTCATTGCGGGCATTCCTTTGGATCCAGAACTGGTAGACTTGTTATCACAGGGCATTGTTTCTTATATAGGTTAATAGTAGATCCGGTGCTCGTAATAGTTTGAGGGCCTTAGTGAAAGAAGTGTTTTTTATCGCGGTTTTGATATTCACAAGTCAAGAAATAAACGGTCTAAGAAAGAAGACTTTTCGAGACTATGAGTGAAAAGAAAGAAAGTATACTTTGATTCGAATAGAACGAACAAGGCGCTTCGGGCTGAGAGAAATGTGGAAAGAACGACTGCACTGAAAGCCTGTCGTCTTAAGGCGCTGTAGCGCATAGATTCGATCGTCCAAACATTACCCGGTCTTAACGTAAACAGCCATGACGATTGAAAAGAAAAGAGTAATAAATGCACAATTATTTTAACCTAATATACACACGGACGACCTCACCTTCCACAAGCGTTCCGGCCTAGGTGGACAGAGAGCCTTTCAGCAGACACAAGCTTGCAAGGCCCGAACACCATAGACAAGAGAGCCGTAGAGTTTGGCATCGGTTCCAAGAATGGCAATCATTATTTTCTCCTCCGCGGACAGAGGAGCGTTTGAATTGATAACCGATGCTAATCCTTCGGAGGAGGCCATTCCTCCAACCAAACCTCCTCCGCTCGACATGCTCCAATCTCCTTTTGACATGGCGTCTGGAAATGTCAATATCCGTTTCAAATACCGCTTCACCGTCTTATCCAGACATGCACTTTCACTTTCATAATTATACCCATCCTTTAATATCCCAATCACTCGCAAAGAATAGCACCATGCAGCTTGCTTCATATCTTGAGAAATCGCATCCAACCGTAAAATACTGCGATCATCAGAATCAGAGGTCGAGGCTAAGGTCGAATAGTAGGGGCTATTGCCCATTCGACTTGAAAACCGAGAAGATGCCAAACTCGAAATCGATGAGGCCAAGGAGCTTGCGTTGGAAATGTCCCCCATAGAACTCTCTCTCGTTCGCCCTCCTCCCCCAATATTTTGAGCATCTTCGAACCGTCGATCCAGTAGATTTTCCAAGCCATCCAAGTATTGCCCTAGCAAAGGAACTGCATCATATTCCCAACTGAAGTCATTTGTATGTAAGATCTCGTCTGCTCCAGAATGAATATCAAATTCCTCATATGAAATGATGAACTCAGGATTCAAAAATCGAGTAAAATCAGACTTGAATGGATTGATCGGAATATCGTCATCCGGCAAAGCTCTTGCTGAAGTAGTTGATTCCCTTCGTTCATTCATAAACCTTGATGGAATCGGAGATCCAACCGATGATTGATTCGACCGTAAAGAAAATGCTAGAGGTGCATCATTCCTACTGGCGTAGGAGCCAAATGACATAATGGTTGGTTCCCTTATCCCAAAAGATCCAGATATATTCGCATTGGGGATATTTATATTTCTGCGGACACTGGAGGACTCAAACGGGATCGGGGTAGCGCCAACTGCCTTTTTGATAGTAGTCTCATCAGCCAATCTCAAATCACAGTCTGAATTCGACTGCCCGCCAGAACTAGCGGTGTCAATGGCCGAATCTATTGACCAATCCGACCTTCGGCTTTTTGGTCGGAATGTGGCTGGATACGGTCCTCCAGAGTAGCCCCAGCTTGACGGAGGAACATAACCTCCTGGAAGATCGGGCTCAGTGGCCAATCCAACTGATAAGGCAAACGCCGAATTGGCATGGATCAAGCACATGATTACCATAGCATGAATAATTTCTCGGACTTTCCAAGAATCCACAATGTCGCCTCCTTCGTCGGGAGTCATCAGTCTTTCAAATATCCCTGGAGTTACTTTCCAGGGTTGGTGAGCCAGCAATCCATTTAGTAATGCCATCTTTTGCACTTTGCTTGGGGCGTTTCTTAGATCTTTGAGCCAGGATGGATCACCTCCAGCTGCTAGAAAGAGTCTGGGCAGTAAAGATAGGTAATAATAACATCTACTTTCAGCAGCAGCCATGATTCCGAGATAGAACCTCACTGGAAGAGGAAGAGGGCAGCCTGATTCGCTCTCAGTGAAGAATGCAGAAAATGTGCGATAGTGGGAATAAGCATAAGTAGGAAAGAAAGATAATAATTTCACTAATGATGTGACTCTTCCAAATTTCATGAATGCCGTCACATGAAGCTTATGAGCGCTTTCACTTAACGGTCGGGTAGTCTGAATATTTAATTGACTCCGGAGAGATCCAGATGGAGGTCTTCTCAGACCGGAAAACCCTCGCTTCTGAGCAAATGATTGAGCCAGTGATCCGTTTTCTAGACCAAACTGAGGAGTTCCTACGAAAAGGGACTCTCGCTTTGCGTCGTCCTCTTCACTTTCATAAGTTCCTGATGATACTGACAATATCGACCGTTCTGACACGAAGGAACCATGCTGCCTCCGCGATCTGCCATAGCCTAGAGTCTCTGAGAAAGGAATCAAATAGCTTGGACTAATACTGACATAATCGGGTATTGGTACTCCAGCCATTTCGAGTCGGGCGCAGGTCTGAAATAGCCGAGATCTGATCTCATCATACGGGCAGTCGATAGCCAATCGAAGTAATTGAAGAATAAAAGAGTGATACGTTTCATTATCGGGAGGTTCACTGACGTTAGAGGGGTTGATCTAATATCACGCTGATCCCATCAGGACATCAATTTCATAAGATGATCCGCCGGCTGAACCCGTAAAAATCAGAGAGTATGAAATATCCAACTGGATCCACCAGATATCAAGCCTCAAGACGTACCCTCAAGACGTACTACCTATGTAACGGCATATAAGGCTATCGAGATCGAGATCGAAATAATGATCCCTTCTATAATAGACTAGCAAGCAACACAGTAGAAGATAAATGCAAGAAATCACTCCCAAAGTTCATAAATAAGTCCAAAGCTAACCGCAATGGTGATGAAAACCTTCAGGTTCGACAAAAGAAAACGCTTACCTTGAGCGATGAGCATGAACTGATTCTGAGAGGTCGAAAACTTCTTCCCAAGGGCCAGGCGAGGAAGAAGAGTCACTATTACCAGATAAAGTCCCTGCCCAACGTAATAGCTGTCGTTCGATATGATCTGCAGCTGATAAGCGAGTCGTGATATCGGGATCGAGGATATCGCCAAAGATACTCATGTCCAATAAGATTGAACTTGACATTGAGAGATCAAACAGAACGGAAGATCGGACAAGTTAGAATGGAATGATCCGTGACTGAGAGCCGAACTGAGCTTTTACTGATAAGGGCCTTCCTAAATGGGCCAAGTTTGGTAGTGGGCAAAACTCTTTGCCACAAGGCGTCTATGGTGCGGTGTTATTTCCGCTACATTATAATCAGAAGCGTCACTCTTAATGTCTTAGAACGACGAGTAGCGGAGATGACCGGACAGTTTACTTAGCCTGCACCAAGTTATCAAATGGGCTTGCGCGACAAAATTCTGCTAAGACCTATCTCGCTTGATATGTTTCACTGCTGATCGAGTCCAGGATCATGTTAGACCACTATCGCTTCGCTTGTGTTGAGCCGTATCAAGGTTTATTCTCTTTTCCAGATATCACATTGTTTAGCTAGTTACGCTTCCGAGCGATCGTTGCTACGTCACAACTGTCCCAAGGTCCCAAGCTTGGCCCTGTTGACCATGGATGGGCAATGGAAGAAAATCAAGAATCATGGACTCTATTTTCTTGCTGAGTATTTTGAAAGCAACTTCAAATTCGTTGTGACTGATTTTCTGTCCATTTGGAGCGAATCGTTGGATCTGCCTTCAATTTTATCTCGAGCAGAGGTCAGTGGATCCCGCATGCTATCCTAACCTGTCAGAAACTAGAATGCCCATTTGATCTCGTATCAGAAAGCCAGGCACTTACATTTATAGAGAAGTTCGTCTCTGGGTTAAGATCGGCCGATTCTACGGCTGAGAGATCGGATACTCAATTAATCATCAAAGTCTCTCTTGCATTTCCACCGCTTGACAAGCCTGTTGAGTGGCAGTTCTGTCCTGATCTGACCTTCATGTCACGAAATGACATTGTGAAAGAGAACCACCTCAAGCCAGCCAGCAGTCTTTTATCGACCCTCAGAAGCTCCTCTAGCGCTACCGATTTAATGGAACTGTCTATCGATTCGTTTCTTACCATTGCAAAATACGACTGCATGATCCAAAACTTAATCCATTTAATCTCTCTTAAAGATCATCATATCAAAGCCTTGATGGAGTTGAACCAATCATCTACGATAACCTATCTCCCTCGACGAAATCAGACATCATTAGAGCCATTTGACTTTGGATCATGGAAGAAGACCCAGGATTTAGAGTTCCCCACCAAATTCGACCAAATCCATACGGTTTGGGATTTAGTGGATCAACTGGCAGTTTCGTCTCAACTGGATTCTAACGATCGAGCCGAACTGATTAAAAACTCTCTTTTGGGGAAAGATGCCAGCTCAGATATGCTGGAATCCAGGGACCGAGAAAAATCTCCACCCATAGAATTGTCGCCCACTAAAAGACTCCGACACGGTGAGTCAAGCTTTCGAAAGCGGGAAATGGGCGCAGGAAAAACGGCTGAGTTTCAGCCTTCAAGTGCTGAAATGATTGAAAATACGCCCAGATTCACTACTGCGTCTCCCTACGGCTATATACAATCAGAAGATGGAAGAAAACGCATAAAAAGTCCTTCGCGTCATATTTCAGCCAAGCTGGTTGACTCAAGAGAATCATCAAGAGTTCCGTCTCCTCCACCTGATTACCGTTTGCCTGATTTAGATCACGAGCCAAGACAAGAAGACCCAGCCGAAGTCCAAAGACGAAAGGCGCTCTCTGAGAAGCTTCAGAATTCTAGAAGGTCTGCGTATCAGAGACGGCGACGGATATGACAAGTAGCGGAGGCAAGCAGCTGAGTTCAAATGAAGGGATAAAAGAGAGGGCTTTTTAAAATGAAACTGGTAGAGGTTTTTTTGTATATAATTTATTTCGCATAAGATTTAGCCTCCATTTAGCAATACTCTCTGTAGGCCGGGCTTCGACGTTGAACCAATTGCCGAAACAGGCAGCACCTGTCTCATCAATGATGCACGTTAGAATTTTCCTTCAAGATCGCTACGCTGTCTCTATTATATTCTCCAAATTTCGAATCTGGTAGAACTTTCTGATACAGTGAGGCGGATGACGACAGGCCTTCTACTTACCATACCATCTCATCATCAGCAATGACGGAGAAGAATGATCAAAGTATTGCTACGATATTTAGAAAGATCCGAGCCAATTACAACCCGAATGATGAGAATTCCAAGATAGGACAAGCTCTGAACCGAGGCGCACTGCCAACAAGTCCCGAATATCAGGGCTTGATTCGACAAGGAATAGACGAGTATTCGGCTTTGCTGCGAAAGATCGAGGTGTTAGGAGTGTTTAGCTCAAACGAATCACTAGATGATTTGGCTACAGGTGACATTGTGTGAGTATGGCGATTGCGGTCATGCTAACTGGATCAGGTTTGTACCTTTACCATATTTTATCGCTGAATTATACGGAAAGACAACCGGTGTCGATAGAAAACAGGTGATAAATCTTGAATATCAGAATTATCTGGCATTTCTTCGCCGATGTGATGATTATTCTCTTGTTCCAAAGGATCTCGTTGCTGACGTCCATCGTATTATAGACCCCCAGGGATATGACGATAGTTCTAAATCGTCCATTTTTGATACAGATGATAGGCCTGAGACTTTAAAAAATGCTAGTGAGCGACGTCAAGAAAAGATCAGACGATTCAAGTACGAAAAAGAGTTGCAAAACCAAGTATCTCTACTGGATCGCAAGCTGCGGCTTTCTAACGATGAGAACGATGATCAAGATGATATACGAAGACAACTCTACGTCGCTCAAATCCATTTTTTGGCATCAAAAGCTCTTGATTCTCTCAACGGGATTTTGATGGAAAAGAAGATGCTGCGGCTAGTCGAACAAAATCCAGCAGAAAGAGATCAAACAAGAATAGGTCAATCGCAAAAGATTGATCAAAATACCAGGGAATACTCGGAGCGACTAGATTTACCTCTTTTGAACGCGAGCAAAAAGTCGGGCGGAGTGAGTACTGTTAATAAGCCTTTCACAATTGTATCATCAAGGGACCAACTGAAGAAACAGGTGTTCCAAAATGATTACCGTCTTCCCACTATGACAATTGATGAATATCTCGAGGAAGAGAAGAAAAGGGGCGGTATTATCGAATCTAAGCCACCTCCTCCGGAGGACCCCAATGCTAAACATGCCGACGAAGATGAGAATGCAGTCGACGCGGAAACATATAAACAAAGACAATGGGATGATTTCAAGGACGAGAATCCTAAAGGGATAGGCAATACGATGAATCTGGGATGAACTACGTTCAGTGCACGAGAACATTGACATATTATACATTAGATGCATCATCTTCCACCGGACATAGTAAGGATGACGGCTGCTCATAGACATGTCAGGAGATAGAAGAGTGCTCAAGACAGAGACATTTCAAAATGGGAAGCGGAAAAAAAATATTGGCTTAATCATATACCCACGTAGCATTTATCTAGAGCGGCTGCGGCATGTTGGTCTTAGCAACCGCAATCTCCTTGAGTTGCATTGGTAGGACTGATATTGACATCTACCATTTGCGACTGAGTCTGATCTTGTTCAGGGGGTTGATCGATTCCAGGAAGAGCAAGAGCAATGCGTCGGAAGAGCGATTTAATGTTATAGCCAGCTTTAGCACTAGTTTCGACAAACATAGCGTCGAGTTCTTTTGCTTTAGCCTCTCCTTCTTCAGTCGAAACTTGACGTTCATCCTTCAGGTCTGTTTTATTTCCTACTAGTACCACAACGGCGTCGTTCCCTCGCTCTGCCCGGACATCATCGACCCATTTACTAGTATTTTCGAATGATGCCCGGCTTGTCACGTCGTATACGACAATAGCGACACTTGAGTCTCGAATGTAGGACGGTATTAAGCTCCGAAACCGTTCTTGGCCTGCGGTATCCCATAATTGAAGTCGAATTGTTCGGTCGTCTAAGTACATAGTCTAAAATGTCAGGTCTTATGTCTCTTGATCGTAAAACAAACCTTTGAAAGAAAGTCAATACCAATAGTAGCCTAGAAATCAGTCACTGCTTCAGTATAGGAAACGTACTGCATATTGTGAATCAAACGAGTTATACATAAACCGTGTAATAAGAGACGTCTTTCCAACTATAAGTTAATACCTCCATTGGCAGTTTGATAGAATATAACAAGCATCTCCAGAGTCTCTAGCTAGAATCTCCAAGATCTTATGAGAGACCTAGGAAACTGAAATTGGGTGTAGCAATGAGGCATAACCCCGCCGAGCATGAAACCCAAGACGAAACAGGACGCAAAGCATAGAAAGCAAAGTCAAAAATGGCCAAATTACGAGCCAAGTCGTAACTCCTATTATTGTCTTTCAAAAGAAAGAGACGAGAAAGAAACAAGGAGAGCAATAAGAAAGCAAGGGTTACATACCACTTTGTTCTCCTAAAAAAACCAGTCTAACGATGTCAGATCACATGTAGGACAAGCCATGACTTACTTATATTTTCTAGTCGGATTATTGACTGTGGTCATGATGAAGAGGAGCTTCCTTAGTCGGTTTCCTGCACGGAAGTTGGTTGACAAGTGAAATTAGTTTTCGTTCTCGCTCTGACCGTCGTTGGCAAGTCAACTACGACGAACACTGGACCGACTGTGGACATGTAGAGCTACTTTATCTGGATGAATTTGACAATGGATTTAAGACGCATGTTTTTTATATCAGAGATATCTTAATAAAAAGGACGGTCTTCTTGTGGGTTGCTGTCAGTGGTCTTACTCCTAATGCTGATATCAAGAGAATGGTAGCTATATTGAGTTATAGCAGACCTCAGTCAATAGAGCTTTTCACTACTTAGTGATATCGCATGAAAGCTTTGAACTTTCTTTGCCCAAGATAACGAGAATACTAGAGCTGCTGCACTCCCTTGGCATGACGGCAACATGTCATGGAGTTCCATAGCATTCCTAGCTACACAAGGTACCTTTCTATGATAGTGGAGGTTGAGAAGAGGGAAACATGACCGTCCTCTGAAAAAAAGCCCGTAAACACATAGTCCTCGCTATAACTCCTTTCTGCCATGTTGATATATAGGAAGGCGTACTGAAATATTCACAACAGACTTAGAATTACTCCCGAGTAACCATCACAACCTGGCCCTATTGCGTTCGCCTCCCAAGAACGTCCAATCTCAATTCATCGTCTTATTAATAATGACGACCAAAGAAGCCGATCAAGTGATAGAACCATCGGAGAACAAAAAGCCAAAAGAAACAAAGGAACCAACCATCGATGAAGAGGAGCTTAGCGAGGAAGATCAGGTGCTCAAGAGTGAGCTGGATATGCTTGTAGAGCGATTGAAGGTTTGAATCCATGGAAAATGAGTAATAACAACTAACCATGTCTTCTAGGAGAAAAATTTTGATCTATATGAACCTGCTCTTACTTCGCTAAAGGATATCATCCGGTCATCTACGTCGTCAATGACCGCTGTTCCTAAGCCATTAAAGTTCTTGGGTCCACATTACTCATCACTGGCTGATTTGTTTGTAGAATGGCAGTCACCCGACAAAGGACCAGCTTATCGGCCTCTTACTCTTCGATTGGCTGATATTTTGTCGGTTCTGGCCATGACCTATGGTAGCGCTGAAAGGGACTGTCTCGATTACAGGATTGCTGCCCAAGATGAAAGCTTTGAGGAAATTGTTAGCTGGGGACATGAATATGTCCGTCATTTGGCATTGGAAATCGGCCAAGAATATCAAATGGCTGTCGAGTTTGGAGGTCAGCAGGCTACCATCGACCGGTTACTAGATCTTTCTTTGATGATCGTGCCCTATTTCCTTAATCATAACGCCGAAGCAGATGCTGTGGATCTTCTATTGGAAGTTGAAGCTATTGAAAAGTTGCCTCAGTTTGTTGATAAAAATACCTATGCTCGAGTTGGGCTCTATATGGTCAGCTGTGTGCCTCTAATGGCTCCTCCTGATGATTCTTCTCTTCTCCACACAGCTTATAAAATATATCTACAACACGAGAAATTACCTCAGGCGTTGTCTCTAGCTATTCGAATCGACGATACTGAGCTCATCCGATACGTTTGGAATGTTGCTAAAGATAGTCTCATGCAAAAGCAGCTTGCTTTCATGCTTGCACGTCAACAAATCTGGATAGAAGATTTAACTGAAGATGAAGAGCTACTTGAGATTCTATCTAACGGCAAGCTATCAGATTATTTCCTCTACTTGGCTGAGGAACTCAATATCGTTGAGCCAAAAACTCCCAAAGAAATCTATAAATCGCATTTGGAACATAATGGAGCAAGTCTCGATTCTGCAAAACAGAACTTGGCTTCAACTTTTGTTAACGCCTTTGTTAACTGTGGTTTCCAAAATGATAAACTACTCCGATTGGATGAAGATAACCAGTCTTGGATTTTTAAGAACCGTGAGAGCGGCATGATGTCCGCTACTGCATCTGCAGGTTCAATTCTTCAATGGGATGTGGGAAATGGTCTTCAGAAGCTTGATAAATTCATGTATTCACCGGAAGAATATATAAAGGCTGGCGCTTTACTGGGTATTGGTATCTTTTCCGCTGGAGTTCATCACGAATCTGACCCCGTTCTGGCCATTCTGCCCGAGCATTTATCATCAAAATCGAAATCACTACGCAGTGCTTCGATAATGGGTCTAGGTTTGGCCTATGCAGGATCACGGAGACAAGAAGTGGCTGATTTTCTACTAGCCATCGTCTCCGATCCATCTGCTTCACTTGATATTGTAGGACAGGCTGCTCTTGCTGTCGGACAGATTTTTGTGGGCTCGGCGAATGGAGAAATATCATCCACCCTTATACAGACACTAATGGAACGAGAAGATGAATTGTCAAATAAATGGGTGCGTTTCATTGGCCTCGGTCTGGCCTTGATCTATATGGGCAAATCTGATCAGGCTGATGCCATTACAGAAGCTGTCAAGGTTATTTCTCATCCTGTTGGTCCCACCCTTGAAGTTCTCTTGCAACTCTGCGCATACGCTGGCACTGGAAATGTCCTCAAGATTCAAAAGTTCCTCCATGATTGTACAGTGGTTCGGTCAACCAAGAAATCCGACAAAGAAGAGGGAGAAGAAGCCGAAGCGGAAGAAGATGGCGAGAAGGAAGATTCCAAGACGGACTATTCATACCAAGCTTATTCTGTATTGGGAATTGCAACTATCGCTATGGGAGAAGATATTGGACAAGAGATGGCCCTGAGACATTTTGGCCATTTGATGCATTACGGTGAAGCTCATATTCGGCGGGCAGTTCCGCTTGCCATGGGTCTGATCTCTATCTCAAACCCTCAGATTAAAGTTTACGACACTCTATCACGGTATTCGCATGACAGTGATACCCATGTGGCTATTAACGCAATCTTTGCTATGGGTCTTGTTGGAGCAGGGACAAACAACGCCCGACTGGCTCAACTTTTACGGCAACTGTCCAACTACTATTCCCGTGCTAACAGCAACACATCGTTTATGGTTCGTATTGCTCAAGGATTGGTTCATCTTGGCAAGGGCACTCATACCTTGAATCCATTCCACTATGACAGACAGATCTTGTCTCAAGTCGCCTTATCGGCTTTACTTGCTGTCCTCACTGCTATGATTGATGCTCGGTCATTTATTGTGGATTCCACGACTCACTACCTCCTATTCCACCTCAATGCTGCTATTCATCCTCGCTTCTTGATCACTGTTGATGAGGACTTGAAACCTCTTCAAGTGAATGTGAGAGTAGGTCAAGCCGTTGATGTTGTTGGTCAAGCGGGCCGGCCCAAGACCATCACCGGGTGGGTCACCCATTCAACCCCGGTGCTGTTAGGGTACGGTGAGCGAGCTGAATTGGAAGATGACAAGTATATTAGTCTAGGCGGCGCTTTAGAAGGTGTTGTGATTCTCAAGAAGAATCCAGACCACGAAGAGGATGCATGAATGTTCTACGATAGCAATAGAATGACGAAATAGGGATCTGTAGCTGAAAAGACAAGAAGACACAAGCACACGCGAATCTTGGATGAAGCTAGGTGCTTGACACATGAAGACACACGCGATCTTAGACGATGCTAGGTGCTTGGAGCCAGGCGTTCGCTGAAGCTGGACGAAATACTGACCACGCAGCGTAAAGTGATTGAAATTGTATAAGGACTCACGGTCCAAAGAAACAAGGCAGTCTCAAGTAATCGCAATAAGGGTGATTGACAGGATGGTGATAATGATTGTGAAACATGTAAGGACCGCGACTCCCATCGGGCTAGATTTGACCACAGCGATAGGTTGTTCCGACGGAGAGATAGACAGGACACGACTGAGACCAACCTTATAAGTAAGATGGGAGGGACTAAATTGGTAGATATAGGCTCTAGTAGACCGAATATAAGTCACCAGTCCACCAATGACGCACAGGATGGAGATCACCGAGAAAGTCAGCGCAAAACCTTTTGCGACACGATTGTACACGAGTATCTCATGCGGTGTCATGGGCTCGCTACCGTAGATATCATGCTTGATGAGATCAAACGGTGCAACAAGAGTAAGAGCCATTACTGAAATCCAGAATGAGATCTTTATCCAGCTCAGATACGTCCGTTCATTAGCGCAATGATCCCGACAATCAGAGACCAGATTCTGAACAATCAGCTCTCCACCAGGCCAAGATATTATCTTGAACAGTTTTGAAGTGGGTATAGATATAGCCATTCTGGATTTGTAGGCAGATAAGTACACACTGCAGACGACGTGATGCGCCGAGCTTAGTTGACCACTTGTCGATCGACTGCGTGTTCTGAAGCGTTGCTCCCTGACTAGACCGTCCCCCACATCTCATCTTGATTCCATAATGGATTTTTTCTCTTCTCTTAATGCCACAACCCTCGACCCAGACCAACCGACTTTATTCGAGCTACTATCTAGTGGTCAGCTAGAGTCATTGATACGGCCTTCTCTACGCTACATTATCGCTTCATATGCTCAGCGGCATCCTCGATATCTTTTACGGTTAGCTTTAAGATTTGACGAGATATATGCCTTGTTGACCCTTGCAATTGAGTATCATTTCCTTAAATCGTGGAATTCATCATTCACAGAGCATTTTTACGGTTTGAAACGAGTCAGAGTGCTTAATGCTCCTCCCAAAACGACCAGCTCCAATCCTGGATCGGCTTCAATCTTGGCCAAAACGAGGCGACTATCGAGACGACAGGTTAATCTTTGTCTTTTGTTTGCAGTCGGATTGCCTTATCTTAGAGAGAAACTCAACGCTCGCTACGAGACTATTCATGCTTATGAGTTAACAGGCCAGAAACCGTCGTCTTATTTCGATATTGCTCTGAGTTATTCGTGGCCAGTCATCTCCATGGCCGGCTCCCTAACGGTTCTGAGCTACTATCTGGGCTACCTTTTTCAAAAGACACCCTACCACAGCCCGATTGATAACTTAATAGGCTTCCGATATTCGCGCTTATCTCGCTATGACTATGAATTAGACATGTCTAGAACTGAAAAGCGTGAAAAAGGGGCGCTGGGTGGCGGGCTTCGAGCAATTGCCCTCAAGGGTTTAAACTCACTGGACTCTGTACTGGCGACTGGTATCTTTGTTCTAAGATTAGTGGAATGGTGGAATCAGAGTGATTTTGCTCACAGAATGGCAAAATCAAACGCGATGACCAATACGGATGATGATCATATAGACCTTCCTCTTAAACCCTCTATTGATTCAGCAATTGACGAGAATATTTGTCAGATTTGCAAAACGGAGATTACAAATCCTGCTGTCATCGAGTCTGGTCGAGTATTCTGTTACCCTTGCATCTATACTTATCTCAGCGAAGCTCCTCCCCCTTCTCAATCCCCAAAAGGAGGCCGGTGCCCTATCACAGGGCAGAAATTGTTGGGATGCCGGTATATCAACGAGACTGGGGTTTGGGAAATACACGGAATACGAAGGCTCATGATTTAATCTTTTTCCCATCTCCAGATCCTTTCAAGCTGCATCGCTCTATAAAAAATATACAAACATGAAAGCACCAGTCTTTCATAATATCACGGCCACATCCGTCTCATCCTCGGCGTATGCATTCGCATCCTTTACAACTTTTTCCCAGTCGCAGTACAGACAATACACTGTCTCGATGCTCGAGATGATAAATAATGCAATGGCGATTCCTATCCACAGTCCCTCGATTCGAGCATTTAATCCAAAGGCTAGACCCATTGATATAGGGAGGCCAACTACATAGTAGCCTAGAAGGTTGACCCATCCACCAAAACTCTGTCTTCCTTGGCCGCGAAGGATGCCGTTGCATACTGTAGTGAGACCATCGAAAATCTGAAAAGCAGCGCAAACCGGAATCGTCTGAGCTACCAGTGCGTTTACATCACTTTCATCACTGAAGATAGACCCGATCTTATTCCGGCCGAGAAGAAGTATGACTCCATTGATGATTCCAAAGACAACTGATCCTATTAAGGCCACCTGAGAAGCCATCTTAGCGCATGAGGGAAATCCAGCCCCGACAAAATTGGCTATTCGCGTACCACAGGCAATGCTCATCGCAAAAGGAAGCTGGAAGGTGAGAGTCGTGACATTTGATAAGACAGCTTGGGCGGCCAAGGCCAATGTTCCAAAGTATGACGCAGTTAAGGTCATGATTTCGAAAGCAAGAAATTCAGCCTCCACCATGATCAGTCCTGGAAGGGCAAGGCGGACCATTGGTCCCCATTGGGAAAATGGCTTTTGGGGGATACCTGACCAACAGCGCCTGCCATCGA
This sequence comes from Trigonopsis variabilis, assembly GCA_003707065.3. Classification (NCBI taxonomy): domain Eukaryota; kingdom Fungi; phylum Ascomycota; class Trigonopsidomycetes; order Trigonopsidales; family Trigonopsidaceae; genus Trigonopsis; species Trigonopsis variabilis. The sequence continues at coordinate 240,937 of PPXM03000009.1, read as the reverse complement.
CAAAGGTGGCATAAAGCACGACACCAAAAACCAACACATAGTCGGTAATTGCAACAGCCACTGCAGCACCCACGAACCCAATTCCCACGATCTTGTTCCAGACCAGAATGTAGTTAAGAATGGCATTGATTGGAGCAGCGACGAGAATCACATAGGTCGAGGCCTTGAACATACCCTGTGCTTGAAGAAAACGCTTGCCGACTTCGAACCCCGAATATGCAGGTAAACCCAGGACCAGGATCCGGAGATATTGGCCTGCCAATTCGCACAAATCTGGTTCGGGCACGATCAGGTGTAATATAGGAACTGCATTGATCCACACAAGACTTATAGGAATACAGAGCGCAAGGATGAGGAGCAGACAACGGACAGTATGACTGCCGACCATCGCGTAGTTGCCCCTTCCGTATGCTTGTGCACAGAGAGTATCAAGACAGGTTGCGATACCTTGGATGGCCGCGTATCCAGTGATGTTTGCAGTCATCGAAGCCAAAGAAACGGCCGCAAGTTCTGTTTTTCCAAGTCGACCACAGGATAGAACTGATGCCAGCGTTAGTGATTGCTGCAGAATTAATGTGATGATCAATGGACCACTGTAAGTCGCTAATACTTTGGCTTCTTGTTTTAAAGAGGTCTGGCTGGGTATGCCAGCAATAGAATCTAACGAGAGACGTCTAGCACCAGATGATGATCTCCTTAATCGGTGGGCTGGGTCTTGGCCTGACTCGAATAACGTTTCCCCTAATATAGCATTCCGCACTCCAGTGCCTCTGGAACCTCGTCGTGCGATCAAACCGACTCCGATCGGGACATCGCTCGACACGATTCTATCTATCACAGGTAAATCTTGCGTCCCATAATTTCTGCCCGGGGTTAAAAGAGAGTCACTTTCAGACATGACATAAATTAGAGCTCCTAATAAGGTGAGAGAGCCTCTACTCTACTCTCTGAGCTCTGTTGGTAGTAAGGTCGCACAGTGCTGTAGCGCCCACCTTGGACGGAGAGTGGACTTTTCAGGCCCCTAACAACAGTCCTCACTCGTTCAAGTCAATCATCCATGTCTCCCTTTAAAGATGAATTTATCCTGGTAAGAATAGCAAATTGCAATAGATAATGAAACTGACTCTCAGGTAATCTCACCAGGATCTGACACAACTCAAGCGCAATTCGGATTGAATGAGTCTTTGACGATACCTCAAATCACTGTTCCTACTAGGGTATTTCCTCATCCCAGCGGACAGAAAGGCAAATATTCATCTACCGGAAAGGAGGAAGACGCAATTTATCCTATTCGAGACGGAAAAATCGTTGACTTCTCCGCGTTGTCTTATTTAATGTAAGTCCAGCAATGTTGTTAGAGGCTGCTCTTATCGATTATGTAAGACCAGGTACTTGATTGTATAAGAGGTTATCACTTTTCCTATGTGTTTTTGTGCATTCTAACCTTTTAGTAAGCTCATTTACCGATCCGCAATCAAAGATTCTCCTTCATCGATTTTGAAACCGCTGCTATTGACAATTGGCTCTTTGTGGTCACCTGTTGAGATCGAAGAATTGACTGCTTATATTTTTCAAAATATCAAAGTGCCTGCCTTGGCGGTCATGCCTGAAGCGTTGGGAGCCATTTATGGGTTTGGTGTTACCAATGGTTTAGTGATTGATGTTGGACATACCAAAACTACAATTACACCAGTCTTGGATTTTGAAGCGGTTGAGACTGCTACGACTCATATTCCAGTGGGAGGATATCAAATCACTGATGCTGTCCACAAATTATTGCCTAATCTGACCTTCAAACAATGTGAATCTCTCAAGAGATCGCCAATTTATGAAGTGATTACCGATAAAGATGTGCGGACCCGATTTTTTGGTGAGCCTGAAGAAGATGAAGATAAAGAAGATGATGGCGTGATCGATGTGGCTGCTATAGTGGCATCTGACAATGCCAAAGATATTATCAGTAAAGGTATCCAGTCTTTTGCATTCAGTGAAAAACCCGATGTGGCCAATCAAGAGCGAAGGGCAAATTCATTTATCGATGAAGATGGCAATGAAATTACCGTGGAAAATGAACGGTTTCAAGGCACTGAGGCCGTAATCGATCAGATCTGCGATGCTGTGGGACTAGCAATGTCTAAGGTTGAAGATGTGGGTCGTCGTCAAGACTGCTGGTCGTCTATCTGTATCGTCGGACGCGGTTCAGCTATTCAGGGTTTCCGCGAAAACTTATTGTCCTTATTACATGCGCGATTTCTCATCACCAAGGCTACCGCTTCTTTTGCTGAAGGCTCTTTTAATAACTCAGGATCAAGCACTCCCTACGGAGGTCAACCAGGCTACTCCATTCCTTATGGCGGAATCCGTTCTCAAGCCCCTACTCTTATTAAAAGTGCTAGAGTGCCAGATTATCTTACTGAATGGAAGCATCGCGGTCATGAAGATGTGGCTTTTCTAGGTGCTGAAATGGCTGCACGACAGATGTTCAACTCCAATATGGGTGGAATCGATTCAGGCTATCTTACCAAAGACGACTACAGTGAGCAGGGCCCGCGAGCAATCTGGGAGGCCTAGATTCAATAGCTGATCTCCAAAATAATGGAACCGATTCTCCAGATAATAATGGAGCAGAGACATTTCGATCAGATAATTTTATAGTTGTCTCACTATAGTTGAAGAATTATAGAAGTCTCGGCTCACAACTTCAAGTTCTCCGGACGTGCTGCGCAATCTAACATTGAAATATAACAATGCGCATGTTTTTCGACATTTTCACCGATATAGAGTGATCCTCCGCAGTGGGACAATAAAGGATCTGTCAAGCTGTCTGTCCGATTTTGACTGGGTGGATCTGACTTTGGCTCTATCCTAGTCTGTCCTTGAGAACTTGAGCTTTTTATTATCAGTGTCTGAAGAAAGATGTTGCAATTCTATAACATGAGTGCTCAGTTGAAATTTGACTGTTACCTTGATGATCATGAGAATAATATTTAATTCTATAGAAGTCCTTCTCGACTATAAAGATTAATAGATAAATGAGAAAAATTAAACGTCCTTGTGTTCTGCTTTTAATAGGCGTGAGGTTCGTCTTGAGTAGTGAGACAGTCGCTGGACCGTACTTGATTAAGGGTTTTAATATGCTATCTTACGTTTGAGATTCCCTCTGCTGCTAAGATATGTTGAGATGTAGGATGGATGCAGCCATTACTGGCCCTATAAAGGATTAAATGCAATATTCATTTGCTTATTTTCATATTTGCATATTAGAGTGTCTTTTAGCATACACTACTATTTCCTATTTGCTCTCTTCTCGGAGACCTTGCACTCGGCATGTGTGTCAAGACTCACTGTTTATTCACTAACTAACATATGAAATACAATAGGACATATTGCTTATGTCAGCGTAGACACGAGGAAAGTGTCTTAATACCGTACATAGACTAGTGACCTGTTTGCTATATCTCAATAAGATACCGCCAAAGATGATGGTAATGCGAGTAACACAGGAATGCCTAGTGTACCGTTATTAGAAAATGATGTGCCATGAATTTGTTTCGACCATACGGTCGAAGAAATGGCAAAAGGGTCTGCAGAGTCGTATGCAGTCAAACGGCAAGACAGTAGCAGTATAGAACACAGTGAGGCATCTTTGGTGTCTCTATGACTAGTGTGTAGAATATACTTTATTAAATTAGCATGGGTGTGGAGCAGATACGGTACATACTGACCGCAGGTCGTTATCCACTGCAGAGCAGTCAAAAAACACCACACCCGCTAAAAATTTCAAATATAAATAAATTTTGAGGAGCTCTTTATGGCAGTAATAGCACGAACGATTGCTCTTTCTGTCAAAAACTAGCTTTTCGAGCTCTCAGAACTCATTCTGCAATGTAATAATTTCTAACGACTAGCAAGAGAGACCGAAGCTCTGACAGAGTTCCGAGAGAAGTAAATGTTTCAAACGTTACAACTAGACTGAAACGTCCAGAGAATGCTTTGCTTGTTGGTGCCCTTCGTGCGCGCTCTTGCAATGGCCGATAGATTAGAATGTAACATGTTGGGAGATACGACGCTGTAGCCATAACCTAAGGACACAATGCCAACTTGACCAATTCCAATTTCCTCCAAAGACAACGATTTCCAGCGATGGAAACATTTAAGGACAAACCAGTCCATTCTGGGTTGCGAATACGGGCCAAGCGGTATATAAACCCTCGTTCTTGCCGAATATCCAAAAAGATCGTCCTCTATTTTGTCTGTTTACTCTTTATCTATCTGACTGTGAATGCATTGACAAGTCCTGTAGACGAGAGTAGGCGTTTTCCAGGCCAAGGACGGTTTCCGGGTCAGTTGATCCGAAAGCCTGAAGATATAGCAAATCCCGAGTTACAGCCATTTGGAGTTGCCGGCCAACATCCCCCTAAACGGCCCTTACCGAATAGAGGTCGGGGCGAAAACTCGCTGAATAGAATTTATTCCATTCTGCCCAGTCTTAAAAATACTCTGGGACTATACGAATCGACTAATCGAGCGGGGGCGAAAGATCAGAACCTTGTGTTTTTGGCGAGTGATCCCGCGGCAGTCTCAGCCTTGACAGGCTTTGCGTGTCAAATGGCCAATCATAAAGATTCTAATGTTCATGTTGCAGTTATCGGTAGCAGTGATATCTCTTTGAATGATTTAAAAAGTATCCACCATATTGATGGGCTGTCAAAGGAGGACTCGTGTCAGGTCACGATTCATGACGCCCGCCCTAAAAATAAGCCTCTTTCAAAAGGACTCAATCCCGCGATTAATGCCATTGCAGCTTTTTATGAGATTCTTCGTCCCAATGCTTACTTTTGGTCTTCGCAACTTGAGCTATCAGACGAGAAACAAGATTCAATGGAACTAATTGACTCTTTGAGTCGCTTTTTCAATTCAAATCCTAGAATCACTCAGATCGACCTTGCTCAAAATGAACTGGACAACTTACCGTGGCTGGTCAACTTGGATGTAAGAGATTTCAGCTCTTGGAAAGATTTTAAACTGGATATTCTTATTCGGGCAAGCGATCATGTTGGCTCGTTAATTTCCTTGGTTCGCTCTTTGGCCAACACTGACTTTTTGGGCCATGAACGTCCGCGGGTCTTTATTGAGCTTAGTGACTCTTTAATCGATCATAATTTGGTTCACTTGATTCAAAAGACTAACTACCCGAGTAACTTACTCAGCTTGATAGTCATTCAGAAGGATCGCAATCTCCCTTTCTCTTCAATCTATCAAGTCGACGAGCGTTATCTGCTCGTTCTCTCCCCTGATTATGAATTGAGTCCATTCTGGTACCAGTGGCTTGTTTTCACCCATTCTCATTTATTTGGGGATCCTAACGGTCCTCAGGTCGCAGGAGTGTCTCTATTACCTTTGCCGAGCCTCGATCCTCGTTCTTCGCTGCCTGCAAATCAGTCTAGTCTCTGGCAGAGCGGGCAGGTTGAAGGCACCATGTTTAAACCTCAATTGGTGCGCAGGCTCCACTCCTATACTATCCATCGTCTCCAGAAGGAACCCTCCAAGCAAATTTCTATTGGCGGTCCGTCTGATATACCTGATCAGTCGAACTTGGTCACCGAGGTACTGAGCTTTCTGGGCGGTCTCGTCCTTTACCCCTCAGAGGACCTTACGATGGCCTTTAAACATACAGAGGCTAGTAATTACCTTGAAGAAGAGAGCGATGACTTGAATTCGGATGTGACTCGGATGGAAACGCTCAAACCAGAGAGCTTGCCAACTAGCCTGGATTCTCTTCCAATTTTCTCCTACGATATGGAGGATCTATGCGATAAGCAAGCAGATGATGAAGATGCCTCATCATTTCGAACCCGGACTGATTATATTATGATGAAGCTGCTGTCGCGAGCTGAATATCTCGCTAACAAAGTCAGTCCGGAATGCCAGCGAGAAAGTATTATCACACAAGAGGTCAAAAAAATCAAAGAGACAGGGTCATTGGCTTTGGGAAATGACCGATTTTTGAATGATAATGATGATGATCCTTGGGACTATGTCTTTTGTGCCGATATCCTCCAAGACTTGGACAAGGAAAGCGGAGCCGCCAAAGGGACCAAAGAAGGATAATAGCGAACCAGCGATCGCTAGTGTATATTACAGTAATGGACAGGTGTGAATGAAATCAAGTCAATGAGCGAAAATGTTCTTACAGAGTATTCTGGAAAATGGCGCCTACACAACTTCCGAGGTCGGAGCAAAAGCAATCATTCTGAGTGAAGAAATTCTTCTTATTGCTTGAACACAGGTTACTTATCGCATGCATTGGGCAAATGCAGCCATTGACTTGTTTAGCTAACATATGGCGCCGCTAATCAGACATTTAATCTTCCACGACAACTAGGTTTCTGTTGGTGCCAACGTAGACGAGTTAGTTTTCAGAGAGAATATTCACAAATATATTAGCGCATGAGTATAATCACATAAAGGAATAGAGAATCGGCCCTTGACAATGTGATGAATTGGTGACTGCAAAGTATGTCTTACTCAGTCGAATCTCCATCTTGAGTCTATTTAATACAATAATGATCTGATTGATCTCTGGCTGATAATGTTCTGATCCTCAACGTTTGTGACCATCCTCGAAAGGTGGTTTGGAGGTGGGTTTGTTATGACGGTTTCGCAACACGGTGATCAGAATCGTTACAGCTCTCGTTCATCACTGAGGTCAGCCCAAATTCTCAAGTCGTCACTTGCCTCGCAGGATCCCTGATGAAGCCAATATATGACGGCGATTGACCTCCTCGCTGCGTTACAGAAAGACCCTGAGATTGCTTCGGCCGTCAGGATGGGAATGGCTCCTATTCCCAGGGCCTACCGGAGCGACCTAACAGCGAGATCCAAGCACACTATCTGTCTCGATCGACTTTTGTGGCTGTGCGTTTGGAGACAAGATTGGACGCGAGTCGAGCGGGTGTTTAGTTTGCTGATACGATGCAAAGATGTCGATATTCGGGGTGTCTGGGGCATAGGACTCGAGTTATTGGTTCGCAAAGATAGTAGGCCTACTGCTTTCCTTGATTGGTTAATTATCAATTACCCTTATCGTCACGGTACATATCGAGCGACCTTGACTCGAGCGCGAGAAAACCCAGAAGCTCTACGGACTCTAGCGCTGCCAAAAGCGCCGACCTTCTACTCGTCTCTGATCCAAATTCTATTACATAAGGGAGAATCTTCTCGGGCGTTGGAAACGCTGGAAGATCTTTTGCTACAGTATCCTTACAGTGACGACCCGCTATTTCACATGTACGCAGGTATGGCCGCCATGGACCTGGCCGCCCATGCTGTGGAGCAGATGCCAGCGAGCGAGACAGGTTACGCAGAGCCTTCTCAGATCCCATCTTCATACATGACAGCATCTCAGTATCTCCATCGACAAGATCCCAGACATCAGTATGAAAAATATCGAGAAGAAGCAAAACGGCATTTTGAGCGGTGCAGAGAACTCGGAGGCGCCTTACCAGATGATATTATTAAGTTTGAAATGGAGTCTATAGATGAGTTAAAGCCAGACAAGATCGATGGGAACCAAGATCTGGAACTGGATGATGAGGAGGTGGAATCAAATGACTCGTCATGATTACCACATGAATCTTTGAAGGCCGGCATTATCGGGCCATGTAAAAGGATACTGTATAAAAATATAGATGGTCACCGCATTTATGAGAGCATACCATGCAAGTTCAGCAGTCAGTCTAACCTTTCCAGGCTTTTGGTCCAGTCTCCAGAAAACAAAAGCTGGAACATAATATCGCGGTTCTATGAGTGGAGCTGGAACCAAAGAAAGCACCAGGGCGCCAATGTACCCTGCCAAGATCAAGTAAGATCTCACCTCTCCCCCGCCAGAGTTGGCAGCCAGAAAGGTGTCGATAAGAGCATATGTAGCGGCATAATAAACGACAGTGAGCATATACTTAGCATATGGATGTACCATAACGATACGTCTCCAAATGTAGAATGTGTAATGGCGATTGTCAGCCAAGAGAAAGGGATGCTGGATAGTATTGTGTCGGACGATCAAACACATACCGAGTAGTATTGTGAGAAATCGAGCCAGTCGCATTATGCGAGAGAGTAGGCTGTCTTTAGGCTTTGCAAGGAGACCACAATGCTGAAGAAAATCCACTAGAACACGGCTCGAGATCCAGACTGGAAATGACATTCCCATGACGACAGTAGAGCAGTAAAAGAGTTGAGGAACGTGTACAGTCATTTGGTGGTTGGTCTTATCACCAAGGGCGACACTTCCATTGAGAAAGACAAAGACAAGAAAGGAAGTCAAAACAGCCAGAAATGGTAGCGCAACCGCAGCTATATCCACAATTCGATCTTCTTCGCGGAACCTTATCAGATGGCTCAAAGGTGTAGAAATACCATAAATAGCGATATATCCTGCCCAGGCTATATTGGTCTGTCTGAACCAGAGCGACGCCCAGGCAAAAATGGACCCGAGAATAGCACTAGAGTGAGACGAACTGTGATCTATCACTGTCCAGCTACTTATTATAGCGATGATGGACCACACGTCGGTATAGTAAAGAAAGTCAAAGAAATAGACGAGGGGGAAAAGTGAGACAGACAACGCAGTACCAATTCCGCGAGATTTGGAAACAATAAATGGTAATATAAAACATCCGCCCTCTAAATTCAGACCACGCAGTGTATCAATCAGAGATGTCTGCTGTCCGGTGAGTTCACTAGCCCACTCAATGATTCTAGTCCATACGGTTCCCAAGAAATACCTTATTGAATGTGAGAATCGGTATTAAGGGCCAACTTACAGTCCTGGAGGAGTCGTGATTTTAGGATCCCAAGATGTCCAGTCGTGGCCAAGATACCGCTTTGTTTGCGGGATATGGAAGATCTCGTCCTCGTCATTAATCAGACTTTCTCACGGTCTCCACTTACCAAGTATGGCTCTGGAATATGCGAATTGACCACCGCGGCGATTTTATAGGGCACAATTGCAGTAACCCTAAGGGCAATCGCCATAAGGGGACCCTGGCCGATGGTGTTCATCAGTTAGGAAGGATCGCCTTGTAACAGAAACAAGCCGGCAACATTCCCATCAATGGCCAACATACTCACATTCGCATATAGGAACTTGAAGACGGACCGTTTGGATGAGGGTTTGAGTAGCTCCTAGATGATTTGGTTGTTGCTCCTTTGTCAAGTACAGAGCCGAGCATTCTTTAGCACAGAAAAAGGAAGAGAAAAGGCTGTAGAGATACAATTTTTATTTGAGAAAAGGACAAATAGTGGATTTTCAAATAACGTGGCATCATTTGGAGTAAGCTGTTCGTGAAGCGAGGAAGATGCTCATGATCCTTGAGGTTCAGCATTAGACTAGCTTTGGAAATGAATATGTAGGTGCAACATGAGCTGGTAGAAAGTTTGAGTTGAAGGTTTCCGTACCTAGGACGTAGCACAGGTATTTCATGATGGAGCACAGATGGGGACGGACGATTTACTAGGGTCCAAGAGCTACTGAATGAATTTGCCTATCTCTCTTTGTCATCTCAGGTGCCGCAGCTTCCAGGAGATAAGCTGTAATTTTTCGGCTTGAACAGCCGAGTTACTAGTGGTCTTATTTTGAATAATGCATTGTTCAGATGCGAATGTGCTTTAACAATGCATTGTCCCAAGGTTGTTCCCAGTGAGGCTTGGACCAAAAAGGAACAACAATACATGGAGGGGCCGGGGAGCTCTGAGCAACAATGAGTTCAACAATGCATTGTTCAGTCCTCGCTGATAAGCAAGCCAAACAATGCATTGTCTGAGGAGGCTGAAAAGGTATATAAAGAGCATCGAACTAGTCAATAAAGCATCAACAAAATGAACAAGGAAATCTCTTCTACCAACACTTCTTCTTCTACTACTACCTATGCTTCCCGTGAGTATGGAATGGAGCCTCGATTTAACTCCATAGCTCCTGGATTCTACGACTTGATGTGCGTTATCTCCTAAGCGGAAAACAGCAGAACGAACTACTTATTTGGCCAATAACTTACTTCGATTCTTTGCCTGTCATTTATTAAACGATGCTAGCTCGATCCCCCGTACTATTTTCTCTGTAAAGCAAAAACTTGTTGGCCATTCAGCCATGTCGCTTCCATTCATACAGTCATTATCAGGCACAATATCCTAACTTCCTGTCTAACACAACATAACGATGGCAGGTCATTCTTATCCTATCAATTGGGTTGGAACTAGCTTTGCAACATGGTGTTCACGTAGTCGGCCAACCAGAGAGATTTCAAGTCGGTTAATCGCCAGGTATTCAAATAGAACGGCCAAGAGGATAACAAGAATTAACGAAATAAGAGTCCAGAATATAGTGGATCGGGTTTTGTGGCAATAACCGTCCTTGGGGACCTTTGCAACCACCGCCGTATTTGCAACAGACACGCTGGCGAGTCGGGTTGCTTGTGGATTAAAGGCAACTTTGGTGATTGCAAAGGCGTGAACGTCTTTATAAACATGGAGAACTTGAAGCTTATTAATAGAAGCCACCACCACAGAAAGATCTGACCCGGCAATGGCAGCGTAATCTTTTGCTACATCCAAAGATGTAACTGCCTTTACTGATTTAGGAAGACCGACGCGAGTCGATTTCTTGGAGGAAATGTCAAAACTATACAGGTATGCACCCGTGCGCTTCGCGGTATTCGTAGCGAGGACCAGTTTAGAGCCTGACTCATCGAAACGGACGCCACGGAACGTTAGTCCGGGGAAATTAGCGAGAGTTGACTTAATCTTCAGTTTTGAATCATATATCTGAATCTCTTTGCTGGTCGCTAAGGCAAATGAGTCGTCAGTCGAGCTAAAGATTCCATCCGTAATTTCATCTTCTGGCCGAATAGGCCCACGAAGGACTTTATAATTAGGTAACGACAGAAAAAATAGCTGTTTCTCTGAGGAAATTGCTAACTTGGAGCAATCTAAGTTTAGAGCAGTGATTTTCTGGGTCTTAGCTCACCATTCTCTGTCTTGTTTTACTCACCTGAAATATATCATCTTCTTCGTTATTTTCTTTCTCAAATACTGATATTTCGTTATCCAGGGTAAGACTTCTCATTAGCACATCACCCCAAACACATCGATATACCTAGAGTCATTCAACGTAAACGTCTTCAAATGATTATTTACTCCCGTCGATGAAGTCCTCTGCTTTCCATCATTCTGTCCAACAATGATTAAAGACTGCAACCTGTTTTAGAATCTTTATTTCTGTCTGCTTACCTTGGATACAGCCATGCTGGTAGGGGAGTCAGCAGAGTCACTAAATTGAAATTCTGGGCCTTTCACGACCTTTTCTCCATGATCACTGGCATCCCTATCTTCATCTTCATATCCTTTATGGACTATCGATGGATATTTTAATGCAGTCAACTTGTTGGGTACGCCGTTCCGCCCTTCTCCTCCTCCACCGGCAACAACTAAAACGTTCTCATTAGAAAACCCTGCCGTGAATAAGGGATATCCAACATCAATAGTTGTAGTGTTGTCCATCAAATTGTCTGCCTCGATCGCGTTAGACGACAAAGATGCTGCTCGCTTCGATGTCACCTCGGTCGTGAGCTCTCAACGTCCCTTGGTGACAGGCAATGTCCCAGTTCGACCCCAGACGTTTTCAAGTTGTGCCTTGTTACACATTGTTTACTGCCTGATCATGCTCGTTACAGAGGTTCACTAGGCTCTAGTCGACAATCAATGTTGTACATTCACATGCATGTCCTGCTTATCTATATGGCTTCAGTGACATAGGTTCTCTTGTCTATTATATCACGGCGCGATGTTATCATTGACGGTGTCTTGATTGTCTTCATGTATTACGGTTCTTTTCATTTTTCTCTACTTTTGATTCTTGAATAAGCTGCTTTATCTAAATAACGTTATTGTTATGTGGCCGATAAAGCAATACAATCAGCGTCCATAGAACAGTAAGCCTTGGTAGTTTGCTTCTTTTTCCAAGATATAGGAGGATCCCCTAATTTCGGGATGTATCCACAGGTTCTTTTTCTGTCTTCCAGACTTGTGCCCTTGCATCGCTATAGGTAGTGATGTCTTTAATAATATTTCGTTTAACACGAATGATCATCATTTGTGTTAAACGAAAAAATGTTCCTGTCTTTCTTAACACGTGTATTTCCATTTCAATATTCATTTATTTCCCACTTTCTTCTTATTTATCCTTTGATCAGCCATATTCAGCTAGGGCTCATATCCTATTTGCCTGTGTCATTTCCGCAGCTTCTGAATAGGCATGATACGCTAATAAAAATTATTATTTTCTTAGCATTTTTTTATTAACTATTTCATCTCAACCGTCTTAATCTCTTTCTATATTTCATCTTCTCCGTCCTGATATATTCCATGCTTCTACAACGTAGTGTTATACAAACATGCACCAGCTGTCTTCTTCAAAATCATTCACATTTACCACTAAATTGTTTTCCAGTTTGGGCTATCCCTTTTAGCCGAACCGTGGCTTCAAATGACAAAAGGAACTCTCTTGATCTCACCTTAGATCCAGGCCGACATTTGAGTGTATACAATACGCAGAATTAACAGTAGGCGATTTCCCGTCTTCTTGCATCGTATGATGCAAGTCAGTTTATATATTAGTGACATTTCACACAGATCATTTTTTAGCTTTATATTATGCACTCTTCCGCCTTTTCACATCACCATCATTCTTGGCTGAGCTCTACAGCAACAGACGGAATTTCAAACGTGAGGCAGCATATTAAAACCCCTTAATCAAATATGGTCTAGCGACTGCCTCATTATTCAAGGCGAGCCAACCGCCTCAGTCACTCCTATTTAAAGTCAGACAGGAGCCCCGATTAATCTTTCTTCATTTATCTATTAATCTCTATACTCGAAGATTGTCCTCTATAGAATTAAAATATTATCTCATGGATCATCAAGGTAACAATCAAATTTCAACTGAGCACTCATGTTATAGATTTGCAAAATCTCCCTTCAGATTCCGGGAACAGAAAACTCGAATTCCCAAGGCCAAACTATGGACAGAGCCAAGGTCAGACCCATCAAAGTCAGAGTCGAATCGACAACCAAGAAACCAACTTATTCCAGCCCCAAATGACCTATCAACAGTCTTCCTCTTCTACTGGCCAACACTTATATGACGGTTCGTATTTCAACTATCCCACCGGTCCCGGCTCTTCTTATAATTACCCTCCGGCTCCAATGACCCAATCTTCCCATCTCCCTCAGCCAGTCTTTCAACCGTCCTCTTACTATAACCCAGGTCGACGTGAAGATTACCAGTCTCATCTTCCAGCTGCATATGAGCCGGCGATCCCTCACGATCTTCGATGGATGCCATCAAACAATTATCATGTCGCGCAATCTACCACATCGAATTATAGACCTGCACATGTTTTCCGACATCCTCGCCAATACGGAATTAGCCCCCAAGATCGGATAATGACCCAGCCTTCTCGACGCATCAGGGCGTCGGCACAACAAACTGATATCTTGATGAAGGAATTTCTCAGGAATCACTATCCAGATACCGAACGACGACAAGAACTCGCCATTCAGCTTGGAATGACTCCAAGAAGAGTCCAGATCTGGTTCCAGAATAAAAGACAACACTACAAAAATATGGAACGTGAACGAGCCCAAATGGGCGCTCAACCTTTGTTACATAGTCCGCAGCATAGGGAAACAAATACAGAAGAATCTGATAGCGAAAGAAATGGCTGAGAATGCATTTTCCCTTCGCTATCAGATTCTTAATATGTTCCCTCTGGTGCGGGCTGTGTAACAGAGATTGAACACCATTGATCTATTGTGGAACCAGATCTGGACTCTTCTTGGAGTCATTCCAAGCGGTTGTCGTCGTTGGGTATCTGGATAGTGATTCCTGAGAAATTCCTTCATCAAGATATCAGTTTGTTGTACCGGGAAGATTTGGTCATGGAGCCGAAGGGTAACTATAAGAAGCACAAAGACCAACGGCATAGCTGAACGGTAAAGTTGAAATACGAACGGCCATATAAGTGTTGGCCAGTAGAAGAGGAAGGCTGCCGATAGGTCATTTGAGGCTGATTCCTTTGTTTCACCTTCCATTTAGAGTGTTGGCCTTTCTGCTAATGGCTCCTTTAAGAGCAACTTCAGTCTTTTGTCCTATCATAATCTGCTTTGATCAACACCAGCCGTTATCTTATCCTTTCGATATGCTGGAGGTAGTTGTCACTGATAATCAAATTTGTCTGATCAATGTGGCCTTGATAAAGCTACTCGAGCTATTGAGGCCCCAGACTTGATTGGCACTTTCACGACACAGGCTCTTTTTTAGATCGTCTGATCACTTTTGATGGTTTCCACAAATCCACACATTTTTAGTTTTCCTCTCGCAAGGCACAGCTGGTAGTCTTGTGCTATCATGTGAGCCACATCATACTCCTCAAGAGTAGAACTGATTACTCTTTCCCAACTTCGATAATTTTCCTTCCCTCAGTATGTAATTATCTTGACAAAATTATGCAGCTTTTTAGGTAAAGATCTCTCAGGAGTAGAAGTCTATTTTCCTTTGTATGGCTTTTGAGTAGCTCTCTGCGCGTTTTTGGTAGAGTCTGGCTAGGCTAATTCACCATAGGTTACAATAGGGTCCATGATGCTCCCTTTAAGATTCAGTATCTCTCATATTTCTTCTCAATATGTATGTGAGTTCCGCTTCTTCAGAGTTCGCGATGAGCTAAGGATACATTTCTCTGTAAATCCTGAGACAAAATGTCTATTTCTGAATCTTTCCCATAAGAATGACGGGTACCCGCTGTCATATCATGGTGAAAGATATTGTAGGGACAGTTCATCTGAAGATTTTATCTTCTGTAGGTCTTTCCTTTTGTTCTGTTGGTCATTTTCATAAACCTATGCATGGTTCACCACTAAATCATCTTGATCCGGCTTAGCAGCTCGATTTAGGAGCATCCCACGACTCATAACCTGTTGGCTTTTGACGGACTTATTTTGATAATAGGAAGTTCCCGAATATGTACTACTTAAATACCATTTTTTCCTATCTGTACTTCTCGAGTCGTTGTCAGAATGCTTATTTTATTCCTTTCTAATTACAACAGTCGCAGACAATATCGTGCGTGGCACACATTTGCAACACCATTTAAGAGACATTTCTCTGATGTCTCCGGCTCAATGCCCTTCTGACTAAGTTTGTCATTTTCCAGCAGAGATGTCTCTTTGTGCTCTCCGTCCCTGCAAGATCGAGCAGTAAAGAAAATATGGATTGTAAAGCTTACATCACAATATTCCCATCAAAGAGGTGCCTTGGACTGTTTAGCTCGCCGCACGCTACTTATGAAGTACAGGCATCCAATCCAGATGAGTTTTCTATCTACAGGTTCTTTGCCAGTCGAATCCCTTGTGCTGACCAGAAATGAACGGTGAAAGGTCGATTCCTAATCGATTAATCGTGATTGTCTGCACACGTGTCCTCGGAATGGCACCTACATAAAGAACCATAAGGCCGATCCAAGGTATGCACATTTAGGTATAAATTCTTCGAACCTAAAATCAAGTGTTCTTCACCTCAACACGACCCAAGAAACTGCAAAGCCCATTCGTAAGCTTCTTTCTCTGGCCAGCGGTCTAGTCCTAGAGCCAAGGCAAGACATTTTGCTGTGGTTAGTATGGTACATACGCTGACTTACCACTTGATTCCAATTTCGGCCCATGATGCTCACTACACTCTCTGAGGAAGCCACCGAGAAATATCAAAGATGAGGCATTAGATGAAGGGAGAAGATCCAAACAGTCTGATGGATCACGAAGAGAACCAAAATCAATGTTAGGGACCAAGTCAGGGCCTACCTTGGCCAGAATCAGCCAAAGAACACAGCCGACTGTCCTTACGTCCTCACCATGCTTCGATAAGGCCAAGTGCCCCGGGTCTAAGGGATCATATTGGTTACCAGAATCCAACATGTTCAATGTTTTGCGTGCGAGGGCATTCCTAAAGAAATATTCGTCTATTTTGAGAGTCAATGATTTATGATCTTTAATTTTGAGCTTTTCGAAGTCTCTAAACATATCATGTCGAGCTCTTGGCTTTAAATAATCGACCATTCTCCACAGTTCGCTGGACACTCCGACTGTTCCGTTTTGTTTTATACCTTCAGGGCATCTGATACTTCCAGAATAGACACTAGTCAACGTTGAAAACGGAACAGTGAAGATAGAATCGGTGGCAGTTTCGACATTAACCGTAATGAAAAAATCTTGACAGTCGATGAGACGAAGAGCAAAAACAAAAGAAAGAGGGAGATCATCAAGGTTGGCCAAAGTCGTAAAAACACGACCCTGAAGATAAATCGTAGATGTTTGGGGGATAACTCCGGAGAGGGGGCTTTTAATGTCAATCTGATCAGGAAGATGCTGAATCTCGTATCGAGCCGGGAATTCTGAGCTGTTGGTGATTTCAACTTCAAAACGATGCCATTGAAGGAGATTAATTTTCTCTATTGAGATATCCTGGTGCGAGATTCTAATCTGAGGCTTTTCTTTGTTTGAGTGCTTGTCAAGCTCTTTGTAAATTTCTTTAAGAATCTGAGATCGTATAGGGTAATTGATGAAATCAGTTGTCAGAGAAAATGAGGCAACAACAGGTCGATGATCTGAACTCGAGATAGTATCAACGCTGTGATAGTTTTCAAGCTCTAGACTTGACTTCTCACTGAACAGAATCCGATCCGTATAGGCAGGTAACCTTGCAGGATCAAATTGCTTAGTTTCGCATATATATTTATAGGTTGGAGCGAAATCAACTATACCTTCATCAAAACCCTTAAATACACGCTTTGCCTTGATTTCGGTGTTGAGCTTATCATAATGAAGGATTTCTTTGTAATTTTTATCAATAATCAAGTTGTCAAGCTTCTCTCGATCAATACCATTCAGCCTAAAGTTCAAATCTCCAGCCACGATGATCAAACAACCCTTTGTCGGACTTTTCGAAGCTTCAATGGCGATATTAACATCTCTATTTTCTGTTAACGTCTCCTTTTCTGATGATGACTGAACAGAGTCACCGGGATCATGCTCCTCCGCATTTGCAGACGAAAGCGGATCATCCGTAATCTCCTGATAAGAGTGGCTTTCTTTGCCCTCATTATCGCCATCAAATAAAACATCATCCCAGTCTTTGCCATCTGGGTTGTTAAGAAAAGTGACATCACTCAAGGGAGGAAGAGTCAATCTCTTACCGAGAGATTGCAGGTCCCAGGCTCTTCTATCATCACAGGAACTTCCCTCACCCGCAGATAAATGTAGATTTATAAAATCAAGATCAATTCCGGAGGGTTCAAGTAACAGAGAGTCTTTACCTACCCGGATCCAAGAGGACTGAGCTCCTTTGTTACCCCAGATACCTAGAACCCCAGTTCCGATTTGTTCGTTTTTAACAACCAAGACCTGTTTATCTAAAGGCTTCTCAGCTATGACCAACGAAATCATTCCCAGCATCTGATCGCTTGCGATTAGCTCATGACTCTGGTCTCCTAGAGCCTCTAAGACCAGTTTTATTATGCTGTTATGAGTACTCTTATTGTTAACAAAGTTCTTAGGTGACAAAGCGTCTGCTTCTTGAAATCCGATCAAATAAAGTCGAGGAATAGTACTGTTGGACGCTTGATGGTCTTTATCGTTGGCCTTTTCCTTCTCATTGGCCCGTGACCGGGTTTCTAACGAAATTAAAAGATCACTTATAGCCTTTTCGATATTCTTTCCTCCTCCTAAATTCCACGTCAGACATATAATCTGGACCCACTGAGTATTGAGAAACTGGGCCGTTTTTTCATTAAGACGGCTTGCCACCATATTTCTCTGGTCATCATTATCCTTGTCCTCATTTGGAAGACTTTGTATCTGTTTCCATAATTCGATCAATTGATCGAGCTGAGATTTATCTCGTTCCGAACTAATCACTTGGTGTCCCAATGGCCTATCACCAATTTGAAGACTTAGCTTCTTGTCCTCTGTTAACAATTTCTCTTTATTATTGTCATCCGTCTTCTCATTTATAGCAATGTCGTCAATATATAGCCGACTCCCTTTTACCGGATGAGCTGATCCATGATGCAGATTGCTTAGCGGTCGTAATATGTAAAAGCACGAGCCTGAATTTATCAATTGAGAAGGATAATAAACCTCTAGTCGACAAAGATCAGTATCATAAGAGAAAATGGTCATGATGACAAGGGACAAGCCGGTTGGGAGAACGGAACAGATCCTTGTAACGTCGACGAGCAAGAGCATAGATGGCAATTATCGCCTATTAAAAGAAATATATAACTATGGTGGATAGCTTATTACCATTGTGTTTATTATTATCATCAACGTGCATTCAAATGTACCTAAAGGAGCAGTGATCGTGGTACAGACAGGAATGACTGCTGTGATATACCCAGCAGCTGATGATACAAATATGACTAAGGATCTCTAATGAATATGAGGTGGAATCTTCAAGTATGGACAATGCTCAAAAGCAATGACCGTAGTTCCTTGTCGTTCTATCCTTCGTCATTCTCCACTTAGATTATGTGCCATCTCCTCTGAGAAATATGAATGTAGGACATACATTGAAAAGTAAAGGTAAATAGATGCGAATAGTATATCTATACGATTGCAGACTCATTTGTGTACGACTTTCTTTTTTACTTTGGACGCGCCTAAGTATCTTTCGTTCAGAATGGTCTTTGGTAACGATCATCGAGAGCAGCACCTCAACGATCGCTCTCTTCCCTCCACTTCAACTACTCGACAGATAAAGCATAATCTGACCCGAACGCTTTTTACAGCTGAGGCCATACACCTCTTCAGACCACTATTTGTTACACAGAATATACAAAATGCCAGGTCTTCCTATTAATTCGGATCGAATGCAATCTACTCTAGTAAACTTGGAGGATTACAACCAACAGATCGCCAACTATACTGTCTTGTCTCGATATGATCCGTCAATGACTCAAATACTTCATACTTCTTCTCACTGTGTTGTATATAAATATATCCAAGTCGGTGCGACCTATGAATGGCAGAAGCTACCTTACCAAGGAGTTCTATTCACTTATATGAGACATGCCACGAAATCAGATCCATATCCATTTGCGGTCTTGGTTCTAAACCGGCTTTCTCTTGAGAACTTCTCCCTTGGTTTATCGTGCAACTCGTTATCAGGGTCGACCACCCAAATAGCTTTTGAACAAGATATCATTATGCTGGAGAAAACAGAAAATGGACAGCAAATCATCTACGGGCTATGGCTCTTCAATGAATATGACCGAATGCCTGTGGTCCGACAAATCGAGTTCTGCTTGAATCAGTCCAAGTTCATTCCTCTCCTTGAGCCCAACAACCCTCTCATTGCTCATGCTCAGAATAATCTCCAGTCTTTATTGAATCGAGCTGCTGCCTCAGGCGCATGAATTCGTCTCTATATTCCTACGATTGATTTCCACAGATGCACCACTCTAGGCCGTCAATATTGTCTGCCTCGGGCTAGCTCACCTAGATATACTGCTTCTTTCCAAAAGCATACTACTCGAGCCTATGGCAGTAAATTGTTTTAGCCTCTACGGTGAAATATTCTTAATTTATCCTTATTATTTACCTCGATGCTTTTTTCGGTAAAAGGACCGATAGCTCCGACACATTACAGGCTTTTTCTAGAAAAGGGTGCTTTAATAGCTCGTCAGCCGTAGCCCGGCGGCTCACATCCACGCAAAGACATGACCCCAAGAACGTCTTGAGCTCATATGACAGTCTGTCAGGATGCTTCAATTTGGGTGTTCCGTTCGTAGCAATCAAATATAAAGCTTTAAGGGGTTCTTGGTTCAAATATGGAGGCTCGCTTTCAATCATTTCAATCGTCATGATTCCCAAGGACCAGATGTCCACTTTTTCACCATATTCCTTTTGCTTCACAACCTCTGGTGCCATCCAATAAGGTGTACCGACCATTGTGGCGCGCTTGTTTTTCTTTTCCGTCAACTTAGCACAAAATCCAAAATCCGTGATCTTTACATGACCATAGCGATCCAGCAGTACATTATCACTCTTTATGTCTCGATGAATAATCGACTTATGATGCAAATGTCTCAACCCTTTGGTTGTCTCCAAACATATAGCTGCGATCTGTGCTTCCGTCATTAGGTTGTTCTCAATGATATCTGTCAATGCTCCTCCTTCCATATACTCCATCACTACCCATAAATCCGTCTCATTCCGTAAAAAGGCATCCAAGAAATTCACAATATTAGGGTGCTGACTCTCTTTCATCACCAAAATCTCATCCACAATCAGCTCCTTTCTAGGCTGTTTGGTCAACTCCATTCTCTTAATCGCGACAATGCTGCTCTGACGTCCTTCGGGCCCCATTGGCCATTTAGCTCGAGCAACATAGACACTCCCAGATGCGCCCTGGCCTATTTGATGAAGAGCCTTGAACATTCCTGTAGGGTCTCCAGGACTGACGACTGTCTTTAGCCGTTCCATGACCGCAGCATCGGTCATTCGTCCACTCTTATTTTCCTTTCGGTGGTGTCGTCTAGGCTCCTGGGGTTTGGTTGGTGATCCATTCATGGCAGCTGCAGCAGCAGCGGCAGCCGCTGCAGGAGCTTGACGACTAGGTGACGATGATGGTGCAGGTGATGGTCTAACCGGAGAGGGAGCGATGTGAGGTTTAGGAGCTTCAGCTGCATTGAGTCGGGGAGGAGGTATGTGAGAAGCAGATAAGGCAGCAGGAGGGGGAATGGGACGTTGGTAAGACTGGGTAGGGGTGCCAGCTCGAGAGACGGGAGTGGAAAGGCTCAGAGGCTTGACCATCTCACGCGCTCCATCGCGCGGCGGGGTGCGATGAACGAGGTCACGTGGGGCCACATCCCTGGCTGCTAAGTCAATCTCAGGATCTCTTGGTCTGGGGGCAATTCCTGTGGCTGTATGGGAATGCAGCAATTCAGGTCGAGGTTTTCGATCCTCAACAAAACTAGCAGTTGTTTGTACAGGCGGTCGAGGGGCTTGGCGAACTGCCGTAAATTTGCCCATGTCACGGTTACCGGGACGAGGTTTGAAATAGCCCTGTCCATTTGTAGAAGGAGAAGGACTGTGAGAAGAAGGAGAGGCTGAAGAGAGGGGGGCTGTTGAGGGGAGTTGAGAAGATGGCGGAAGTCGGTTAGTGCTGGGAGATAAGGGATCGGGAGTATTTAGATGAAGTCCAGACAGATTTCTTGATAAGCTAGGGATCGAGGAGCTGTCTACGGAGTCGTAGTCGGTTCCAGGCGAGTAACGGTCGTCCGCATTTTCGTTGCCATTCTGAATATCAGAATAGAACTCTAGGACCTCGATAACGGCTTGAGGATTCTTGGCATAGTCTTCTTTGGTAATAGCTGACGTATTCAGCAAGCGCGCCCATGAATCGGGCAACCCTGTGAATCCTCCTGAAGTAGGATCAAAGCCAACATGCACATGATGGGTGAAGTTGACCGGTTCTGATAACCCGGTAGCAGGACAGCGAGATGATATGTCATCTATCCAAGAATATAGCTCGCCATCAGATTTACAAGACACGTAAATAGTCTTCGAATTGGGGCGGATGATTTCAAAACAGAATGGTTTCAAATCAGTTCGCGAGGTATTGGCAATTATATCCAAAGGAATTGAAAGCACTGGTGATCCGTTCTTATATTAGTAAAGCCGATTACATAAATTCCGAGTCGTTGGCTCAAAGTCAATCAGGACAACAGAGAGAGGTCCCCCTGGAAGATGAAACCAAAGACCAACCAACGATCTGGAGCAAAAAAACATACCTCAGACTTATAGAATTCTAAAGTCTTCTCCCTGAGAACCAAATATCTCTTATTCCATAGAAGGGACGCGAATCCTTCTTCCTTGACCGAAACCCAGCCTTGACGGAAGGGATACTTGGTATTACTCCTGTACTGCTGCGGAGGAGGAGGAGCCGGGCCAGGATTTAGGAAAGATGTCGGGCTAAAGATCTCAGCAGTTGAGAGACCCGACATTTGAATGAGATTTATGAGTCGAAGGGGTTTCTGATGCAAGGTGTTGCCAAGGGGAAATAGTCACGGCGATGATAGAATACAACCCCTTGGGAATAAACGCGACTATTCTCTTTGTCCTCCGTTACCGCATCATTAGATGACAACTACTGCTCACCACAGCTCCAACCGAACTAGACGGCCCCAAAAAACTTTTCTCGAATCTGTCTTGTATATAATGTAGAGAGAGTTTATTGAGCTCTTTTGCTTTTAATCAACGATCAAGGCGTGGATTTCCTCGAGGGAAAGCTAGTTTTTCTACGTTTGACCAAGGTACGGCATGGATTAAACAATGTTTCATTTGATAATGGTATATCCTTACCACACAATGGGACTCAGGTAGGGCGTATCGTGAGCTTAAGAAGCTCAATCGAGTTGACACTGCCCCTCCAGGTTCAGTACAACAGAGTTATTCGATGACTGGTGTCATACTCAGAGAGAACATCTGCACAGTCAATTGAATAGACTTATCACAAGCCAGGTATGAGCAAGATGTATTCTAGTTGAGCGCTTCTCCCACTTGAACAATCAATCACGTGCCCATCCCTTCGCTACTATCTTCCCACCAAAGCTCATCGCTATCGACGGCCACATTTGCTGGCTTTTTCAGATTTATCTCTCCGTTTATATGGAACCCTCGGAATATTGAATGAATAGATACGCACTCGGCAGAAAGGAGATCTAATGTTCTCCCGAGAAGGTACTGGGATAAGTTGTTCCATCGTTGGCAATATCTTGATTTCGTTGGCGTTAAATACTCAACGAAAAGCTCATCTTGATGGCGATTCTCCTCGATATGTGACCTCTCCAATATGGTGGCAGGGCTTTTTACTACTCTGTCTTGGGGAATTTGGAAATTTTCTGGCTTACGGCTATGCACCAGCCTCAGTTATCGCTCCTTTGGGCGTGGTCACCATTATAAGTAATACTTTTATTGCTCCTATAGTATTTAATGAGCCTATATGTTTTCATGACATTGAAGGGGCAATTCTTGCTATTATCGGAACTGTAGTCATGATTCATTGGTCCCCGGGCGATTCCTCCCCCGGTTTTACTTCTCCTGATGAGATTTTGAAGAATTTTCTAAGTCCGAATTTTATTATCTATACCACCGTCTCTATTTTGTTGATTGTTACTTTAACGTTTTTGGCGCATTCCCGTTTTCCGCAAAGTATGGTTATTGATCTCGCTATTGCTGCTTTGATTGGCGCTTACACGGTTGTTTTCACGAAAGCCTTGTCTTGCATTCTTCAAATTGGATTCTTGGTGCTAATTGAGATTCCCTGGTCTTATCTGTTGTTGTTTTTGCTTGTTCTCACTGCCCTTCTTCAGGTACATTTTTTGAACAAAGCTCTGAGCTTGTCTGGAGCTATTAAAGTGGTCCCTCTACACTTTACTCTGTTTACTTTGTCGGTTCTGGTTGTTTCTACGGTTTTTGGAGGGGAAATGAAAACACAGACGATCAGCGATCTTGTCTTATTTCTTCTTGGTTGTTCTATCACTTTTATAGGAGTTTATCTTATTTCCAATTCTACTGCTCATTCGACTTCATCCTCTAATAATGACTCCTCTGCCGATTATGGGACATTAGTTCCTCGTCCTCATCCGTCTGTTAGCTTCTCTTCACTACCTCACCCTGATCCCCCTTATATCATCACCACTTCATGCCTCCCAGTATTATACGAGTCCAGGCTTTTTCACGAGCCTTCTAGTCTTCCTACCTACTCTCCTTTCTCCGCCTCTCTGATTTCTTCTCCTGTCGACCCTGCCAATGTTGTCACCTTTCGCTCTATAGTCCGAAGGATCTCTAGTCTAGTTTGATTTCTCTTTCTTTTTGGATTGTGTCTATATGTATCTTCTCCAGACAAGCCGATCGAATCTATTGTAATCTCAGTCTACACTCATCAAAATAGTAACTTCCAATGATATTTTATTAATGACCCTTTGACTTAAAGCTCTCAAACACATAAACCACCGCGAAAATGCCAGCTCCTATAGCAAAACCAGGCAGAGCATGTCGGAATCGATTGGCACGAGTAAAATCACCAGTATATCTCCAAGCTTCACTACCAAAAATGTCAGTAACAAGACAGCAATTAAATAAAGGTTCCAAGCTTACCGTCGAGCCCAAGGATCACCACTTGGGAATTCAGGCATCGTTTTCTCGACTGTAGTAATGAATAGGTAACGTCGTGATTGGCCCATTACCGAGCCCTGCCCACTGCCTGCGTGTCATGGCAACGGAGAGGTTGGGATTCATCAGCGGTGATTAACTTTGACAGCTGAGTCTCAACATATCTTCATTTTCTCGATTCTAAAGTTTCCGAGGGGAATAAAAAAGCATCCTGTCGCCGTGTCTTTATTAGAACTGTGGTTTGCGCCTTGTTTATCCTCTATTTATTCGGTCAGATTCTCCTCTTCGTTTAGATAATGCCTCCACCTATCCAACCTGCATCAAGAGTCTATATGCCTGGGATGCAGATGGGTAATCCTCCAGGACAGATGATGGGGGGATTTCCATCGTCAGCAGGCCCATCTTTGGGATCAGCTCGACCTATACAAATACCCCCTACTCCTCCTGTGGTGGGCAATCAGAACCACCATCCTTCGGCCCAGCTATCATCTCTGGGTCTATCCAATAGATTTCATAATACCCCTACTCCCACAGGACAATCTCACGTTTTGAGTGGGACTCCTCAAGCCGCAGTAGGGTCCTCATCTCCTCCGTATGTTCACGAGGTCTGGAAAACGAACCTAGAGAATGAAATGGGCATTTTACGTGATCTTATTAAACAGTTTCCTATTGTGTCTGTGGTATGTGTTGACTAAACTAGCCAAACTAACAAGCTAGAGTATTGAGTTTCCTGGTATTGTGGCCAGGCCTATTGGGCAGTTCGAGTCGCAGTCGAGTTTCCATTACCAGACTCTTCGGTGTAATGTCGATCTTCTCAACATCATTCAATTGGGGATTACCTTATCCGATAATGCAGGAAATCACCCTGATCTCCTCCCTCATACGTGGCAATTCAATTTCAAATTTAACCCTTCTTCCGATATGTTTCAGACCGAAGCGATTGAGATATTAGCAAAGAGTGGAGTAGATCTGCGCCGTCACGAAGAATTTGGCATCGATCGCTTTGAATTCGCCCAGCTATTGATTTCTTCTGGCTTGGTTCTTGATGATGACATCACCTGGGTCTCCTTCCATGCGGGCTATGACTTTGGTTATCTTATCTCGATCATGACTTCTCTTCCTCTTCCCCCTGAACAAGCCGATTTCCTATCCCTCTTTAACATCTTTTTCCCTCGGACTTTAGACCTTCATACCCTTGCGAAAACTTTCCGTGAAGATATAAAAGGTGATCTTTATGAACTAGCTGACGAGCTCCGAGTTGCAAGAGCCAGCCCTCCCATGCAAGCTGGAAGCGATTCTTTTGTCACCGCCAACTGCTTCAAGGAGATTCGCAGACTTTACTTCGCACCAGGAGCAGAGACTCGCTTCTTTGGTGCTCTTTATGGTCTTACTCGTCTCCCTCCTCCTCAAACACCTAGTAATCCACTCTCTGTTCCTCCTTCTGGCGACAAGTCTCCTACCGCAAACCGGGGCCTAGGCGGTGAAGGCCAGAATTCCCAGGTATTATTCCAATATAATAAAATGGGTGGGGGCGCCTGATCTTATGTATGTTACGAAGAGATGATCTGTATCACGTAAACCGTTCTCTGTACTTCACTATAATCAACGCCGTCTTTTCTTTTTGTCTTGTTCGTCCAGCTCGTCTAAGTAGTCCTCCGACTTAGCGAGAATCTTCACAGGTTGCGTATCTTTGTACATGGTAAAGAAACGAGGCTCTTTTTCAGCCTTTTCGGCGTACTTGAGCAGAGCCTCTCTAGGATCTTCTGGCTTGGGTCGTTCCCGTTCGTCTAAGAGAGACAGGTCACTAGGTTTAGGGACGTCGGGCAGTACACGTTCCGTCCTTTTGCGACGTTCCCCTGTTTGTGTCTCGTCTTCTGTAGCCTGTAGAGCGGCCTTGGCCATCTCAAGCGGGTCGGTGATCCTGGAAATTTCATCGTCTATGTGACGAGCCTTGGACGATCGCGAAGCGATGGTAAGAGCACCTCCCGATGACAGGGTAGGCGAGAACAGGATATGTATTCCTCCAGATGCAGTGCCAACGACTATTTGCTGTAGCTTGGGATGGAAAAAGAGACTAACAGGAGGAGAAGGAGTAAGTTCGTTATGCAGATATTCTTGTCGAAAATCGTCGTAAATAAAGCCAGAAAAAATATCATCATGAGCAGAGCGTTGAGCAGGGGAAGGTTCATGAAAAGGCAAGACAGGACCGGCCAATTGAAGGTCCGATCGATCCAGAATTGCGAGCCCAGGCGGAGAGTCTACTCCTGTGGCAATGAAGTCTGAACCAATTGGCATGATTTGGGTTCCTTCATGTGAACAAGGGAGGTCTGAGTTGAGTAAAAGTAGCTTTGCCTGTTTAACATCCCAAAGCTTGACCGAACCGTCTGTTGACCGCGAGAGCAACTGGCTTGAACCGAGGAAGGAAATCGAAGTTATTACAGAATCAGGGGAATGGGCATTTTGGATAGAACCTTTAGGACGATGGAAAGGACCGGATCCTGGCCACCAAACCAAAGATCCATCAGACAGACTAGCCGCCAGCAAAGAAGAATCATCGCTCCATGCTATCGATGTGGCATAAAGTTTCGATGCAGACGATTTAAGAGGCTTAAGAACGATTACGTGAGAGTTTTTATCGAGAGCGCCCGAATTCCAGATCCGGATAGTGGAGTCAATCGCAGCAGTAGCAAAGGTACCGGCCTTTTCGTTCGGATTCCAGATTCCACAAGTCAAGGTAGAGGTGTGCCCTTTGGTGTTTTTAAGATCTCTAAGATAAGGATCCCCTCTGACAGTCTGTCCTATTTCTTGTCCGTTTCCATCAAACAGCCTAGCCTGGGCTGTATCAGGAATGACCAAAACCAGCTGGCTGCTGGGATCAAAGTATGCACCGTGAAGACGCATTGATTCAACCGGTTCAATCTGTCGAAAAGGACGCAGGGCTCTGGGAGCGAGAGCCGCCAGATCCCAGTAATCCAACATCGTATCAAATGATGCCGTCAATAAATGTGTTCCAGATTTATCCAACGAAACTGAGGTCGTGCACTTTGAATGGGGAGGAAATGACAGTTGATGGGATATGGGCAAGGAGCTCAGATCATCTTCATCCTCGTATTCTGAATCGGTCGTTCCTTCTCGATCAGGACTGTCTGAAGCGGGTTTCTTGATGGCATCAGGTCGGATTGCTCTGTTTATATTCCGCTCTCTGATATCCTCCGCGCTTTTGTCTTGTTTTCCAAACGATGTGGGGAGAGTGTCCATCACGACGTAACGGCGTTGCGTGGGAACAAGGATGGCTGTACTTAATCTCGCAGAGAAAACGGATAACTTCATCTCCATCGAGGCCGTTGATCAGTAGCATTTATGGGCCTACCCTCATAGCAATATAAATCCAGAGCGACCGCATGCTGCTAAAGTAGCAATGATCTACGGCTTTGCGATTGGCTTGTCGTTTTGATGACTACTACTGTTAACTCATAAGAGGATGTGGGTAAAATGAGCGTCTGTTGTATTTATATTCTCTAGTGTATACTGGAATGTGGGCTTTATCAAGCTATCCGAACAAACTGTTATCTTCTGATAATAGGTAATGCCGTGTACTAGGTTTGTCGAATAGAAAAGAAAAAATTACAACAAAGATCAATTATACTACTGCTCGTTTTGTCTAGACGGTCTTATTGAATGTCGTCCTAGTATTGAGCGTGTTTACTAAAGAGTCGATATTCTGTTGTAGAAAGAGGTCTTCAGCTTGCCTTCGGTATTCTTCAGATCTACGTCACAGGCACTGTGAATGAGAGAAGGTAGCCAAGACGACTGCGTCCGGGTGCGCGTCTTGGCTATGGACAAGGTATTTATTTAGACGCTTGGAAAGAGACCGAAACTGGCTCTTATCGTCCGGAGCTGAACTAAAAAGGAATGCTGCGTATGTGTAACCTTGCTCTAGTGGAAGAGAGATTCAGGAATATGCTTTTTGCTTGGTCAGAAGGATCAGACCGCGTCCTCGTGTCCTCTGATGCATATAGATATGAATTACAGCCAATCGGACAATCTGTTTACTGTATACAGGGCTTGTCAGTCTATGCCAGGGAACCCCAAGCGAAAAAACGCAGAATTGGTGTTCAAGGGGAGGCAGCCAATCCAATAGCATATGAAACCTGACTCCAGCACCAAATACTCAATACAAGAGAAAGCGGGAAGGCAGAGAGAAGCATAATAGAACGTGAAGCTGCCTCTCCTGCCAAGTATTTCATGTGAAGGCGAGATTAGGCGATAAGCCATTTAGCGACAGAATGGGCACTGTCTCTAGCAACCAGGCACATTTTCCATGTGGCTGTTAAAGTTTACAGACGGAGCGAGGCATCCATCCAGTAGGTCGTGGTCGGGTCACTTTATCCTCACCCAGTACGACTTTTACATCAGTCTTCACTCGTCCTCTCCATCTCCTAGATTTCCTAGAAATCTCGCCTCAGGTCAAGATGCCCTATTGGTCTACTGAACATCTGTCCTGTTCAAGAAGTACCTGCCTGCTTTGGGAATTTCCACCGCAGGACCAATAAAATATGCGTGTGGGCTAAAGAATATGTACGTTGTCCGTTTTTGGAAGGATACCGTTGGACTGGATTTGGGAATATCGGCTACACGTCAAAGACATGTCCTTGGGTAGACGTGGCACATGGAAAGGAGCCCTTAATGCATAAATAATGGATTAATTATTTTAAAATGATTGTTATTGATATTTCATGGGATGAGACTGTAAGCTCTTGTAGAAATGCTCCTGTTACATTGCAATGTTTTGTCCTGAAGACATAAATGTATGACCTGACGCGCCCTGACAAGAAAAAAAAACACGTCAGGAAAGCTGGCTTTTCCGAAGATCTCAATTGAGGAATGGCCATTTGAAATAACGAATAAATCAACTATCGCGTACGTTTGACCACCGGATTTGTTGTTTGTTTATTCTTAACTCTGTAATAGCTGCGGCGTTCACGCGTCTATCGTGCCACTCCTTGCCTTAGGTTGACTGGCTCCCCAGGTTTATGTCCCATTCCCATGTCTAAGTCACTGCATTGGATTTTTTCTGCAGGCCGGGTCAAGGTCCAGACTATGATATTCACTGTGCCATGTCTGTAGGAAAAAATTTGATACCTAGGAAGATCTCGGCAAACTCACGTAAACCAGAAAGTAATATTCAAAACAATTGTTATTATTTGTAATTACGAGAAATTCAAATCAAGTAGGCGCCGCATGGAACCCCTTCAGCTCGAGTATGTTGCTGCCCCCTTAGGTGTTTTTGACTCCAGGGGTGGGTTGTTGTGCATGCCCAAGCTCCCACACTATATATCCCCCCCTCCACGCCCTCCTACTTTCAATTGACCTTGTTACCCCTTGGACCCGCGTTGTAATTCTTCCTCCTTCATCTAATTCTTTTTGACTGGATGCCTTTCCGCACTCACACGCAAGCTGCTTCGATCTCGTCGATTAGTTCGGCGGGATCCGATCGTCCAGCGCGGACACCCTCTCATAGCGGTTATGTCTCACTTCCTCCTCTAATAGCTACTGTCGACGAAGCCCTAGATGATATTGATGACGATATCTGGTTCAATAATAGCGAGGATGAGAAGGAGTCGTCGAAGTTCGAATCTTGGCTTTCCAAGAAGGTCTCAAAAATGTCGCGTAAGTTAATATTTTTTTGCCTTCCTGAATACTTTTTCATTCACTGTTGCTTTGGATTTCATGTTGTGATATCATTATCGCGCTTTACTCCGCGTTCTAGAATGTTACTTATGTTTACCACCCCTTTCTTGAATTCACCTTCTAACTTCCAGTGCGATCAAAGAAAAGCTCTTCGATCATCTCAAAGAATAGCATCAGCGCCCCATCGGTCATCTCTTGTTCCAATGAATCCCTGATGAAGACCTTGGCTCACGATCAAGCAAAGGAGCGCGATGCTCGCTCGAAATTTCACATTCGAACGCGATCTCAAGCTTCAATTACCCAAACACGGCTGTCTTCAAGTGCCAGCCAATATAGTCGGACTCCTTCGACTTGCCCCTCACTTAGCGACCACTCTGCCCTGTCATCATCGTCTCTGGAACCCCAATTAACCCATACATATACCAAGACTACCATTCCAAGTTCTTGCAACTCGGCTAGATCTTCAGGAAGCCCCATTTCGGCAGGTCCAAATGATAGTTGGCCTCTTAACCATAGCTGCTCCTACATGTGAGCCGAAAATGGTCCGCAGGGATATAGACTTAATTGACTTTTACACTTGGTCCGATCGACGGACTTTACAGGGATGAACCTAGAACAGAGTAATTCCGGGTTGTTTTTTCTTTCTATTTAAAAAGGCATTCGTTTTGGTTGCGCTGGGGATGCGCTTGTACATTATGACGATTCATGGCTCTCATTTCATGAAGGAAGTAACATTCGTTTTAGGTTGATTTCGAAATCGTAGCCTCGTTTGAACTCAGTAAACTATGCCTTAAACTAACTAATCTACAAACACCGCAGGAGGCGCCCCCAGAGTCGTCCCTTTCCCGAGAAAAACAGCATCAAGACCCTTTGATAATTCTTCCTCTAACAGCCCCTGCTGGACGCTCTTTAAGCGTAGCTTCTTGGCAGCCGTTTTCGACAGCCTTGATTCGGCATCCATATCTTCATCCTGATCTTGCCCCAATGCCTCAAACCTTTGCCTGGCGTATTCCTTGTTCCTCTGATCTTTGATCTGTCGCTTTTTCGATATGCCTGATCGAGTGATAGCCGGTTCAGGGGCCTTGAGAGCTTTACGCCCTTTTCGAGCTCCTCGAACGGTGTTTTTGGCACGTTTTAAAGCAAGTTTGCTCTTGTTAATCGAGTTTTTATTCGCCATTATGTTGTAGAGAAAATGTTCGGACAGCAGAAGACAAAAAGGATTCGCCTAGGGTGTTGCAGAGGATCTGTCTCTTAACTGAGTGAAAAATAGAAATATAGGTCTTCAGCTATTTAGCGTGATAGAATATATAAGATTTCTAGATGTCCTTCTCGCACAATCGCACCTTCGTGGCTTTTCTGCTTTTCTTTTATTCTTGGTCGAGGGAGCAAGGGAAAAAAACTTTTGTAATTATGGCCCTTTTGGGAGAAAAGTCATCAAAGGGTTTCAGGAAGAAAAAGGGAAAAGAAGCGAAAATAAGGAAAAAGCCTTCATTTCATGGCCTTGAAATAATAAAACAAAGAGTTATTTATATTTATTTATATAGTAAGTCCAGTGTAGGGCACGTAGGAGAGAGAAAATGCTTCAACAAGCTCTAGTCAGGTGACCTGGAGGCCAGATATAAAAGTGCTACTTATATGATGTAACGATTAAAATTTTTCTTGAATCTTGACATGGCGGTTTCTGCGTCTAAGGCCAAGCGACAAGCTAAGAAGGCTGAGAAGGCCTCCAAGGATCCCAAGAAGAAGGTGGACGGAGCCGCTGATGGGGCTGTTGATGAAGCTGCAGCAAAGGTTGAAAAGCTCAAACTACAAGAAGATAAGGAAGGCATCTCTGATCGAGTGACCACGGGTGTCCTGGCTAGTTTGGTTACATCGCGAGATATTAAGTTATCTTCGGTTTCCTTGGTGTTCCACGGCAGAGTGCTTATCACCGATTCTACTCTGGAGTTGAATTACGGTCGAAGATATGGTCTATTGGGTGAAAATGGATGTGGCAAATCTACCTTGTTGAAGGCTATTGCTGCTCGAGAATTCCCTATACCTGAAACTATCGACATTTATCTACTGAACGAACCTGCCGCTGCCACTGAATACTCGGCGTTAGAGTATGTGGTACGGGAGGCCGAATTAGAGTTGAAACGTTTAGAAACTCTCAGTGAAGAGATTTTGGAGAAAGATGGACCTGACAGTCCGCTATTAGACGATATATATGAGCGCATCGACGAATTAGACCCTAGTACGTTTGAGACCCGCGCTTCGTTGATCTTGAATGGTTTGGGATTCAACTCCAAGACTCAGACGAAAAAGACTAAGGATATGAGTGGTGGCTGGAGAATGAGAGTTGCTTTAGCCAAAGCTTTGTTCGTTAAACCGTCTTTGTTGTTGTTGGATGATCCCACCGCACATTTAGATTTAGAAGCTTGTGTGTGGCTGGAGGAGTATTTAAAGAATTTCGACAAAATCTTGGTTCTTGTGTCTCATTCCCAGGATTTCCTTAACGGAGTCTGTTCTAACATGATCGATATGAGACAATCAAAATTAATTGCATATACTGGTAATTACGACACCTATGTCAAGACCCGAAGTGAGAATGAAGCCAATCAAATGAAGGGCTATTATAAACAACAAGATGAAATTGCTCATATCAAGAAATTCATCGCCTCGGCTGGTACCTATGCCAACCTGGTGCGCCAAGCTAAATCGAGACAAAAGATCCTCGATAAGATGGAAGCTGACGGGTTGATCGAAAAGGTGGTTCCCGATAAAGTTTTCTCGTTCCGCTTTCCTGAGGTTGAGCGACTTCCTCCTCCTGTTCTCTCTTTTGACGACGTGACGTTCTCTTATTCAGGCAAAGCTGAAGACAATCTCTACGAACATCTTGATTTCGGTGTTGACATGGATTCCCGTATTGCCTTGGTGGGTCCCAATGGTGTTGGTAAATCCACCCTGTTGAAACTCATGACTGGTGAGAATATTCCTACCGGCGGTCGTGTCAGTCGGCATACTCATTTGAAATTGGGTGTCTATTCTCAGCACTCTGCTGATCAGCTTGATTTAACCAAAAGTGCTTTAGAGTTTGTCCGCGATAAGTATTCGAATATCTCGCAAGATTTCCAATACTGGAGAGGTCAGCTAGGTCGTTACGGCTTGACTGGTGAGGGTCAAACTGCGTTGATGGCTACTCTGTCTGAAGGTCAACGATCCAGAGTCGTCTTCGCCTTGTTGGCCATCGATGCACCCAACATGCTATTATTGGACGAGCCTACGAACGGTCTTGATATTCCTACTATTGACTCGTTAGCTGATGCTATCAATGAGTTTGAAGGTGGTGTCGTGGTGGTTTCCCACGATTTCCGTCTCCTTGATAAGATTGCTAAGGATATCTACGTTTGTGAAAACAAGACGACCACCCGTTGGGATGGTACCATTCTCCAATATAAGGATCATCTTGCTAAGAAGATGAAGTTCTAAGGTTGTACAATTCGTTATGCGTCGGGACGCAGGTAGCTAGATAGAATTTATTTACTCGTCGTTATCAATTCACTCGTAGGCCTTCGAAATCGTCCACAACTTGAGCTTGCCCTATATCCAAGCTCATTTTATCGGTTCAGATCCAACTGTTCTTCATTCTGAACTCAAGATTAATATTTGTATAAATCAATTAATGTAATTTCTGATTATAATCGTGCTCTTAAAGTATCGGTTGGAGCCGGGATTCGGTCGACATACGGCTTCATTTACCCCAGCTCTGTAACGACTGGCTCGCCCTTCGGATTTGAAATTAGTCATATCTGACAACCACCGACGCGAGCATTACCGAAACATGCAGAGAAAAGGAGAAGGAGAAGAGCTGCAGGTGCTTAGCTCGAGGACTGAATCCATCATGGATATGCGGGAGCCGCAGTCTCCTGTGGCAGAGACGAGAGCAGAAACGCCGGAGGAGGAAAATAAACCGAGTCGACTGTAAGGGGAAAAGGATGTAAATGAGACTGATATGACAGGAAAGAGATTTTGATGATTGTCAGCGCCACGAGTGCGACGTTTACAACGTGTGGGTTGAACTTTTCCTTTGGTGTTTTTCAAGAAGAGTATCAATCTGGACGAGTCGCAGCTTTTCAGGGTGCCACACCAGCCGAAATTGATTTGATTGTATAACATATCGTTTGCAATATGGGCTAATGGACTAGGGTACCTTAGGTGCTTCTATCATGACGTTAGGAGGCCCATTTGCAGGATACTATTGTCGACGATACTCACCAGGGCTCGTGACTATTCTTGGGGCTTTCCTGTTTGCGATTGGAATGATTCTAGCTAGTTTCGGCACCAAGACATGGCACTTCATGTAGGATATCGTTAGGAGCTCTTATGTCTAACCTCCAGCTTGGCTCAAGGAGTGGTTGTGGGCATAGGCACCTGTTTGAGTTATATTCCCGCTGTGACTGTAACTCCTGGTTGGTTCAATAAGAGACGAGCGCTAGCTATGGGAATAGTGCTGAGTGGAACGTAAGTTTGTTAATCTCTTTCAGCTGACAAATATTAGTGGTATCGGAGGTTTAGTATGGGCTCCGGTTATTCGAGTGTTGATTAGCCGTATCGGTCTACGGAATACATTGAGGCTTATTGGGTCATTATCATTTGGATTGTTGGCGTTTCCAGCTTTGACTCTTCGATGGGATCCACATGCCCTTCGTATCATCAAGGCCCAACAGTCAACTAGAAGCGCCGTTACGCTGGTTGATTGGAGAATAGCAAAGACAAGATTATTCTTTTCCCAATGCTGCTCGGCTTTCTTGCAGGCTTGCGTCTATTATTTCCCCATTTACTTCATCTCTACTTTTGCTACTTCTCTGGGTTATTCGGTCAATGGCGGTGCTTTGATCATTGCCTTGACCAACGGATTGAGTGCGTCGGGAAAGATTCTGTTAGGCATGGCTGCTGATAAAGTGGGACGGATAAACATGCTGACCTTCTGCACTTTTACTGCTGCCATATCTATTTTGACCATGTGGATCCCAACGTCGCTTGGAGAAACTGTTGCTGATAAGCCTATCTACATTGCTTTCATCTTTCTTTATGCTATTACCGCCGGAGTCTATGTTTCTCTTTTCCCTGCTGTGATTGCTGAGTTATTTGGAGTGGTAAGTGTCGCCAGCCCCAACCGTACTGACCCAATAGCAAAATGTCCCTTCAGTTAACGGATTCCTATACATGATCCGAGGCATGGCCACCTTGATTGGAACTCCTATTGGTGGTGTCCTTGTGGGCTACTCTCAGCACGCTTCTCCGGCAAACTTTGTCCGAGCTATCATCTTTGCGGGCGTCTTCATGATCTGTGCTTCTTTCTGCGTTCTCTGGACCCGATGTGAGATGGTCTTGAACAACCATCAAGGAAAAATGGACTGGCATATTTTCCTAAAGAGTTTTGGCCAGAAGATGTAATTTCTTCGTTTCTAAAAGCATTGCTGTTGCCAAGGTTGCTTAGAGAGATGGATGATTCATATGATGATTACGATTTATTTTGTCTAGTAATATGTATTTTTCAGTTAGTAATATAGAGATGTACAGGAAGTTAGCCTACTGGCCTCGTGTGCAGCCCATACCATAGACCGACCGACGCGAGGAGTGGGATCACCGTTGCTAGATGTTCCTTGAGCAGCTAACGTGTCCTGAGCAACGCCGACGTCCCAGCTAAGGGCAATCTCATGACCTTAACATCTAGGTACGTGGAATCGATTGATTCTGCTCTATGTCATTGTGAATGGGACAAGGTCGATAACTTAGTTCGTGACAGCGACGAGCATGACGGAGATATTGAGGGGAAAGGTATGATAAGTGAATCAACTGGTCACTAATAGGAGACTTTTCCGTCATAGGGCAAATAATTGTTGAGATTAATAAGATTACTGGTCATGATACTATAGAAATCGGACCTCAGGGGACGGTCGTTCACCGAGAGAAACCTTTAGATCAAGTGCGATCGCCATTGAACAATAGCGTTCCTAGGGATGCTGAACTGCAATTTGCAGTCAAGGTCTTGAATAGATACCTGGATCTATTGGAAGGTCAGTACAATCGGGTTTCGTCCAATCCGATTCAACCTCCTCCTCATCCTACTCTGCGAATCACTTTTTGGCTTCACATTATGTCTTTGACTTGTCTTGGGTTAGCTTTGGAAGGCTTAAAACAGTCAGAAGCGGCACTCTTGACGTATACTTGTTTACCAGAGCTACCAGCTTATTTAGACCCTTTTGGAATCAAGTGGATCCATTTGTTGTTTGATCGAATGCTAGTTTTATCTTCGTCCTCTTCGGATCGAGAGACGCCGTCATCTTGGACTTCCATCGCCGATTCTTTCATTTCACCTCAGGCTCAGCATCATCATTTGGAAGCCCATAAGGCCAAACTCATTCTTTCCGACATTTGTGCATCATCTAGGAACTCCGTCTTAGTTTCTTGTTTGTCATTCTTAATTGCTCTTTATCAAAGGAAGGCTTCTCATTCCTTGAAAGGGATCATAAAATCATTTATTGATGTACTTGACAAAGATTTAGTTGCTAGATCACGATTCCCGAACGCTGGAGAGTCAAATACGTCATTAGAGACTTATGTTGATCTTCGGACTCGATTCTGGGAAGTTTCAGGTAAAGACCAGGCCAAAGGAACTCAACTTTTGAGTATATTGCAGCAAAGCTCGGGAAAAACATACTTATCTTTACCAGTACTGCGTGGTATGCTAATAGTTCTTACAAGCCTTGGTCGTCTTGGCCAAGCGAAGCGAGCTCTCCTGTCTTACATGGATGTCTGCCATCAGACTTTGGCTCAACGCGAACGCCACCCAACCCGTGTCAAAATCACCGATGAACACAGAGAAGCAATGGTGCGAACGGCTATCCATGGGGTTTTGCTTTGCACCGAGGCCCTCGACGATGTGGATTTAAACAATAAATTGGCTGAATGGCTCGAAAGCTTATTGGAGCACCCTATCTCTTCTTCCACGTCCAGTCTGGCATGGGCCTCCATCGGTACTGCATACTCTTATGCAGTTTATAAAGCTTCATGTCCAGGAAAAAGAAACGGCTTTATAGATAAGGCCTCCAAAGCGTTTCAGATATCACTTCAATATGGGAACTTGTTCTTAGCACGGTTCAACTATGCTAGGCTACTGGCAGGAGTTGGAAGACCTTCAGCAAGTCTCGCCCAAGTTAGAAAAGCGTTATTGTTAACCCCAACACATGTCGGCGCCTGGCTCTTACTGGTAGAACTGTTGTGTGCTGTGGATGAACATGAGGCTGCTTTGGAGGCAATCGAGCTTGCTTCCAAGGAAATCTCTGCAACTGAAGGGGTGAAAGGAGAGATACGGCTAAAAATGGCTGAAATGTGTTTATTAGAAGCCTTGATTGGACCTCAAGCGGCTTTAGATATGCTAGAGGCGTTATTTGGACTTACTGCGGACGCAAGAGATAGTAAACTCACAATGGAAGCCTGGCTAGCAGCCGCAGGGGTCTATCGTCGTGCTGCTCTGACAGATGATGCTAAACGGTGCTGTGACGAGGCCTTTGGTTCTCTCTATGGATCATCAACGGAGAAAACTGCAAAGGTGACACTTACGATGGAGTATGATCTAAGTGATCGAGTAAGCCAAGGGGCTGTTGAACTTGGACAAGCTGGTGCACTGGCAGTAGAGCAGGCTCTCCTCGATGACCGAGCAAATGCTCTGCTGGAGAAAACTGCAAGCCTAGGACATCTTGGAAGTATCGTGGTGTTGGCCTCATTACTCTCAAAGCGGGGACACGAATCAAAGGACGTCGCTGCTATTGAAAGTGCCATCACAATGCTCACGCGTGCCGCCGATACGACGGGATTTAATCGAGCGGATGTTTGGTTTGTTCTTGGGGAAGCATATGAAAAATTAAAAGCGCACGACGAAGCGAGAAAGGCGTTTGAGGAGAGCTATCGTTGGGCTCGCCAACGAGGTGAACGACCATACGGAGCCAGTAATTTCATAGGTTGAAGCACTAATAGTGATCGGATGTACTATAGAGCGAAAATTATAGGCGGTAATACGACCTAGAGATGGTGAAGACTGAGCGCGGATTTCTTCTACTGAGATATTGTTGGTCGTGATCTAAAACGGGACACTATTGGGGATATGGAGGAATGATAAAATTGCGCGCCTACCATCTACGTAAGATGAATAAGATAGGATATACGTTTGGTGGTTAACTTATCTGTTGGCCTAAATGCTATCCAGAACCCTATCCAAAAAGAGTTAAAAATAAGTAATAACTGAAAGTATATCCGTCTGTATCTTATGCTGAAACAATAGGCGATTGTTTATTGTATTTTTTCTCTATTTAATTTTACAAGATGAATTTTTTTGTATATGTAGCTGCTTACATAACGATTAAAGTATTCGGGTAACATTACCGCCTCTCAAACAACAATTAAGGCACTCTGGCCGAGTTGGTCTAAGGCGTTAGGTTAAGGTCCTAATCTATTCGTAGGCGTGGGTTCGAATCCCACGGGTGTCACTATTTTTTTATTTTTTTTCTCTTTTATTCTTCGAAATACTGCCGTACTGGTCCCATTAAGAGCCTCTCTTAAAACCTGTAGCGATAGTTAGGCCGCTTGGTTTTGTTTGTCTCTTGCAGGCATGTCGATGGATTCCAGACCAGACTATATTTTTATGACTGTGAACCACAAGCAGCCATTAGCTTAAGGCCAGGGGCTGTACAAGGTGCTGATTAATCTCGTAAACGCGCCTTTCTGGTTGGTTGCTTGAAGGTACCAGAAAGAAGTCTTGTAGCGGTTAGATAAGATTATGCAAGAATGGTCATCGACGGGGCCAAAACTCGTTAGGCAAGACTCAGGTAATGATTTCGTTTGCGGATGACTTAAGATTACCTCTGCAGTATCTGCTGACTATAAATACAGACCCGAGGAGCGCCCAGGGTTTTTGGATGAAAATTTTAGCTGGCTTAGTTCTTATCACAAGTTACCTGATATATATTAACCTGGCTACGAACAAGAATCAACAAGAATCAATGTCTGCAAACTTAGTACCGAGAACTGTTGCCCGAAACTTCCTTGCCCGAGAGCAATCAGAAGGTGTTGGGGCACGAGTGAGACGAAGTATTGGAACTCATGGATTGAGAAATTTCTCCCCTTTTTTAATGCTTGATCATTTCAAGATGCCGTCTAATACTAAAGGAGGGTTCCCTGATCACCCCCACCGAGGCCAAGAGACAGTGACCTATGTTTTTTCAGGCCGTTTGAACCATGAAGATTTCACAGGTAGTGCAGGTCATATTGGACCTGGGGATTTACAATTTATGACAGCTGGTAAAGGGATTGTTCACGCCGAGATGCCTGCCGCAGATCAGACAGACAAATACCTGGAAGGAATGCAGTTGTGGGTGGATCTGCCTGATCAATTGAAGAACGTGGATCCTCGATATCGCGATTTGAGAGCAAATGAGATTCCTGTAACGTGTCCCTCCGATAATGTCAAGGTCAAGGTCATCTCTGGTATCTGTAATGGAGTGGAAAGTGTCAAAGACTTGGCCTACACGCCAATGTGGTACTTTGATATTGAGATTAAACCGGGCGGAACTCTCTCTCAGCCGATTCCCAAGGGCTGGAATGCCTTTATGTATGTCCTATACGGAGAGGCCGAAGTTGAGGGTAAGGTCATTGGCACCTTCAATATTGCCACATTTAGTGAGCAAGGTGATCTTGTCAAGATCCATGTGCCTGAGGATGCAAAGGATACTCTTCGAGCAGTGTTGATTGCTGGAGAGATCTTGCACCAAAACACAGTCCAACATGGTCCCTTTGTTGCGAATTCCCAACAAGGAATAATCAAAGCTGTCCAAGACTACCAAATGGGCAAGAATGGTTTTGAACGGGCGTTGAACTGGGAAAGTAAGATTGGTAAAGCTATCCGATATTAGACAATGTTTATAAAGGACGGCTAAACCGGTCTTGAGGCTCTACTTGTATCTATTTTCAATTGTATCATTTTGGTTTGGTGTCAGTTATACGTAGTCTTCAACTATACATATGAGTTGTATGCATTATAATGAACTTTTTCCTTGAGGACTAGTAGACTAGTCTGCTTCCACAGCTAGTCTATGCATTGGCGTAGACCTCACCAGCAAACTCAAGCGAAATCTGTTATACAGTCAAAACATCTCGCCTAGGCAAGAGGAACCCGGCTGTGAATCTCCTTAGCTCCTACGGTGCCCACCCTACCGGTGACGCCGAACTTTATGGTTTCAAAACTTTGTTCGCCCTTTCGCAACGTAGCCCAAGCAGAGCCGACTTCTTTCTTTTGCAAGTTGAGCTCGATCTTTGTACCCATTATGACAAAGGATGATTGCTCGGGGACAATGGGTTCAAACAGCTCAATCGTATCTTGGTAATGACGGTCCTTCATGTAGTAAAGATCCAAGTCTATTTTATCTGCTGCGATCTTTATCGTCGATCGATCTTTATCGCAATTTTTCGCAAAAATGGTAACCACCACTTTAGACGGATTCTGATAGAAATCGACGCGACATTTTTCTTTTGCCTGTTTTTCTGCAGCTCGTTCTTTTTCCCGCTCGGGATCACCCACAAACAAATGCCGATCTGTCTTACAGCCTGGAATCTTTAAAAACTCATCAAATTCAAGAACCCGCCGTTTGCAACAGGACCAGCCTTTACTACCGTCATGAAATGTTGGCTCTCCCGGATGAAAGATACAGCCCTCTCTTGAACCCGTATATTTCTGATTGCATCCTGAGCGTTTGCATGTCGCATCTGGAGGAATAACGCTATCTTCGGGATCTTGTTCCAAAGGTCTCACTTGGGGCTTCTCATCCGCTTTAGAGGTAGCAACAGGTTTCGTAGGTTGAACTGTCGGGGCTGGAGGTGCTCCGTAAGTTTCAATTCCATTCTCGACCGTAGACGGTTCCACGACAACCTTCTTTGGGGCTTTTTCTGGAGCCTTCTCTACCTCATGCGATCCAGTATGACACCCTGGAATAGTCATGAACTCTTCAAACGATCCTACTCGCTTCCCACAGCACGACCATCCTTTTAATGTATCATGAAAGATCGGTCCGCCAGGATGATAGACGCAACCTTCGGGATGATCTGGTTCGAAAGCTTTTCCGCAACCATTATGGGTACAGGTTACTGACATGTTGACTAGGTCTTGTTCAATCTCTTTGCCGTCGAGCAAAGGTCTACTACATTCTCGAGCCTTCCAGTAACGTCTAGTCATCGCTTCCCGGTCACGTGGTCCCGCCGTTTGGGGACCTACCGGTATATAAAACGTCACCTCATCTCTGCGACTACAAGTGATCTTACGTTAATGTTATCTAGGAATTTGACACGCAACTCACGTGCTTTGACTGTACGTCGATTAGCAGTTGCTCGTGTGCCTAGAGCCGCCATTGCTATTGGAATTAGAAATCAGTGGAGGCCTACCTATGGTCAGATCCGAGGATATGCTCAAGCACCCGGTGGCGGATCTGGCGGAATGAAATTTACAGATAATGGGACTGATAATGAACCTGCATTAGAAAAATACGGAGTAAACTTAACCAAACTTGCTCAGGAAGGCAAATTGGATCCAGTGATTGGTCGAGATGAGGAGATTCGACGGACGATTCAGATCTTATCGAGACGGACCAAAAACAACCCGGCATTGATTGGTATGGCAGGAACAGGAAAAACTGCCATTATGGAAGGGTTGGCGCAACGAATTGCCAAGGGAGAAGTTCCCGAAAGCATGAAGAAGAAGGAAGTCATTGCCCTGGATCTTGGCAGTCTAATTTCGGGAGCCAAGTTCAGAGGAGATTTTGAAGAGCGACTGAAGAACGTTCTAAAAGAAGTCGAAGAAGCTCATGGAAACATCATTCTCTTTGTCGACGAGCTTCATATTCTCCTTGGTCTCGGAAAAGCTGAAGGAAGTGTGGATGCTAGTAATTTACTTAAACCTGCACTGGCTAGAGGAAAACTCCAGTGCTGTGGTGCTACTACAATCGACGAATACCGAAAGTATATCGAAAAAGATGCTGCGCTGGCGCGTCGTTTCCAACCAGTCATGGTAAAAGAGCCAACGGTGGCTGATACGATATCCATTCTCCGTGGTCTCAAAGAAAGATATGAAGTCCATCATGGTGTGCGTTTGACCGATGCTGCTTTGGTCACCGCGGCCACTTATAGCAATCGATATATAACTGATCGATTTTTACCCGACAAGGCCATCGATCTCGTTGATGAAGCATGTTCGGCTCTTCGTTTACAACAGGAATCTCGCCCCGATGAGATTCAGGCACTTGATCGGGCTATCATGACAATCCAAATTGAATTGGAGTCTCTCAAGAAAGAAACTGACCCCATCTCTGTCGACCGTCGAAAGAAGCTTGAAGAAGAGCTTGCAGCCAAACAAGCAGAAAGCAAACGATTGACTGAGATCTGGGACAAAGAACGG
Source organism: Trigonopsis variabilis (assembly GCA_003707065.3). Taxonomy (NCBI): domain Eukaryota; kingdom Fungi; phylum Ascomycota; class Trigonopsidomycetes; order Trigonopsidales; family Trigonopsidaceae; genus Trigonopsis; species Trigonopsis variabilis. Next base: position 198,480 of record PPXM03000009.1, on the reverse strand, counting down.
GCTGAATTGGAAATTATTAAACAAGCCCAGTCGGACCTTGAAAAGGCAAAAGTTGAATTAGAACTTGCTCGCCGATCAGGTGATTTCGCTCGTGCTTCCGAATTACAATACTCTCGCATTCCCGAACTTGAGAACCGGGTCCCTACCGAAGATGGCGCCAAAGCCCAGAGCCTTCTTCATGATTCCGTTACTTCGGATGATATTGCTCACGTTGTATCCCGAATGACAGGTATTCCCACCGATAATCTGCTCAAGGGTGAAAAGGATCGACTATTGTTCATGGAGGATTCGCTTAAAAAGAGAGTTGTGGGACAAGATGAAGCCATTCATGCTGTTTCTGATGCCGTTCGTCTACAACGAGCCGGACTTACGAGCCAGCGACGGCCAGTGGCAAGCTTTATGTTCTTGGGTCCTACGGGTACTGGTAAGACCGAGCTCACCAAAGGCTTGGCCGAATTTTTGTTTGACGATGAAGGAGCGGTTGTGCGGTTCGACATGTCGGAGTTCCAGGAGCGATTCAATGTATCTCGTTTGATTGGATCGCCTCCCGGTTATGTGGGATACGAAGAGAGCGGTGAACTGACTGAAGCCATCCGTCGCAAGCCCTATGCTGTGGTGTTGTTTGATGAGTTTGAAAAGGCTCATCCTGATGTCTCCAAGCTTCTTCTCCAAGTGCTCGATGAAGGCTTCTTGACTGATTCCCAAGGTCGAAAAGTTGACTTTAGAAACACAATCATCGTCATGACTTCTAACTTGGGTCAAGAAATTTTGATCAGCGATCCCAACGCCTCTGATGATGGCAAGGTCAGTGCCGAGACTCGCCAGAAGGTCATTGAGAACGTCCGCAAATACTATGCACCCGAGTTTATCAACAGATTGGATGAGCTAATTGTCTTCAACCGACTTTCTCGTAAGGCCATTCGCGAGATTGTTGATATCCGTCTTGATGAAGTGAATGAGAGGCTTGTTGACCGACGAATCAAGCTTGACGTGACCGATGAAGCCAGAAAATGGTTAAGTGACAAGGGCTACGACACTCTATACGGTGCTCGTCCTCTTAACCGGGTGATCCAGAAATCTCTCTTGAACAATCTCGCCACGCTTTTGATCAAAGGACAAGTCCGAAACGGCGAGACAGTCAAGATTATGGTCAAAGACGACGAGCTCTACGTTGAACCCAATCATGAGGCCGGAGAACTCGAGACTGAGAAATAAATGACATGGAACGTGCATAAGAGGAATGTAAATAAGGAGGTGTCTATATAGGTGTACTGATTCAACTACTGTTAATAACGAAGACGAGCGTAGCAGACTCATTATGATTTACAAAATGCAGACTTGTATGTATCCCAGGAGCAAACTTTCATATGTACAAATCTACTTGGATGCCTTGCCCACATTATCCAAGATACCAGCTTCGGTGAGAAGTTTGGCTTTCTGCTGTTTGACGTGGTGGTCAGCAGGGTCCTGATCGGGTTCGACCCATTCAAAGCCCTCGCCAGCTCTAGCCCAGTATTCCTTCATCAACATTTCTTGTTCGCTATCTCCGACGACCATATTACGCTTGTCGGCCTGGATACGGACAAACGGGCTCACGTCGCCTTGATTGCGAGGAATCGCCTCGTCAGCATCTGCCACATGGCCCATCATTTGCAGTTCCGGCGCGTGAATGTACCAATAGTGCTGGAAAACTGTACGCTTCCAGCGGACCCGTCCTCCATTTTCCGTCAGTCTTCCCGATAAGACCATCATCAAGAACAGGGAAATATTAAACAATGCAACTCCCAGCATGGTCTGGATGGTAGCAGTTGACTCCCAGACTCCAAAGGCTCCACTTCGTAAGAGCATTTCGACTAAACCCATGATGGAGACGCAGCCCAGAGACCAGCTGCTCACGCCTTTTATGAGCTTATTCTTTCTGTCAGCCAAAAAAGCAGGAGAAGCAGCTGACTGATCAATTATATTGATAGCTTCCGGAATTTCTTCTTTTAATAAGGCTTTTCTAAAAGGAATATACGCAATATTTATAGGAACTGGCTTGTTCGTATCATTTTTGGTATTGAAGATCTTCAAGATCTCCACCGCTCTATTGGTCGTAGGCTCAGACAGTAAAGTTGCCTTGAGTAAAGAATCATTAAAGTCCACCTTAGGACTTTTTAGCACTTGACAAAGAAGATCGAATCCGTCAACCTTATCGGGCTTTAGTCCAAGATCCTTGACAGGCTTGGGTATTGCTTGATTTCGTCCTCCTAGGGCTTGCTGCTTGATTAACACTCGACATGCCTCAATAGCCTGGGTCGAAACGGTTAGCGGGACTTTCTTTTTGGACGAAAAGATGGACTTCTGAAATCTTCGAGAGAGTTCAGAGCTAGAAAACGGAGGGTTGATAAAAGGGTTGGTGGATAGATGGCGGACCGGGAGAGGATTTGTAATGTATCTGATAGGATTGATCCGTAGAGATCGGAGCCAAGCCGTCATAATAGACGGCGACAATAGGACGAGTAAGGAAGCCGAGTGGTGATATAGATGGTCGGATTAGTGAGGAGAGACAATCTTCTGTAGCGTATCTGGGAAACATTAGTACCGGTTCTACGAGACGGTAACAGGAGAAAACTAAGATTGAAGCCAACATACATAATACACCAATGAATATATATACATGATTAATTCGACAATTTGACCGACCGAGCCAGGTTCTTCTTGATACCCGTAAGTTCTCCCTGGTAAGCTGTAGCCGGCTTTTTGTAGACTTGTCGGACACTCTTGAGTTTCTTCTTGGCTTGTTCGAACTTCTTTCTCTTCTTGACCCGAGGGTTGCGAGCATTTTTATTTTTCTTTGCTGCCAAGCCCTTATTCTTTTCGATTTGATAAGTAATCGCTCGCTTGCCATCGGCACCAATTGATTCATCATGTAACAGGTCTTCTAGTTTGCCTTGTTTAGCGGCTTCAACTGCTAATTCATGAGCCTGCTTCCTGGCCGCCTTCCTAGACAATTTTTCTTGTTTGACTTCACGAGCGAGTTCATCGTAGCTAGAGTTTCCGTCGGCACTTAGATTGCCATCGTCATCTCGTCCAAGCTTATCCTGCTCCTGTAATCCACGTAACCGGGCTTCTTCATTCAGTCTTGTGGCTCGCTCCTTGTCCCGTTCTCGGTACGGCAGATCTTGGTCACCTTGAAGTTTTTCTTGTCGAGCTTTAGATTTCTGGGCGATCTGGGCAGTGTAGAACCTCAGACTTCGCTTTCTCTTTTCCTTGGCTTCTCTATCATCTTCATCCAATTCTCCTTCAACGTAGTCATCCTCGAATCTCGATTTCTTTCTTGATTTGTCACCACTGGCCCGTTTCCGTTTGCCGGCAGAGAAGTCTAGACTTGAATCAGAAAAGTCCTGTTCTGACACTTCATCTTCACTGATTTCCTGAGCATCTTGATTACTGAGGCCATCATCACTCTCTTCTTCAGACACATCATCGATAGTAAGCCCCTCTTCTTGAGAGGACAGTAATTCCTCATCTTCGTCATTCTCATCAAGATCTTGCAACTCTTCAGTGACCCTCCAAACCTCCTTAGACCGGACTAAGTTTTCCATAATAGGATGATCCTTTAAATCGTTCAAGGAGTGGCTTGAATCCGTTGATCCAGTAGAAGCAGTCAATAACATGAAATAGACGCTCAATATACCCAGATAGGAACCAAGAGCCTTCTTTTTTAATAGTACGATAGGCGATTTATCCTCAGCAGTTTGCAGGTCTTTCCAAACATCCAGGAGCCTCGAATACTCTTCACTTAGAGGCTTGACTTCAGGAAAAGCCTTTCGCAAGAACTGAATTCTGTCAGATGCCGATAAATGACCCAAATCGCGATTGACTTTCTCGACTGCCTTTTCTTCAGACTTGACGCTCTGTTTGCTCCATGTTTCTAAATCATCCTCATCATAAAAGGCACCCTCGCCCAACTTATCCAAATGGCTCTTCTGGTACTTTGATATCACCTCAACTTGATCTTCATCCTCCTCCTCGGCTGAGGAATCCCCATTGTAGTAGTTTCGTTTCGAAGATCCCCATCCTGAAAACTCATCTGCTTCCTCTTCGTCTTCGGATTTCTCAGCCTCGTCAGAGTCCTCCTCCGATGATTCATTAGCATAAACCTCTTCCTCGCTAGAGTCATCAACGTCTGTTCTTTAGCTTTGTCTTCCTTCCCTTTTTTGCTCACCTTCATCATCACCATCTAGTAGGACTTTTTCACGGCTTTCATGGACTAAAATTAATAAAGCACTTTTCCCTACACTTACACTCATCAACATCATCTAATCCATAGTCTTCCTCCGCCATCCTAGCTTGTTTTCGTGCCATCTTCGGTGAGACGTAGGTTCAACTTGCTCGGGAATTTTTTTACCTCCCAACTGTAGCACTTACCCTCCTCAAGATCTACTAGCACTCGAACAGCAAGTGCTACAGCAGCTAAGACGCGAGTTAGAATCTTGATAAGTATAGCTGAAGCTCGTTAATTTCTTATTATACATGATTCCAATTGCAGTTTTTTGCTGATTACGTTTCTTAACTTTATATTCTGTATGATCGGGATATACTCCAAACCATGACTTATACACACATCATACTAGTGTGAGACTTGCAAATGCACAGAATAGCCATACATTGTTCTTTTTTGGAGCTTCCATGAGTACACCTGTGCAGGCAGGGATGTTCTCTTTCGATCGTAGTAAGGCTCCTTAAAGACTTCCTTACGACGATCGCAAGAGAACATTACGCTTAGCAGTCCTGACTGTTTTCTCGCTGACATTGTTGCAATAAAGGCATAGCCGCGAGAAAGGCCCATTCATTGGTAGCATTATAAAGGGCATCGTGAGAAGGATAGACTGCTTCTGGAGACATGCAATCAGGTCGAGATCATCCCATTATTAATTAGTAGAGAAAGACAGAGTAGTTGGAAACTGTAATGATACTAAATTATAGCTGTTTCTAATTTATATTAAACCCGCCGATGCGAGATGTGCCCGCTAGAACGCGCTGTGCGCTACTGACACCTTCATCCGAGACACAGTTTTGCCGAGCTAGTCGTGGTTGCTAATCGCAATACATAGTGTAGTGAGGCCAGCCGCCCCACCACAGTATTCATTGTATCTTTCGCACGGCAAATTGATCCAAGTTAACTTGATTCATTCTCTGCCTACGAGGCTTTACTTTCTGTCATGTGGTGGTGGAACAGATCTCAAGAAGACGTTCGTGGAAAAGTAAGGGACTGTTATTATTGGTATTGACCGATAGCTAGTTGTGATCTCGGGAGGGTCCCAGGGGCTGGGTCTCGAACTGGCTCTACGATATGCTAAGACTGGTGCCGACGTGTATATCATTGCTCGTACCGAGTCAAAGCTTAAGGAGGCTGTAGAAAAGATCAAGGTAAATGTCCTTGAGAGCATTCGATCTAACATTAGGTTGTTTCTACCGGGTCCTATGTTGGATACGCATCTGCAGACTTGTCTGTATGGGAGGAAGCTAAGCGTGCTATTGACGAAGCTCCAAGAGCTCCAGACCTGGTACTTTGTTGCGCTGGTAAATATAGATATATGTCGACTCTAGTTAACTTCTAGGCGCCTCGACTCCTGGGTTGTTACGTGATATGGACCCAAAGACGCTGAAACTGGGCATGAACATCAATTATTTTAGTGCCTTGTGGCTTTCGTTGGTAAGTTGGGCATGGGTATCTCATAATAACCTGTATTAGGCATCATTAAAGGCCATGATCAAAGCTGATCCTGACGGCACTTTTGTGACAAATAGGAAGATCGTCTTTTTCTCGTCTCCCGTGGGACTGTTCCCGTTTATTGGGTATGGACAATATGCACCGTCTAAGGCCGCTCTGCGATCGCTGGCCGATATTTTTCGACACGAGTGTATCCCTCATGGAATCAAGGTTGTCTGCGTGTACCCGGGAAACTTTGACTCTGAGGGCTTCAGAGAAGAGAACCTGACTAAGCCAACCATTACTGCCCTTATTGAAGGATCTTCCCCGCCCATTACGTGCGAACGATGTGCCGATATTGTCGTTCGCCGTCTTGCCGCTGGTCAGGAATCTATTACTACCGACTTTATTGGCTGGGTTTTAACTTGTACCGCACTCGGAATTGGTCCGAGAACTCATTGGTTTTTCCAAATGATTATATCCCTCTTACTGATTGTGATTGCGCCCATTGCTAGCCTTGTGATCAATTCCCAGATCCGCGCCTTTTTCAGAGACAACCCAAGAGCGGAGCATGCCACTTTGGTCAGTGTGGATGAAGAAACTCCCCTCGCAGTACAAGATGACGCGATTCAAGCGACACTAATTCCCGGGGAAGTACTGAGTCCAGAGAAAAGGGAGGAAATGCTATTCGTGACTGAGCTGGAATCATCATCTGGAGAAGATTAGGCTAAGGATCGAGAGGTCACTAATATTTGTCAAAAACACCCTGGTCTGCTTTACTCTCTTCTTCTCCGAATTCTCTCTCTTCTGAGAGACATTGTATTAATATGATCTTTTGGGTCTGTGGTGGTAATTGAAACTCTAATTCTGCACGCACACACGTAGCTTCATAGCAGCGCTGGTGCATCCTTACTCGGCCCATGCGATTCAAACTACCACAAATCAAATAGGCGTGAAAACGTATTATGTCACCTGTAATCAGAGAGCCTTATTAATAGGAGAGACGCGTGTAATGAGTAGTTAAATCACCAGATAGCGATTCGGGGCTCGCCGATGCTACGTGCACTTGGAAGCGTCGCTACAGACCGGCGGATTAGAGAGGGGATTAGAACAAGGTCGGAGGATAAGACCGGTTTCTGTACTATTATGGCAAGAACAAAGTTAATTATTGACACAGATCCCGGAGTAAGTTTTATTGGACATGGACGCCTCTGACAGTTAGGTTGATGATGTTTTGGGGATTCTGCTGGCACTAAGCAGCGAGAATGTTGATCTAGAGTTGATCTCGATCTGTTTTGGAAACACGACGGCTTACAATGCATTGAGGAATGCCGTGAACTTGTTTCATGTGCTCAAGATGGAGGTGGAGTATCGAAAAAAGCATGAACTTGGACCAAAGCCCTATTACGAATATATTGGAGCCAATGGGCAAAGCCCAAGGCAGAAGCCATTACTGGCCGTTGGAGCACATATGCCTCTGGCGGACACGATTGTAGACGCGGATTATTTCCATGGACGAGACGGATTAGGTAACGTGTCCAAGATCATGACCGAGTATAATCCCCCTCAGAGCTTGGTAGACGACATTTGGAACAAGAAAGCTGATTTAGACATCGAAGAGGAATTATTCAGGGTTTCCCACGAACCATCCTACATAGAAATCCTTAACATCTTACGATCTAATCCTCCAGGGACTGTCAATATCGCAGCAGTTGGACCGCTGACTAATGTCGCACTGGCTGCCTACATCGACCCTGAGACTTTCAGCCGAGTCAATGCAGTCGTATCTATGGGAGGAGCACTGTTAAGGCCGGGAAACATCACGCCTGTTGCCGAGTTTAACGTTTTTGCAGATCCAATGGCCGCTGCCATCGTTTACTCGATAAGCAATAAACATTTCAACACTCTGCCACCTGAAGAAGCTCTGCAGGACTGCTGTAGGTTACATTCTTGTTCCTATGGACCGTGGAAGGAACGTCTGAGACTTATCAGTCATCCCATAAAAGTGATTCTCTTTCCTGTTGATATCACGTCTCTTCATGTTCTCACAGAGACCCAGTATCTGATGGGAATACAGACCGCAACAAGAGGCTTACCTCCTTCTCCCTTGATTGAGTGGACAAGTGTATTCATGATGGCCACTTTTGAACGGATGAGGTCTAGGTATCCTGAAGGTGCGGAAGATTTGGAACTTATAGAACAGATTGAGCAGAAAGAAAAGGCAGTCTCGAGCTTAAGTCTCCATGACCCCTTGGCTATTTACTTTGCTATGAATTACAATAACGATGTTGGCGAATCGGTTCTGCCGGATAGTTGGATCGATATCTTCCCAATTGTACAACAGGACATATGGAAGCTGGTTCCGAAATTAGATGTTCGAATTGAGACAAGCGGGCAATGGAGTCGAGGAGCTTGCGTATTTGATAAACGGGGATTGCTGAGGTTTGACGAGGCTGAGAAAAGAGAGCAGGAGGCGGGCCTAGTATCTGGTGATGAGTATCATGATGATGAGCTGAGGAGTGATCGAGGGGCATGGTTGCGCCATCTGGGAAATCAGATCACGGCTGCAATAGATAGTGATTTACGCGGGGAAAGATTTGGTGGTCTGCTCCTGGAGAGAATTTACAACTAGCATGCATTTTATTATACAGAGGGATGCCTTGGAAGATGAGAATATATCTTATGAATGCTTTGAAGGACCCAGTTCAGTGTAAGAGAAGGACGGAAAAGACGAGGAAACCTATGATCTCCCGAGAAGGGCTTGCTTATTCGTACCCTATTCGAACAAGCCGCCATGCATTTGAAATTACAACATGTTCAATAATCAGTCAGGAAGTCCTCGGAGCCATGCTATTATACGACCAGAAGCTATCCGATCGTCTAGAGTTTCTGACCAGAGGGGTAGTTTCTCCACTCTGCTTTCGCGATGGCCCTGCACCTGACCCGGAATCTCCCTCCACTGCCGGATACGAAGCTTCGGAATCAGTCTGGTGGGTAGGGGTATAGTTGGGGCTAAAGAATGAAGATGGTGTGCTGAGCCTTTCCTGAGAAGGCCCCGAAGAAATGTCCAAAAGAACCGGGCGAGGTCGATAGAAAATGCGGCGGTATTTATAAACGACCCACAAAACAAAGATCGATAGAAGTGTACCTAGAAATGTTCCCGATACACCCAGAGCCAGCTGGGTAGATACTTTAGAGTTAGCAACTTGAGCTTCGAGTGATATTTACCCGAGCAGCCAAGAGGCCTTGTACGGAACTCGAAATTCTCATAGGCAATAGGACAGGTCTGGTTATAGAAAATAGGCTGAAGAAGACCATATTCAACATTGGGCACACAGAGTTGAGACTAGATTAGAGCTAGACAAGACACGAAAACATACGAAAGGACACCATCCACACTTCACGGTTGACTGAGACAAGCATTCATCACAGTCGTTATGACGAAAACATTCATTAACCCAATCGTCATCCCAATCGGGGACGCTCATTAAGATGATGTAGCGGTGAGGTTGCAGTAGCGTCGCAGATAGAGATGCAAGATCCCAAAGTCGTTCCATCAGTGCCGGAACAACTCAGACGTAGGGAACGCAACCGAAGATCAGATCAAGCACCAAAAACTTAGTCCTTGGAGTAGCCTCATATGCACATGTTGAAATGATGTAGACAGTAAAAACCGTGTCAAAGAAAGATTCACCTTCCAATTGGGCGCTAGAAGTACTGCCAGTTGCGTGGTGCTGGCAATCTAGAGTGGGACCATCCGAGCGGACTGGTAATGAATTTCAGACGACATCTGGCCACCTCTGCTCGGTGTTTACAAAATAGATATGAGCGAATCCGATCGGAATGTGAGTTAGAGCACGAATTTCTTGGCTTACAGGGCAGTTTTATTTCCCCAAGCTACGGACGCGATCCGGGATCTAAATCAAAGGAAACCCGGCGATAAGGTGATTTTACATGGATGGATCGATAGCCGGGTAAAACAAGTCTCGAAATCCTTAGCTTTTGGTCGGCTGCGAGATCCAAATGGAGACTTGATCCAGATCATGAGCGAGCGGAAGGAGGATAACTCGGATTTCCTCGGCAAGTCTCTACTGTCTGAGTCTCCAGTAGTGGTCACAGGAGTGTTAGAAGTGAAAAAAGAGTCGACTGGCAAGGAAAGGCACATGGAAGTCAGAATCGAGGATATCCAAGCACTCAATTCGACAACCAAGATGGCCGGGCAATTAAAACTAAACCCAACCAAGGAATGGCCTCAAGAACAGCGATTCTTGCAGCTACGAGGTCTCGAACTGCAGAGGAATCTGCAAGCTAGGGCTAAGGCTGCTCAATCGATACGGTCGACGTTGGAGTCGTTTAATTTTACAGAAGTAGAGACACCAATGCTGTTTAAAAGTACGCCTGAAGGAGCTGCAGAGTTTCTGGTTCCAACTCGTTCAAAAGGCCTATTTTACGCGTTACCTCAGAGTCCTCAACAGTATAAACAAATGCTGATGGCGTCAGGCGTTCACCGCTACTATCAAATTGCTCGCTGTTTCAGAGATGAAGATCTTCGCCAGGATAGGCAGCCGGAATTCACACAAATAGATATAGAGATGGCGTTTGCTTCCGGTGAGCATGTCCGTCTCGTGGTCGAAAACGTTCTCCGAAATGTGTTTAGAAAATTGACAGATTACAGCCTCCCAGACCCCTTTCCTGTCTTGACTTACATGCAGGCAATGTCAAGGTATGGCATCGATAAACCTGACCTTCGGTTTACCCTTGAAATCCAGCCCGTGCCAGAGATTAAAGCCCACGGCCCATCAGATTATCCCGTTGTTGAAGCTCTTCGAGTTCCTGAGGGACTTAAGCTCGGTAAAAAGATCTCTAAAGCTTTCAAGCAGTACAAAGTTATGGATAGAACTGCAGGACGATTGAAAGCAATTGCTATTGATTCAGAAGAAACGTTGAAATCATGGCTCGACCAGTTCAATACTGTCTCTGCTTCACCGAGCCGCAGTATTGACGAGATAAATGCTAGTCTTGGTCTATCTATTGGCGACTTGCTCTATGTCTCCGATCGCCAGGAAGTTCCGTTTGAAAATCCCACTCCGCTCGGTCTTGTGCGACAGATTCTTACAAAGGACTTTCCTGAAACTTGGTCGACTCGTGCAAAGTTTGCCCCTCTCTGGGTGGTCGACTTTCCTTTATTTAGTCCTGTGGAGACTGCGCCCACGTGTGACTTGGGAGCTTATCCTCAGTTCGACTATTCGAAATTGACTGCAACCCATCACCCTTTCACCATGTGTCGTCTCGAAGATGTTGAATTGCTCGATTCCGACCCTCTCAAAGTCAGAGGCCAACATTATGACGCTGTTATCAATGGCTGCGAAGTTGGAGGAGGTAGCACTAGAGTCCACGATGCCGAGTTGCAAAAGCATATTTTACATTCAGTCCTTGGTCTCGAAAGTGATTCAGCTCATCCTTTTACCCATCTTCTTAATGCTCTGGCCTGCGGATGCCCTCCTCATGCCGGATTGGCTATTGGCTTTGATCGTTTGGTTGCTATGCTTGTGGGAACCGACTCTATAAGAGACGTGATTGCTTTTCCAAAGACTTCGGCTGGTGCCGATGTTATGGTGGGCTCTCCCTCACATGTCACCAATGCCCAGTTGGAGCAATACCACATAAAAGTTGTATAGGGCATGCACATCTTTCTACCTAAAACGAGGAGATCTCTACCTGTAAATACTGTCTACATAAACAACCAAAATAATAATATTCATTTGTGCTTATTCTATCCCTCGATATCGGCTTAGACACATTCGAGAATGCGTAAAGTGTTTGTATGTCCGAGACCTCCACGCCAGCCTTGGATGGCAACAACAACATCGCCTTTGGAGAGAATGGAGAGTTTGACAGCCTCGTGCATACCCCAACGGAGACGTTCCTCAACGTCCTGGTTCCAAAGAGCAATATCATTAGTCTTGGGTTGATCATAGAAGAAAGGATAAACTCCACGGTAAAGATGGGAGTACCTCGACGCAGAAGCGTTCCGGGTGACCATCAGAATAGGAGCGACAGGACGATATTTCGAACATAAACGAGCAGTGGTGCCAGAAGTCGACAGAACAATGATGGCCTTGGCCTGTTGCTCGAACGAAGCCGAAACAGCAGCAATGGCAATAGTCTCGACGGTCTCGGTGGGACGAAGAGTGAGCGACCGGAGATCGTTGAAGTTGGAGCCATAAGGGATAGCAGCTTCAGCCAACAAACAGGTCTCAGCCATGACAGCGACAGCTTCGCAAGGATAGTTTCCCTTGGCAGTCTCTCCCGAAAGCATGACACAATCAGCTCCATCGAGGACGGCGTTACCAACGTCCGAAACTTCGGCTCGAGTAGGGCGGGGGTTGTAAGTCATAGATTCGAGCATCTGGGTAGCGCAGATACATGGCTTTCCGACAATGTTGCATTTAGCAATCATCATCTTTTGGGCGATGAACACCTGACTCAAGGGAATCTCGATACCCAAGTCACCGCGAGCAACCATGATTCCATCAGTCTCCTTGAGGATAGCATCAAAGTTGTCGACTCCTTGCTGGCTTTCAATCTTGGCGATGATTTGAATGTGCTTGCCGGCCTCGCCCAGCACCTTCCGAATGTGGCGGATATCAGCGCCAGATCGGATAAACGAGGCAAAAACCATATCGACATTGTTGCGAACACCAAACTCGAGATCTTGCACATCTTTCTCCGATAAGGCGGGGAGATCCACAGGCGTCTTCGGGAGATTCACTCCTTTGCGAGATGAAATGCTGCCGTTATTCATGCACTCGACGAGAATGTTCTTGTCATCTTTGATTTCGAGCACCGAGAAAGTAAGCACACCATCATCAACATAAATATGACGGCCTGGAATCAAGACTTTGGTGATGTTCTTATAATCAACATAAAGGTGATCTAAACCACATTGCTTCTCGTAGGCAGGGTCAGTTGTGACGATCAATCGATGGCCAATGGTAATAGGGATATCCTTATTACCAGGGGTCTCTCCAGTTCGGATCTCGGGTCCTTTCTAGAATGATTAGCACCATCTTGCATCACAGTGCCCTTCTCAAAGATTTCAATCTTTCGGCGTATGCGGCTCAGTCGTAGCACTCTGCATCACCCGGTAACGATTTTTTCCACCTCGCTACCCCTCCTCAAATTTTGAGGAGGGGTATTAAAAAAGAAAAACTGAAGAAGGCGCGATTAAAAAGAAAAGTAACACATAAATTAAGTGGCTCTCAAAGAGCAGAGGCAATGGCCGAACCAACTTACAGTATCAAGGGCAATGGCCAAGGGACGTCCGGCTTGAAGTTTTTCCGCTTTGCGAGCGTTATCAATGACGGTCTGGTGATACTCGTGGGTACCATGAGAGAAATTCATCCGAACAATATTCAAACCAGCTTAAAATAAGAACGGCTGTAAAGCATTGACTCACCGGTACGTAATTTATTCATCATTTCAACCGAATTGGTCTTGGGGCCTATCCGTCAGTCCATCCGCACTTAACCAGCAACTCACCAATCGTGCCAATGATAGAAGTTCGACGCTGGTTCCTCGTAGGATGGTTTTCGACATCAAGCGTCGAAAGCCATTTGGTACGGGAATTGATCTCAGTGTTATACTCCATTGCAGCAGACATGGTGGTAGGAGGAGAAGGAAGAGAAGCGTCCCCAGTGCAACGTTTTACACACAACCAGCCCATGACGCATGGCTTAAGACAACGTCACACAGACTAAGGACGCCAAATGGCTAAATGGTTGGTAACAGAATATACCATTTTCTATACAGATTCGAGAAATACTCTGGTCTTTTGTTTGGTCACTACAGCGTCTAGAGCAGTCAATGAGCGAGTGATCACTCATGTTACATCATAGAGAATGAAGGCACACTCATCACTCTGCCCTCATTGTGACGCCCACTGAAAAGGTAAAGAATCAACGACCACCGAAAAGCTAAAGACCACCGACCACTCCATGGTGTGAGTTCAATTGAGTGCGTAGTATTGGTAGTCAATGTTTATTTGAACGTGAGGTAGCTTTTGACGTAGCGTATCGACTTTTTAGACTAGCTCGCACACGCTGATATTCTTGATATCGATGGCTTGCTTGACATGGCCAGTCTTAGGTCTTTTGAGTACTTTTGACGGCTACGAAAGCTTTCATAGAGGAAGACAGTTATTCTATTGACGACTATTCAGAAGAAGACTCCATAATATTCCCAATAGGAATATCTTTGGTATAACGAGTAGGATTGGCAAAGTTTTGAGAGGTGGCAGAAGGAGATGTCGCAAAGGGGTTCGCCATAGTGAGTATAGGCCCAAATTGATTCTTCCATTCCAAGTCATTACCGGTAACGGTAACGGGTCCTGGTCCTTTGAAGAGGAAAGGGTCGTTTTCAACAGAAGTAAGGGCTTCCTCTACTTGGACAGCCGTGCTTGTAGGAGCAGCGGAAGGAAGGACAGGCCCAGGGCCTCTGAAAAGATAGGGATTATTTTCTAAAATAAAGCCCTCGTGATTTTGGGCAGGTACTTCCGTAGGAGCAGCAGAAGGAAGGACAGGCCCAGGGCCTCTGAAAAGATATGGATTATTTCCTAAAATAAAGCCCTCGTGATTTTGGGCAGGTGTTTCGGTAGGAGTGGCAGAAGGATAAACAGGACCTGGCCCAGTGATGAGTTGAGGCATAGTTTGGGGCACGAGACGGTTCTGATTCTGTGCTGCAATTTGGCTCAATTGCTGTCCGGCAGCTAAGCCTCGATGCGGAATCAGAGCATGCGAAAGACTTCCAAGAGCAACAAGAGAAAGACCAAATGAGAACTTCATGACTGGATAACGAATAAAAACGGTTTATACAATACTTTATATACCACTTGGTACAAGTCTCATTTCTAATTCTTGCGTCGAGTATCTGAGTCAAACGACATTCTGTTTATATCGAGATTTCTGAGAAGTGGTATCGGCTTCATTCTTTGGTAGAGTTCTCATGCACCCCTGAATAGTGTGTGGGATTAGGTCTTATAAGCCCCATACCTAGTTATCTAATGACAGCACTTAAGGAGATACTCAAATTGCATGCTCTGCGTATGCCCTTACTTCAGACTGGGATTTCCATAAGCTTCGACCTACGAGAGATGAGCGTAGGCGATGAGGCTTTGGTCGAGGCGGACAGAGGCTAGTCAAGGCATTGCCTTACTCTGCCAAGGTAATGCCTTAACAGAATGCCTTAGTTGCCTTATCGCCTTGCGAATGCCTCAGTAAATGAATATAAATTCGGCCTTCTGCCAAGCATTAAGGACAACAGAAATCCAAATGAACAACTATATCCCCTACATCCGAGCTCCCAATGCGACTATTGTCAACGACAACCGCTTTGACTGGTATTCTGAAAAGAAACTCGTGACCGAGACAGCCTCCAAACCTGACAACCGCCTTATACGCTACGATGAGAATCTGAAGCTTATTACCAAAGCGACCCTTGAAGCCGACTCCAAAGAGCCCTCTCCTGCCATTAAGAAAGGAAAAGAAAATGACCTTGCCGTTAACCTCAACTCTTATGGTGATGTCTGCATTGACTTTCCGTCTTTAGCGGTCGTCGCTTTGGACCTTCCTCAGCAGTGGTGGGACGGTGAGCTTGAAGGCCAAGTCAAGAGATGCTCTTACCGTCGCAACCTTTTCAGACGCTTCCGCCCTTCTAAATTCCACGTGCCTCGAATAGTTACCAAGGTCGACCTCTTCATCAAGTCTATCTTTTCCAGAACCAAATCCTCTTAAGGCGATGTATGCGAGTTAAAAACTGTTGAAAAATTCAAGGCGTAGACAGGCTTGAACAAAGTTATGAACTACAAGGACTTGTCCATACAAAGCTCATTTAACTGACTGTACCATCTAGTTGTCAACTATTTGAGTAGCAGTTACAGGCGCTAAAGCGAGCGCATGCAGACAGGTGATGAACATAAAGAGGTCATACCCGACGAGCATACGCCAATCATAGCCTAAAGTAGATAGTCTATCATCAAAAGCTTCGTACGCGGAAAGCTCATTATCACGGGCACAAGCAAAGCTCTTCGAAAGACAATTTTTTCCAGACATTTCTATTACCAACAGTAACTGCAAAGCATTTTTTTGATTCTAGTTATGCGACGTGGAGGGTAATGGGAGAAGCGTGAGAGTAGCAAGCACATTCTTTGTCTAACTGCCCGCCGCGCTCCTTGGTTACAGGACCAGGGGAGACCTCTTTACTACAGCAACGCCTCTTTGAATAGTCTTGGCTTGGGGTTTCGAGCGAGAAATAAGATTAGAAAAGATCCTCATCTGATTTTCTTGTCTGAAGGATCGGCTTTTTGGTCGACTTGTCTTGTTTCGTTTAATCTCTGATTGATTTTCTTTAAGATCTATCCGCCATGTCTGTTGGCAGGAGTACTTATTCGGTTCATTGTCGGAATGAGAAAGAAGTTCGTGATATAATCAGGAATCTAAATGAAGAATTAGGGATAAATTCTATTCGCTTTGAGCGGCGGATGAAGTTTCTCGACGATCATTATGTCGTCTCGGCGCCTGAGGGACTATTGGATCACCCCGTTGAATTAATAAACCAAAGACTAGCTAGACGAGGATTAGGTGAACCGATCATCTGGTTCGATAAAGCTTCAAAGCGGCAGCTATTTAAACGAGCTGCCATAGGCCCTTCTGAAGAAGCCATGGAGGAACTAGAGCTACTTCAGGAGGTTGAAAGCATACATGATCCTTTATTCCCAAGACAGTGGCACTTGTTCAACACCCTCAACCCGGGTCACGACGTCAACGTAACAGGGGTGTGGGCTCAGGGCGTTCACGGCGAAGGGGTTGTTGTTGCGATATTGGATGATGGCATTGATTATAATAATCCTGATTTGAAAGACAATTATTTTGCTGCTGGAAGTTATGATTTCAATGATCACGACGACGATCCCATTCCTGTTTTGTCAAACGATCAACATGGAACTCGATGTGCTGGAGAAATCGCGGCGGTGAAAAACGATATATGTGGTATTGGGGTGGCATGGAATGCTAAAGTTGCTGGAGTTCGCATTTTGTCGGGGGACTTGACTGATTTGGACGAGGCAGAGGCGTTAAATTATGCTTTCAATGATAACCATATCTATAGCTGTTCGTGGGGCCCCAGAGACGATGGGAAAACAGTCGATGGTCCTACAACTATTCTTAAACGTGCTTTTGTGAACGGTGTTCGCAACGGCAGAGATGGAAAGGGAAGTATCTTTGTGTTTGCGAGTGGTAATGGCGGCTATTATGGTGATAATTGCAACTATGATGGTTATACTAATAGCATTTACTCTATTACTATCTCTGCTATCGACACTTATGACAACCATCCTCCTTATGCCGAAGATTGCAGCGCTGTGATGGCCGTGACCTATTCGTCTGGCTCTGGGGAATACATCCATACCACAGATGCAGGCTCTGTTAAATGTACCGATCATCATAGTGGAACGTCTGCCGCAGCTCCTCTAGCTGCGGGAATTTTTTCGTTAGCTCTTTCGGTCAGACCCGAGCTGGGTTGGAGAGATATGCAGTACCTTGTACTCAATACCTCCGTGACAATGGAGAATGACGATGCTGAGTCTCAAATAACGGCTTCAGGAAAGCCTTATTCTCATCGATATGGGTTTGGAAAGGTCGATGCTTATGCTTTGGTCGAGGCAGCACGATCTTGGGAATTGGTGGCTCCCCAGACTTATCTAGATATTGATGAGATTGCGGTCAATGAGGAGTTTAGTGCAGACAAGCCGCTAGTAACGTCCTTTACGGTCTCGGAAGAGGATGTCAAACAGGCAGTTATGGATAAGTTAGAGCATATCCAGGTCACTGTTACTTGTCAATATCCACAGCGAGGTGCGATAAATATCTGGATCGAAAGCCCGGGAGGAATCATCTCAAAGCTCGGTCTTCCTCGTCAGAATGATGCTTCTTCTTCTCCGCTGGTCGATTGGACGTATATGAGTGTCGTGCATTGGGGAGAAAGTCCTGTGGGAGAATGGAAGCTTCATGTCGAAGGAGCAAAAGACTTTGAAACAAACGGAATGTTTAAAAGATGGAGTGCTCGACTATGGGGTCTTGCGTCGGATGGTAAGGGTCGCCTTGCTCCCCTTCCTGGGGATTCACGTCCTTGGCCGGGCGAAGATTTGGAGTCAAGCACAACGTCAGTGCAACCTACAAGTACGAGGATCAGTTTGCTGGAGTCGAACACCGGAACACCAGAAGCCTCGACAACACGAGTGACCAGTATAGAGCAAGTCACAACGTCTGCAGGTCTTGCTGCTAGCACTACAAGCTTGTTAGCGACGGGAACTAGTCTAGTCGTTTCAGCTACTAGCGCTATCGACACTGCAGTCGCCGAGAGCACCAGTGATGCTTCCAACGATGATACGCAGGAGGGCAGTTGGTGGCTACCCTCGTTCGAGAATGCCTCGGTGTCGTGGATAGTGGGGGCCATAGTGTTGATTGTCATATTTATTCTTGGATTAGGAGGATATTTATGGTGGCAGAGACGAAAACGGCGACAACAACAAGCCGATTATGAGTTCGAGATGCTTCCAACTGAAGGCGCATTTGTATTTTCAGATGATGAGGGAAGCAAGGATTCTCTTGATGGACTGGGAGAAGACGATGATGATAATGGTGGTCATGACAGCGATGGAAGGTAAAAAGTGTTTATATAGAACGATGACGTCTATAAGAACGTACCCTTATCAGAACACTATATCAACATCTTCCATTAGAGATCTTTGGGAAAAAACACTCAAGTAGATCACCCTTTGGACCCATTATTGTTTGAACTTGTGCCTGACGGTTGGGTGTTACGGTGCTTGTTATCTCCGAGCACAGCGGAAGTGGCCATAAATATATCCGGGATACAGCGGTGCCTCTTCACCACCACTATTGACGGTTGGGAAAAGAGCTAGACAGAACGATTCTGATAATACTTAAGAGGAAGGGATTCCGCTAATGTCTCTTGAAGTACGGAGCTCGGTCAACAGCATTGGTTCCATCGGCAGTCTTGGCGCCAGCCCGAGAGCAAGTTTGACTGCCAACATCAAAGCCCTGGATCTGGCGGAATCGGTGAGCGAAGGACGATACAGCTGGACAGATCCAAGGACTTCTTCTATTGCCTTTTCGTGGCGGAGTCAACAGGTTAGTCGAAGCTCGACTGAGCTGGATGGAATTTCGGAAGGATGCAAGGCTACGCCAGCCTGGACCTTGCCCCGACGAGGAGCTCTATTGGACACCGTTGGATCCAAATTTGGGGCATATAATGCGGTTGCTAAAGTGAAAGGAGGAGGACAGGTGGCAAGTCGCTATTTACGGCGGGCAAGACAGAGTCGAAGATCTCCTTACTCTTTTGAAAAATCAAGAACAACAAAGGAAGAGGTTTACATCGAAGCTCCGTTAGGAGTGAAAAAAGGGTGGGGTTGGGGGAAAGATGGCTCGGAGAAAACCGAGGAAAAGGGTGAAAAAAGGTCGCAGTTGAGGTGGACTAGACAGGAAAGTGATGAGAGTTACGAGACGGTTCAAGAGCGAGAGATTGCTCCTGATGAAGCTGGGTGAAAAGAAGAGGGATTATGGATGAATGATAAGAATCGTTAGGAACGTTTGGGTTGGTCACTGATTGGGGTGAATGATCGAAATGATTAGTGTGGGCGAGTTGTGGGTAATGCTTTTGGTATGCTTTATAGTATGTTCGATTATTATGGGACTAGAACGGATGCACTGCGATGCTTTTGGAAATCTGCTAAATTAATGAGGTCACGGGTGAATTATTGATAATGTGACAAGGTCATGTACTATGGAACTAGAACTCGGAAGAATGTTAATATTATGTAATTCTGTGATATTATATGGTAGATTACATTCGCAGATTCCTTGGAAAGAATTGTCAGTATAACAAACTGTGAAAAAAAAGCCTGGCGTTTGTTCTATCCATTCTAGCAGCTACTATAAGATATATATATATATTGTATTATCCAAAGCAACGGTTGGACTTTGAATCTGGCTCAAATAAATGAATCATCCCGCCTATATAGAAGACAGAGCATCATCTCAGGTCACGTGTGCTCTACGATCCCTTTATTGTCTGTGTCGTTGGGAAATGTGGCTAATGTGGCCTATGTGTAAAAACTGGAGTACACGGACAAGGCACACGATGAAACGCTCATAGAACATTCCTATTCTCGAGAAAATACTACCGTCATCGTCATTATATTAAGACGGTAGATTCTATCCTTTCTAGGCAAGACGATACTCCCGATTGGGCATGGTTGTGTGCGACATCTGCTGACAGGGCCGCCTAGTTAGCTTAATAAGGAAATCAACCATAGTACGCGGTGGACCCCAGAAAACGACCGGTTGTCTATTGTAAACTACTCCACAATCATTAATTGAATCGATAGACTATATTACAGAATTATACATTAGACCATCCCCAGCCCCTTTATTGTACATTAATCCTCCATACTAAGAAAAGAAACCCCCTCGCCACCGGTCTTATAATATCGTTTCCAGTTCCGGCACATCAGTCGACCAACTTCAAATGATTCTCGTTCCAGCTCGGGAATCTGAGTCTTTAGGCGATCTCGTTCTTCAACGAGTCGTTGGCGAGCTTTGATATCATGAGTCGAGGGGTTTGGTGGTAATAGGTTGTCCAGTGTTTTGATTTGTTTCTTGATCATGTTGAGGTGGGCCTCGATATGGCTTTGGCGGTCTTCGAGCATTTCTATCCTCGACTTGGACGATGAATTGGACCATGTACTTGATGTTGAAGCAGTTGAATCATTTGATCCTGTCGAAGTCCGGTCTCGATACCCTTGAGACATTGTTGACTGGGCGCCAGTACAAATCGGTTGAGGTGGGAGAACTGCTTGAGACGCGTAGTCGCGTTGTTTTTGTGATGGTGCCTGTCACGTGTCGCACCCTGGGAACAAGGGGATTTCAGACGCTCATTCCGAGTATCAAGCATCAAATAAAAAACCGGAATTAATATTCTATAAATTTCACACCAAGCATATGGAGCGATAACCCGATCTCGGCGATGATTTTTCTGGCCGATCGTCACATTTCCAACGACCTAGGTCAGGTGACGCTGGCGTTCTTTTGCCAGAAGGCTCCTTTTGTGCAACTAATTCGAAGGTCACCAGCATTCCATGTGAAGCCAAGGCAACAGAGCATCTTTATAGCACATTTTTATAAAATGCTCTATTAGAATACACATATTCGACTTTAATGACGGAAAAGGAATTTAGTCTAGCTTCTTTGAGAGGATACAGTCATTTTGATTGCTACACATCGTTGGACACCAAATGCCAGCTAATCCGTTTTTATACTTCATGCTGCGCAATGCAGAAAATCGGACTATGTATTGTGTGTCCTACTCTTGTTGGTTTTGCTAGCCACAAGAAATTCACGCAGATCACGGTCAAGGGCATCATCAGCTGAGCTATTCAAATTCACTCTCAATGAATGAATCGCGCAGTTCAAAGAAGATCTTGAGCTCTTGACCAGCCTCCCTCGTCGATTCGCCGAAAGTGGCTAGTAATGAACTGACCAATCTTTAAGTGTGCACAACCTGGCGGTGGAGGCTGGTTCGTGTAACTATCATCGATCCGACCAGATTTGGCAATGGTGTGGTCCAAAACGGTAGATCATTGGGACCACTCTCGACAACGTCATACCCAATTTGGAATTTGTGGTCGGTGACATTGCCCAATTAGGAAATACGGTCCAACCTCGCTTGGTTGGAGGTTAGATATGATAGCCACCATGGAAATCCTTTTCATCTGGTCGGTTCTTTCTTCTTGACACCTTTCTCTCTTTTTACTTACCGAGTCTTTCTTTTTCTTTCAATCGCCAGTTTTTGGTCGTCTTGGCTCCTTCGTTTTAGCCTTACGCTCTCTTAACCCAGTCTTTCTTTTTGCTGTGCTTTTACCAATGTATTCTGTCCTTCTTTTTGCTGCAGCCTTTGTTCAGACCGCGTTAGCTGCTGCGACCGTTCTTGGATCAAACACCACCGTCATCTCCAACACCACGGTCACCAACCCAAACTTCTACGACCAATATGGTGTGCCTTCTGATGCTTCAGCCGTCGTTGTCGTTCAAGAAGTCCATTATGTTTACGTCCAGGGCGACAATTGCGAGTGTCCTTCATCAGTACTCGCCCCTTCTTCGACCGGCTATCCTGTCGTGAACGTTGCTCCAACGGTGAACCAAGCAACGACCATCGTCGAGACGGAGACTGTCACTGCCGTTGAAACCCACGCTGGAGTTGAAACTACTAAACAGACCACTGTCGTCCATACCGAAACTACTAACGTACCTGTCGAGACCGAGACTCCATCGAAACCTCAGACAAAGAAGTCGGTCGCGTCGACAGAAGCAATTTCTACTACCGAAACCAAACCCCTCCCAACAACTACATTGTCTCCTATTGAAACAAGCACCGAGACAAAGTCATCAGAAGAGGGAGAATGTACCACAATCCTCGTCACTTCTATTATTGAAGGCGTCGTTGTCGTCTTTCCTTCTACTATCTACCCTACCGCTACTGTGGCTCCCAGTGCGCAAGAGACTACCACTAGCGTTGATTGTACGACGATCTACATCACCAAGACTATTAATGGCAAGGTTGTGGTAGAAGCTTCTACTCTTTACCTCGGAGAAACCGTAACTGCTCTTGCTGAGTCAACTTCGACTTCTTTAGTTAAGAAGCCTACCGTTACTACTTCAGTGGCTGAGGAAACTACAACTGCGTTGGCCTCGTCTTCTCGCGCCGGTGCCATTGATCCTGACGTTGCGTCGTTGTCCACAGCGCACCATTGGGACAACTCAACCGTCACCCGATCAGCTCGTCGTGCGTCAGACTCTTCGACTACATATATTACTAGTACTGTGACAGCCACCGACGACGAGTGGGTCTACGTTACAAAGACTCGCAGTGGAAGCGATGAACCGACCACTACAATCACGACAGGCACTATCGATGTCACTGTCAGCACGGTCCTATTCACCACTTCTCTTCCGGCCCAAAGCACCGAGTATTTTACCGTGACGCCCTCGGCAAGATTTTTCGAGAAGCGTGCAATCGAAGTAGTTTCTTCGGTGGTCTACTCCGTGGTGGAACTAGAGCCTGAAATCATTACCAGCCAGTACGTCGTCACGGTCCTTAGTGAGACGACAGTCTATCCTAATGGTGAACCTGTTACGACTTCCGTTCCTGTTCCTCTCACGACGACGACTGTTCAAGCTGCGACAACCTCACCATCATCTGATGACGAGGACGATGACTCTACAAGCTCTACTTCATCGCCAGAGCCAACAGCGTCGCCCAGTTCATCCCATACCGAGCTGCTGACGACTTCTCCCACTGCGACAGGTACTGTGGATGCCATCTATCTTTCTTATTCTCCTACGTCGACCTCCTCAGTTGATTCTGACTCCACAACTTCTTATTCTCCCTCCTCAACATCATCAGTTGACCCTGATGACTTGTCGGACCAGCAATTTGCTCAATTATACTCATCATGTTCATGGTATAGCGATGTCAGTTACATCACGGATTCTGCTTCCGCGACATCGACATCCACCATTACCTCGACTATTACTGTCTATTAATGGTTCTTTTAGATTTTGTACAGTGAAATATTAATGGTTTCTCGTTCGTGTATCTCTGCTCTTCGTAAGCAATACCGAGAACTCGAGTTGACTCTTTGATCCGGTTCTAAACAAGACATTTTACACTATTACCATCAGCTCTTTTACTGCGCACCTAATTGGGAGACCAATTGAAAGTACACATAAGAGCTCATCGCATCTGTTACATCTAAGGCGGGTCCCGGCGTTGCTATGTAAGCCTCTTTGTTTGACTATCCTCCACATTAACGCGCCTTGGCATTGCACTTGTCTTTGCCTTATACAGAGACGAGATGGGCTCTTTGGACCTAGGTTCTCCCAAGGTACGTGTTTCTGTTCTTCAATTGACTAAAACGACCCGTCACGGCGAAGTACGGAAGCGATCGCTAGCTCATCGAGAGGAGATCCTGGTCTTCCTATCGAGTCTCAGATACATAGCTGTTTTTGTTCTCATTTCAGCTTCTCTTTGAATGCGTATCATATGATACTCGGTCACGAATGTGTCTTTATTCATCTGAAGTCTATAGGAGATTACAGTCAGAGCCTGATCGCTTCTCTTTTCTTCGCCCTTTTACACTTTCAGCCTATTCGTCGCCCCCCTCGTTCCCTTCGTTTGTCATATGGTCCTTCCTTTAATTTTCCTCGCTTTTTTTCAAGAGTCTTATATATTTTTGTAGGTCTCATCGTGGTCTCCTTGGTGGCCTCATGTCTTCTATTCACTAGCATCTTTCTTTATTGGCTTTTTTACAATTACTATATCCCTCTTGATTCCGTTAAAATCCCCATTTACCTCAATTATAATACCTCGGCCAACGCCTACCCAATGGCCGCCTTTTCTCTAAATTCCGCTTCCAAATTAGCTCACGATGGGCTACCAGTGACACTAAACACGATCCGTCCTGGCCTCTCATATACTGTCATGATTGACTTGGACATGCCTCTAAGTGATACAAACTTCAAGCATGGCAACTTCATGCTAGACCTTCAGATATTTATCAAAAGCAAAAGAGACCCAGTAATAATTAGCGAAAAGTCAGATGGAGAAAGAGCTCGTCGGCGCTCGGATGTCCCTGTCATCGATTCTCAGCGGCCGGCCATTCTGCATTATAAAAGTCCACTAATAAAGACACTTTCCAATCTCCTCTGGGCACCGTTGTATATCCTTGGCTGGTTAGACGAATCAGAATCGCAGCAGATCATCATGGCTCGAGGCTGGAAATTGACATCCGACCAAAAAGTTGATTGGATACAGCTTCGGCTAAGTAAGCCAGTCGAGATTTACTCATCACATCTCATCCTTGTTGTCGAATGGGCCGGTATGAGATACTGGATGAGGAAATACTTCTTCACTTCTGCTATAGTTGGCATCTCCCTCATCTGGATGTCGCTCTTGTCAGCGACAGCCCTTTCAGGCCTTATTCTATATACTCGTTTCTCATCAAGTTCTTCTCGTCCCCCAGACTATTCGCAGACTCTTCCACCCGTTATCCGAGCGGATGATCCTGAAGCGGAATTTAGAGAGCAAGTTAAGCGTGCGCGAGCTATTATCGATGAACTGAAGGGGGATACTCGAGAAATCAAACAAGAAATTAAGACTGAAACGGGTGAGCTGCATGAAGAAATGACTCAACTCGCCAAGCTGGGCGTCAAACTCAGCGATATTGCAATTGAGCAAAATGAACGGGAACAAATCGAACAGGAAATGGGTAATGATGAAGGCAATACAGTCAAGCGGGAAGAAGAGGGCGAAGGTGAAAGCGCTAATAGGAAGGAGCTCGACCAAAAAATGAAGTCTG
The DNA here is from genome assembly GCA_003707065.3 of Trigonopsis variabilis. NCBI lineage: Eukaryota > Fungi > Ascomycota > Trigonopsidomycetes > Trigonopsidales > Trigonopsidaceae > Trigonopsis > Trigonopsis variabilis. Next base: position 173,290 of record PPXM03000009.1, on the reverse strand, counting down.
AAATAGAGGCGGAGGCAACTGTCACTACAGTTACCTCGACTGAAGAAGCAGGAACAGCAGGACCGAGTGAAAACACAATAGAAAGTAAGAATGATGCTAGCGCACCAACGTCTGAAGGAGATATTGAAACTCGAGATGTACGATAGGCTCATAGTTGAAGAGAGCAATAGGATTTCGGAATGAAAAAACCAAAGCGTAGAGGGTTATCGGAACATGTGATAGGAAGGTAGACCTAGCGAGCCGGATTCAATGATTTTATCCATCAAGGCGTTCTTGAGAGTGCTCGGGTGCGATGAAAGATCGTAAAGCGAGCAAAGATTTGAGGTCACCGTAGGGGAGGAATCTTTGGAGACAACTTGTACCAATTCCTCGATAGCCTCGGTAGGTTTATTTTGATAAACCAAGCAGACGGCTAAATTACACTTTGCTATTGGGTTGGGTCCAAGTTGACGAAGCATGGATTCGGCAGAGGAATATTCCCCATCTTCAATTAAAGCGATCGATTGCAAAAGCACTTTTTCGTCGTCAGGAGCTGCTATTTCTTCCTTGACAGATTTAGCCTGTAGGTATTGTTCTATCCAGTGGGAAGAGGCAAGGATGTCACCGACATAAAGGAAAATTAAAGCCAGGAGGCGGTATATTTTTGGCTTATAAGATTCATCAGAGCAATCTTGGAGCAAAGATAATAAATGACGGATGGATGTAGAGTGGTCTTTTAATTTGAAAAGGACAATGCCGACATAAATACCAAGCTCCGTCAAGCGGCCCAGCCATTCTCTTTCACTCAAGTCCTGGATATACTCTGACTCTTGCGATCGCAACTGGGTCACGATACGTCTCACTTCGAAGCCAATTGAGTAGTATTTAATCAACAATCCTGATAGGTTATCACTGTAAGACAACTGAAAGACAAGCAACATCAAATTCCAGGGATAGTCGATCAAAGTATTGTGATTTAAATCACGGATCCGGCACGCTTCAGTCCTAGCTATATCCAGTAGTCCAGCTTTGATCAAAGATTGTAAATGAAGATACCAAAGATCGAGGATTTTTGAATCATCTGTCGAAGATGATAGAATTTCCCTTTGGGATTTCCAAGCAGCTAAATGATACAGTTTAGACTCAAACATCTGATCTAACGAAAGCTCAGTTCGTTTTTGTTCAAGAGCTTCAAGTCGAGGAGGCACATATTCTTCCGGTAAAGGATCAAAAAGATCAGGATTAACAAGTTCTGTGAAGTCTTCCAGTCTCCTGCTGTCAGTGAGATCCTCTGAATGCATACCTCGAGTCGAAATCAGCGCTATGCATGCCGAGATGACGTGAGGAAGAGAAGTGGGAAGAGGTTGGACACTGAGGTACATGGCACCATTGATGGCCAAGAATATTTTACTTAAGTTTTTACGAACATACCAGACAAACACATGTCTGTTGCATACGAGAAGATACAAGATTCAGCTGATCAAAATTAAGGTCATCTCGTCATCACTGCATTGATGCCCAGAACACGCTACACTAAGACCAGCGCGCTTCATACAGCCGCTACATTTCGAAAGACCATCTCCAAGGAAGATATCGAATTTTGAGACGTTATTTTTTTTCGCGCCTAGATTCTGCATTAATATCGCTGACATTCTCTTGAGTCTTTACATTTCGTAAAGAGACCCTTGGGGTTTATCGCGAAATGTCTATCTATGAACAAACCAAGGCATTTTTGGATGCTCAAGCCGAGCGATTGACGCGCCCAATCGACGGTGAGATGATATATGAGTTATACCAAGCTCATAAAAGCCAAGGTTCTCGGAAACGGCGACATGAAGAAGACAGCGACGACGAGAGTGACGACGCAATCAGTAAGGCCACACTGAATCGAGTTTTGTATAAATGTAAGTGGTTTGGCCCTGCCTTTCACTAACATTCGAAGTAAACCTTCTCATGTCGCGTCACTATAAACGGCTGTTTTCTTCTCAGGCTATTAATCACGTAGCTCTCCAGATCCAAGCAGTGGAGCGACGATATCTTAGTCAAGATGAAACATTTTCAGGAAATCGTCTGCTTTTTCAGGATAGCTTAAATCTTCCTGATAATTTGAAACATTCCAATTTGTTGTCACCCGACAAGATCATGAAGATCTCATCACTTTTACCTGAGCTGAACGTTGATCCGGATCAAGACAAAGCCATCGTGGGTAAACAAAGGAGATATGAAGAGCTGCGACAAAAACTGATAGACGTGTGTGATGAACGCAAGGACAAATATGCCCAGTTGAATTATTGTCGTCTCCTAGCCGAGAGATTGGCTCTTCTTTCTCCCGTCCCTCCTAAGACCACCAGATCAATTATTCAGCCCAATATTGAGTATCACCGAGGACCTCTTGCAGAGGAGCTGGATCGGATGAGGATTACATTAACTAGAATTAACGCTAAACTGAACCAACGAGCGTCTAAGGAACATCGACGTTCACCTCCTCCTGACCCGAATAATGAACCCCCCATCTTTCGTCAATCTTTTCCTACAATGGACGATAAACTTAATGACCTTTTCTAAATGTATAATATCTAATGACTGCAAGATAAAATAAAATGCTAGATTAACTTACCCCAATTTTATATAACTGCGAACTATATAACCATCGCTCGAGTCCGTCGCTTCTCAACGATACTCTCACGATTGTATAATCCCCCCTGTCTTGGCCGCCGACCAGACCCAGTACCATTGCCAAAATGAGTAGCATCTTCGAGGCATAAGGGCTTACCATTCACCTCATAGTAGTAATTTGATTCGCATAGATTGTCGCCACATTCTGCACAAACCAAGCAAGATGGATGAAATCGAGCAGCTTGTTCGTTCTCAACACACGACCCCTCAATGGGCTCCTTACAAGCTTTGCATAAAGAGCCATTATGAACATGGTAGTCCCGCCGACACATGGGCAAATCGTTCCAGACATATAGACGATCTGCATCAGCTAGAAGACTCACATGGCAAGTGACGCATTTAAAACACTCCTTATGCCATCGACCCGTCAGTCTTCCGTCACGAGATCGCAGCGACCGTCCTTCAATCAATTTCCCACATCCTCGACAGTGTCCTTCTTCCACTTCACAAGAAGACTCGCGTTCAGAATGAGAAAGGTCTGGAGTCGGTTCTCGATAAGTGTTGGCACCATAGACAGCAGTGCTAGACGATGAAGTTGAGTGTGAGTGAGGAGGGGTGACTCGACTAGACGCTAACGGAGCTGCTAATGTTATAGAGGGAGGGTGAATCCTTGGCAATGTTGGCGCTTCCATTGGATTACTGCGGACAGACGAGCTTGTAGTATTACTAGCTATCGATGGAGACTTAGTGCGATGCGACAATGCCGATATGGACATTCGTGAGGTAGGAGAAGTTGTCCCACCAACTGGCAGCCTATACGAGTCTGGTGTAGGCCTTTGTGCTTCAAGCGAAGGATCATGAAAGATTCCAGGAGATTCAACCATGTCAGGTGCATCAGCTCTAGAATGTCGTGACTTGTCTGAACGAGACCCCGATGATGATAGAGACGAAGTCATAGAGAGTGGTGACTTATTAGGCGATGTATTAGCAGCCGCTTCGGAAAGAGAAAGGTCCTGAGTCTTCAGAGAAAGTGACGGCACCGAGATATCTTTTTCTAGCGGATCGATCTCTTGAGCAGCTTCAGCATCTTCGGAAGATTTTTCCATAGTATTTTTGAGCTTGAGAGGTCTTGGAGCGGCCGATCGCCGATTTAAAGAATCACCTCTACTAGGAAAAGAAGGCTGCTGAGTGTTTGGCTGCTGAATCGACAGTGGTTCGTCTTCGTCATCTTCTTCCCCATAATCGCTTAAAGACTGAGTAGATAAGCGAGCTTCTTGCCCTTGAAAGACTTCCTCATTAGAGCCATCATCGGACAAAGGAGATTCTAATCGCGGCGTATGAGGGTGATCCATAACAGGAGAGTACGTTGATGAGGACGCGGAAGCCCTTTTGGCCTTCCCGAAGCCAAATGGCATCCTTATCTTAAATTTCCCTTGCTTGGGAGTGGGATCAGGAGTTAACAGTAACCTTGGAGAAGCTGAAGGTATGTCGACCTGGTTATTTCTATTCAGTATTGTATGGGATGCCAGTTTGGGATTTGCTGCAGGCTCCTGGTTAATGCTAGGATGGGAGCCCTGTCGAGAGCGTGCGCTAGCAGGCGGTCCTTCAGGAGCCCGAGAAGAAGAATGAACAGAAGCAGCAGATATTGAACTTTTAGGTGAGGGGTTCGAGTAAGGAATATAGTCTGTGGATTTAAAAGATAACTTGCGATCATTAAATTGAGGAGACTGAGAACTAAGGGACGGAGAAGACTGCGATCGCACGTTCCGATTCACGTCAAACCCCGCCAATTCATAGACAGATTTGGCTGTCGCCCCAGGAAAGGGAGGAAACGGATAAACTAAGTTCCTCCCCGACATAGGAACCTGATCGATAACCTTCGAACATGCTGGAGACACATCTCCCGACGTCGACCCGACAGCAGGGGATGCCGATCTAAAGGTAAAAGACGAATTCGCAAGGTTAGAGTCGATATATAAACTTGGCTTCTCCATTAGTCGGCAGACGGTCTTAGGACTCGTTTGGTTTATATAATTCTTGATCCGTGTCCTACCCCAGTTTCAGGCACGCTGTATATTGGTTATAGGTTGCAGGCGGTTTCCGCTATCTAGAATAAAAAAAAAAAGAAAGACAACCAGTAGGAAGAAAAGAGAGACTTTTAGAGCGATGAAATTGCCGAAACCGTGGAAGGGCCTCTGTTGCTTTGATTCTATAAAAAGACCCTGATGGCCCTCCCCTGTCCTTGTTTCTCGCGACACTGGTCGATACGGTCACGTGAAGGCGCGCGTGAGGACAATTTTCATGTTTCTTTGAATTTGTAATGATCTAAAAGACAACGACAAAGATGTTGAGATATTAATTAAGTCACCATGAGGGTGGCTCTACAACCTCGTCTGCTTCTCGCACCATTATCTAGGGAGATGAAGGGATAAGCAACGCGACATTTATTGCCCTTTGTCTCTATCTGACACAGGCTCCTGGAGACAGTCTTGAGATCAACGGTGAGACGTGAACGAAAATTGAAAAAAAAGAGCAGATCATCTTTTGAAGAATGGATATTCATCAATCTTAGTCTTGTAACGAGTCACTAGCCCAGAGTTCCGAGTAGACCATAGGTGTACGCCATCAAATGATGACATACAAATGAAGGCTACTTCTATTATTCTAATGCAAGATTAAAGTTAGCCTCAACGTTTTTAACACGCTGACACTATATAGGTCACTTTTGATACCTCTCTATAGCAGAAAAGGTCCCTAGAGTTCTTGTCACATCGTATTCTTTCTTGGGACGATCGATCTTGCCTTATTTTGCTTGCGCTTTCGTGGGTGGTCAATTGAACGTAAAATCAGTTCAAGTCATGGTAGATTCTATTGTTCATTATACATTATCCGAGTCTTTCGGTCTTTCCAGCCGAGATTGCTTATCTAAGGCTCTCCGCTTCATTTTTAACTGGCTGCTTTAAGTGAGCTCGAGGGAGCTCTCGAGTAGTGAGCGTCCTTGGAAACTAAACTTGGCAGGGACTCTGGCCCGAGTCAGTGACAGTCTCGTAGTCATCTCAATTAAGCAATCAACACACGCGTTCTTGTTCCGGATCCGGATGGGACGATCCCGTGCTCCGTTCTGGCCCCAACAAGAAGACGTTACCCGGACGCGGGGCCACGTCCTATAAAAGAAAAGGACCTCGCAAGACTTTACTTTTCTTTTTTACACTTTTTCTCTTGAAGTTTGCACAGGAAAGCGCCTGTGCATTATCTTTACAACGTTTGCGAATCTATTAGGATCAGCACACCACCCTTATCAAAGCTCTCGCTGTAGCCCTGCCCAGGAAGGATCAACAGCCATATTATTTTTTTAATCGAAAATGGCCCCAATTGCTTCTACTTCGTCCTCTTCTACCCCTCATTCTGACCCTAAGGCTCATTCGGGTTATACATGCGTGCATGTAGCTTCTGATAAGGTGGCTGTGACTGAAGACTCTATCAAATCGACTTATGTCTACGAAAACGCCGTTGTTGAAAAAACCAACGACTTTTATAACGTTCAGCCTACAAAGACTACCTATGATTTCAAATTGGAAAAGAAAGTTCCTAAAACCGGATTGATGTTGGTCGGTCTTGGTGGTAACAATGGTTCCACTTTGGCTGCCACTATTGTCGCAAATAAATACAACATTTCTTTTGAGACTAAGAATGGAACCGTGGAACCCAACTATTATGGATCCGTCACCCAATCGTCAACCCTTAAACTGGGAATCGATGAGAATGGAAAGGATGTCTACGTTCCGTTCAACCACGTGGTGCCAATGCTTCATCCCAACGACCTCATTCTTGGAGGTTGGGATATCTCCTCCTTAGACTTATCCGAAGCCATCAAGCGAGCTAAAGTTCTTGACATTGATTTGCAGCACAAGGTTGCTAAATATTTGGCCAACTTCAAGCCATTGCCTTCTGTTTACTACCCCGATTTCATTGCTGCTAACCAGGGTGAACGTGCCGATAATGTGATCCCCGGAAATGATAAATGGGAACATGTCGAACGCATTCGTCAAGATATTCGGGATTTCAAGGAAGCTAATGAACTCGAGAAAGTTATCATTGTATGGACTGCCAATACTGAACGATATGCCGAGATTATTCCTGGTATCAATGACACTGCCGATAACTTGCTCAAGGCCATCAAGGCTGGTCATGACGAAATTGCTCCTTCGACCATCTTCGCCGTTGCTGCTATTCTTGAACACGTTCCCTTCGTGAATGGAAGTCCTCAAAACACCTTTGTTCCTGGCTGCATTGAACTTGCTGAACGTGAGCGGGCGTTTATCGGAGGTGATGACTTCAAGTCTGGTCAAACCAAGATCAAGTCCGTCCTGGCTCAGTATCTTATTGATGCTGGTATCCGACCTGTCTCGGTGGCTTCTTATAACCATCTTGGTAACAACGATGGTTACAATCTCAGTGCCCCCAAGCAATTCCGCTCCAAGGAGATTTCCAAGCAATCTGTTATTGATGATATGATTGAGTCTAATGAGATTCTCTACAATGACAAGAAGGGCAGAACCGTGGACCACTGTATTGTGATCAAATACCTCAAGGCCGTTGGAGATTCCAAGGTTGCCATGGATGAGTATCATTCAGAGATTATGATGGGAGGCCACAACACCATTTCCATCCACAACATCTGTGAGGACTCCTTACTTGCTACTCCCTTGATCATTGACTTGTGTGTCATGACCGAATTCCTCAGCCGTATTAGCTACAAGAAGGAAGGTGAGTCTGAATACGAACGTCTTCACTCTGTCTTGTCTTTCCTTAGCTACTGGCTCAAGGCTCCTTTGACCCGTCCGGGCTACGATCCCGTTAACGGACTCAATAAACAGCGAAACGCTCTTGAGAATCTCATCAGGGCCTTGATTGGTCTTGCTCCTCAAAACGATTTGAAACTTGAGGAACGTCTTCTCTAAGATGCTACCGTCTGATCTTCAACAATGAGTTTCAGGGATCTTCAACAGAACCTGTCTATATTTATCAGTGTATCTAGAAAATGGTCTGTAGTAGTTACAAAAGATCGTAGGTTGAATCTATTCGGCGCTGTGAGCTTCAAGCAAGCCAGCCCTTTCAAGGTCATCGCGTGATCTGGCCCGTTTCCCAGTCTGCTGCCGGTACTTGTAGAAAGCGTTCTTGAGCACTTTAGCTTCTCCTCTCAGGCGTCTCCGTTCTGGAGACCACGTAGGCGGGATGGAATCTTTTTCGCCGGGAGCATTATGGCTGAGGGTGAGCAGCTCATCGACATAGGCCGCATCCTCGGGGAAGTTGAGGTTGTGAAATTCCTTTCCAGTGCCCTTTACGGATTCTATAGCTTCATTGTCAGCGATCATGTCGGGTATTGAAGGGAGAGTGATGCGGTTCTGCCAGACGCGAGCAATATAGGCAGCCTGGGCTGGAGCGATTGACATTGGCAAGACCTGCTGAGGAATACAGATTATTGCCAGCGATGGGTCGTAAATGTAGATGCAATGGCGATAGAGATTAAGCGCACGTTCACCAGAAGTGATAATTGGATGAGGTCCAGAGTTTATTTCTGCCAAGGCGGGGAAAGATTTGAGATAACCCGTGCAGAAGATGACGGCGTCGATATGTGAGATGTGCGAGCCATCTTTAAGGATGACTGAACGTGACTCAGGTAAGAACTGATCAATAGGGCCAACATCGACGATATCGCTTTGATCCAAGGATGCCATTTGGAAGTTCGAGCGAGACGAGCGATAAAGAGCCTGCGCCAGAGGGGCGATTTGAAATGAAAGATCCTGTCCAGAGGCTGCATTTCCGATGATGAGAACTCGTTTTCCTTTATAAACGGCGGGATTTCTATAATATTTAGAATGCGTGATTGACCCCGGATGGAGCTTGTTCCATTCCTCGAGTCCTGGAAATTTTGGAACATAAGGAAGATCATATTTGCCACAAGCTAAAGCAATTGCATCAAAATACTCCACAGTTGGCGGATCTGTCGGCTGGAGAGTATTGGTCAAAGTCACCTGCCATTTATGAGTGATGTCTGCGCTAGCGGGAGGAACCAGTTTCCGGATATCTTTGACGGCGGTATTGAACTGAGTACAGTCACCTATTCGCTGCTTGGCGTATTGAACGGCGTAATCGAGAACTTGGTCTCTTGTAGCAAAAAAAGCGACGTCCTCGTCAAATGGAGAATCTGGATAAGACATTACTGAGCATGGGACATTAGAATCCAGATCATCATAGATAGCGCTAGGCCAGTAGGGTTTTCCCGAATCATATAAAGGCTTTTGGATGAAATTTGGGTCTTCTAATGGTACTCGAGGTAAATGATCAGTATTGGAGCTGTAATTCCACAGCCCGCCAAAACCGGAACGGCGCTCATACACCGTCACTTTCAAGCCCGCTCTCTTGAATATATCAGCCGTGGAAGCTCCACAAGGACCAGCTCCAACGACGCAGACCTTCCTAATGCTCATTGAGAGAGGTAAAGTTGGTTGGATCTTGAATGCTAGTCTGGGCTTATTCGGTAGCGCTACTAGCGCACTCCTAGCCGGACGAGTTGTACATTAAAAGTACAACTCAGTACAGATGCCTCGATTGATTCTGTGCAATTCGGTCTACTGTACTCTTCTTAGTATGCATCCATATGGATTAACTGAGATCATATGAGTCATTCTTATTCTTCCAGAATTTCCTCCTGCACATGCTGGTAAATTACCCTGACTACAATCACGCAGTCCCGAAAGAGCTCGTCACTCGGAATCCGAGTGGTCTCACAGCAACAGCAGCAGAGAGAACCAACGGCCTTGTCTTTTTCCTTCAACGGAAATGGTTCAATTGCAATCAATTTCTTAGGTGTTGAGCATTTTCAAATTGGGTATAGAGCAGCTGTCTGACTTTGTTTCAGTTTGTTCGTTTTATGGACAAGCGAAGGCAGAATCGAACGATTCCTTTTATTGATTCCTTTTCTCTACGTCGAAAGTTTGGTAGCAAACCGCCGCATGGTATCCGAAAAGTGTCACGGGGTTTAATTCCCTAGCTTGTCTCGCTTAAGCAAAGACAGCAACGGCTCGAAAACAATGAGTTAGAAACAGTAGAGAACAACGATGTTTTATTTTGAAACAAGAGAGAAAGGTTCTTTTGAAGTATTCGGTATTTCCGTGGTTGCAGGTTTTTTGTTCATGAGAAGCGGCAGCTGATGAGTGAGCAATAAAGATCGTAATACAAAGAAACAAAGAAATAGGACAAAGGAAAAGAAAAAGAGAGGTCCCCAAGTATAGGGTTAAAAGGATGGCGGCTTGTCGAGATTGTGGAAAGAATAAAGACAGTGCGGCTCACGTTGTTCTGCTGATAGGCCCTATCGCGTTATCAATATAAAAGAGCACAGGCCTGAGGAATCGATAACCGACTTGTCAGTCCTTTATACAATGCCTGTTCGGCGCAAGCGAAATATAGACCTGGAAGAATATCGACCGATTAATCGTCATGGTAGGCGATTCAGTCTAAGGATAGTGGTATACTATGCTGTTCTTGCAATTTGTGGATTTCTCGCTAGCAACTGGATTTATCATCATTCCGAGATCCTTCTTCGAATTTACCATGGATATGGACCTGTTCGTACCCTTGGGACCGCTAGGGACGAGATCAAGTTCTTGCGTTCCAGGATCGAATCTGAGCTTGAGAAATATGAACATGAAAGAGGCAAGAGGATTGATGAGTTCAAGTTCGAAGAGTACTTGATTGACTTTCAGGAGACAGGCTCTTCGTTATCGGAGTATCTCACTAAGATCTCGACCGATAAAGATATTGATTCACACCAAGGTAAGCAATTGTCATGGCTCTCAGTATATCTGACCTAACTCAGGTGCTCGATTAAGCACTTGTCCCCAAGTGGATCCTCTATCACCGAAACGCAATGCCGGGATTCTGGATAAAGTCAAAGGATTATTCCATGACCCTGAGTACCTCAAGACATCAGCCGAGCTTTTAGGCGGCCTGGTTAATATCCCTTCTGAATCGTATGATGATTTGGGGGAGGTTGGCGAGGATCCTCGATGGGATGTCTTTTTCGAGGTGGAGAATTATCTCAAGGATAGCTTTCCTCTTGTATTCGAGAAGCTTGAATTGGTCCACACCAATAGTCATAACTTGATCTTGACTTGGAAAGGATCTGATCCTGATCTTAAGCCCATCTTATTCACTGCTCATCAGGATGTCGTTCCTGTTCTACCTGATACCATATCTCAATGGACTTATCCTCCCTTTGAAGGGTATTTTGATGGAGAAAGAGTTTGGGGAAGAGGGGCATTTGATGATAAGAGTTCTCTGATAGCAATTCTCGAGGCAGTAAGCAAGCTTATCGACGTCGGATTTGAACCTACTCGAACCGTCCTAATCGGCTTTGGATTTGATGAAGAGGTCGGTGGGAAACGAGGGGCTAAAAATCTGGCTCCTTATATTGAGGAAACTTATGGACCTCTTGGAGTGCTACTAATGATTGATGAAGGATCTCCGATTGTTGAAAAGTATGGGAAACCATTTGCTGTGGTTGGCACTGGAGAAAAAGGATCTATGAATCTTCAAATCAAAGTTCACACGGCAGGCGGACACGGATCAATCCCTCCTGATCATACCGGCATTGGCATTCTCTCTACAGCCATCGATCTGTTAGAAAAGCATCCTTTCAAGTCTCGAGTCTCGCCTTTAAATCCCGCTTTTGGAATGCTTGAGTGTATGGATGAATATGGGGACGATTTTCCTCCCTTCATGAGCGATCTTCTAGCTTCCATCAACAACGGTAGTGAAAAGGCCGAATATCGTCTGGGAAAGATTATTGCCGAAGATATAAATACCCGATATTTAGTCACCACAAGCCAGGCCGTTAACAAAATCAAAGGCGGCATCAAAATCAATGCTCTGCCTGAATCTTCCTCTGCCGAGGTGAATATCAGAATCAGCGTTGAATCGTCCGTTGAGGAAGTCAAGCGCCATTACACATACCTATTGAAAGCCATCGCCTACCGATTTGATCTTGAATACTACCCATTTAGACCAGGGGCAGATAAGTCGTCGAGTAAATTCCGGCTAGAGCTGCGAGTGGACGGTAATGCACTTGAACCTGCTCCAGTCTCTCCCACAGGGTCTTCCGAGTTCAAGTTGTTGGCTGGAACTATTAAAGACTCCCTTGCCGATGCTTACGATAAAGAAATTGTTGTGACTCCGGGCATCGACACTGGTAATACCGACACACGATACTATTGGAATGTCACTGATCATATCTTTCGCTTCTTTCCGATGCGAATATCTGAACATTTAAATAACGCTCATACAGTAAATGAGTTTGTCGACATTCAGGAACACCTTCATGCGGCCCTCTTTTACTCTGAATTGATATTGAATGCAGATGAGGCCGAATTGCCTTAGCAGCACTGTTTAAAGGATTCTCAGAGGTATCAAATGATATCCCTGAGAACCCTTTAAACAATCTATAAAAATGTATAGATACATAATATGACTCCGTCCGTAGTTGGAATTCTTCCTCATAATACAACCTTCCCTCGGTGGCCGCGCAAAATATAAAGAATATCGTAATACAATATTATTTAATAAATGATCAAAATAAAATTTATTTATAAATAAATCATGAGTCTCTCTTGCATGTTGACCTCTATCTGGAAATTGGCTAAATAATTCCATAAATCACTGATCTCAATCTATGTCTTTAACTCCGTTGACACTATTATTCTGACAGTCTCCCAGTCAATTGGATAAAGACTTGTATACGTTAAGGCAATCGATTTCTGACAGTACGATTAACGAATATTGGGATAAACTAGACTATATTAGTCTAATATTCGTGTATGTATCGATAATAGAAAAGGCTATCTGTTATCCATCACTTGGGTCACCAATAAGAATAATCACTTACTGAGCCGAACTTACTTAGTGATGGTCAACACTAAGTTGCTTAATTTCGATCATGCTATCCAGAGTAATCTCTCCTGAAACAGATAGGACCAAATGAATGTACTTTTTTGTTCAGCTTTGAAAGCAATAATCTCCGTCAGAATACCAAGCAGCGCCTGATCAGAGCCATTCATCATTATGCCAAGATATTTTTAACCAGTAGCATCAGACGATCTTGTATTGACCATCTCGATAATAAATATAAATATGATGAAAGACTATATATTTAAACGTTACAGACATATAGACTTGAACCAATTAAATGAAAAAAAAAATTACGTTTTCAGGCGATTATTTAGAATTTATATTAATAAAAAAGTTCACTAATAATAAGATTAATATCAGAGAAGAGTGATTTCTCGGGGCTCCATGACCAGTACTTCCTTTTGTCTATGGAGCGATGGAATTATCAATAAAAGCGGTTTCTTGCATATCCATGAGACCATACGTGAGAAGAAGAAGACAATACGCTTCTGGCACGGCATTCTCCAAGACTCGCGGTAAATTTGATCATTTATTCATACTATTAACGGTATTTACCGCTCGGCATTCTTGGCTTTCTTTGATGACTACCACTGCCAGAAAACAAGAAACCAGCGATAGATGACGATTGACTAGCAGATGACTATGTAACCGAGTGATATTGAAGACGATATAGATTACTAACTACTTTACCATCTGGTTTGGCAGCGCTAATCTGAGCATGCAGAGTCAATAATCTATATCGCCGTCACTATCCTCCTCCGGTAAATAGTAGTCATCTGCTAGACATTTGTCATATGTGGCTGGTTCTCTTGCTTTCTGGGAGTAGATAGTCATCAAAGCAATACAGCACTTCCAAGTATAGGTCAGCAATGTTTAAGCCTTTGAAAAGAACGTCAACCCAACGAGACACAAGAGGCTGGAGCTCCCGAAAACAAGGTCTGAAAGGCATGACTGGCATAGCAATCTCAGGTGGAGGTGTCGACTGTAGGGATAGGAGAAAAGAACGTTTGGACCCACGCACAACCAAGAGGTCAAAAACTTGTTTGCTTAATGCGTCATTTACTTCCTTTAATGATCCGTCTCGCAGCTCGTAAGCATACATCAGCCACACCAGTACCCAAAGGAAAGACTCGAGCTCCGACCAGGTTGAGTAATCTGTTCCATTTTCCACAGCAGACGACATGAATAGCTCGGGGCTGAAAAAGTATCCGCTTGGTTGTTCTTTGTAATAAGTAGCATTTTCTAGATTCAATAGACATCCTTTCCGTCGTTCAGGGTCGTAGGCGATGTTTCTCAAACACACGCCCCGGTGTACTATCCCCAACTCTCTCAGTTGATAATGACCTTTTGTTAGATTTCACTAGCATGTTAGATTTTTACCTGTTATAGCATCGCGTAAGGCAATCAAAATGTCCTGAATACTACCGACAGAGGTGACCAGCTCGGCGCCTTCGTATGATAAAAAAAATCGCTCTCTCTCTAAGATTCTAGGGTAACCATGCATTCCAACTGGGACTACACGTACTCCTGAGTACCGGAGTGAGGTTTGTTCTCTAGGCCCCAAACCCCTCAAGTGGCAAGAAGTCCGTTCTAGATCTAGTATCTTGCTTCTCAGCTTTGGAAGGTATTTAGAGAACTTGACGCATCTCAACATGTCGAATTCTGACCCTCGATCGATAGGCCTCCAGCAATCTCTGAGCACAAAGAACTTGCCTTCATCGTCAGCGGTCTTGAAGGCAACGTTTCCAGTGCCAAAAGCCGTATCTGCGCTTTTCAATGACGTGATGAGCTGCAATTCTCTGTTGCTGAGAGTTTGAGATCGTGACCATGCCTGGTCAGAATTCCCCAAACCATCCCATTGAGAATATTGAAGAACGCAGAAAAAGTCCAGCAACTTGTCTTGATCTTTTACCACGTCGAAAGGATAAAAACAAAAGAGACCAGATCTGTCTAGCATATACGGGGATAATACATGGCCGTTCACCTGAGCGAAGAATACATAGTTTCGAGCTAGGTCGGTGTTGAGGACCGCGAAAGCCAACTCAATGACTTGTTCAATTCGTTCACCCACGTCAACGGTTTCTAGCTTGAAAATAAACCCAACATTCTCCGGGATTGCAAGGCGAGCCCTCGTAATTGCTAGATCAAGCACTCTATCACCATGACTAGTTGGAAGCTTCACGTTGCTGTCAATCCTATACTTGCTGCTAGAGGCTTTCGAAGCAATCGTCCAACATTTGATGAGATACGATGCCACATCTTTTTCATCGAAGGACGAGCAATTAGCTTCTTTCATGTTTTTGATAATTGAGGCAGATGGATATTTTCTCATCTCCCAACAATTACATAAGGAAGATTTCGATTTAGCGAACTCGGAGAAATCACAATTGATAGAGTATGTGTGCTCAACAAGTTCATTTTTTATGAGCGCCTGTGCCATCTCGGTCTCTATCCCAACCAGAGGTGTCTTTTCAAAGGGACTTCCTTTCTTTCCACATCCATCTTCCCAAACGATGCTCCCATATGTGGCAGCAGCTAGATGAGGTTCTGCTCTCGTAAGTGCCATGGACTCAGGGTGTGGTTGAGTTAAGTAGGTGGGTTAAACACCACAGGCTAGCAATCTTATAGTGTGATATAGACTCTACTAAATGACCTCCGCTAGGTTCATGTGAATCATGTATAAATACACTTTTACGCCCAGGAAGTGAAACGCATTTCCACTAGTTTAATTTATTAATAAATAGACACTGTATTTGCTATATGAGCTTTTGTAATTTCAATTCTTTTCCCTTTATGCCTGACCTGCTTAGAAATAGCTGGTCAAACGAGATTTATTTCTGTGGTATCGTCCGTTTTGCGCCAGATCAAACACACCTTACTATCCGTGCGGCGTGGCGGCGTACCCAGAGAACGATGACCTGTGCATTCCTCTTTCGTAAATAATACATATTTTGTCCCTTGGAATACAAAGCTTTGGCGATCGGTCACCAGACATTTGCAGCATGTCATTGTGATTAACAATAATGCGTTTTGTCAAAAAGTCAGGAGCAGCCGTCTTTTTGATAAATCTCGTGTCTGATCGTATTTTTATTATAGAAAAGGCAAATGTTGTCAGAAGTCTTGGACATAAAGGGAGCACAAAGGATAGAGAGACCGTCGTGAATGCCACCTTCCTGCTCAGATCAACTGTTCTCCAATCATATTAATGCCTTGAGCTTGGATAATGATTCATCAACTTCTTTGTTTACGTTTCGTTTGAGTAGTTCATACGAGCTTAGACATAAATAGCGAGGATAAATGCTTCCATTGCTCTCCAATTTTAAAGACATCCAACATTTCTCATCTTCTTTGATTTACAAATAAAACATCATGGCAAACAATAACAAGACCCTACTGCTGAAGTTCTTGGAAAGATACAATGTTCAGTTTGAAGGTACATAATAGGATTTAATAAACGTTAATGATTCCAGGATACAGCGACATCGTCGAAATACTTGAACAATTACCCATCCGGATTGTCATTAACCTACTAGAAACCTACAGAGCGTTTTGTGGATTCGATCTCGATCCTGCAGCCCTTGGGCACATTCTGATCCTTGGTTATTCGTTGTCTTCCGACTTTGAAAAGCAAAGAGTTATCGACTTCGGTAAACACTCGTCCCTTATATTTAATATACTAATATTTCAAGTGCAGTTGAATATTTCTGATTTGATGTCTGAAGTGCGAGAACGCATGATCCCAGCAGAAACTAGTTGCCTATCCCTTCTAATTGAAAAATTTGAACAAGGAAAGATATCGGATGATGTTATGTACCACGAAAGTTACGGGTCTCCGGCTCTGATGCGACTGTTAAGCCCTCATGCTTTAGCTGCTCAATATATAGGTCTCTTGGCGGGAGAAGGAGGTCGAAATAGCCTAGGAATCATCGAGAATAGAATTTCAGAGGCCCTAAATGTCACCGAAGCAATGACAATGATGAGGAACCGTTTGCCAGGTCACCAATACTCAATTAATTGTGATTTGTCCGAATTTCTTTACTTCGGCCCTTCTACTGATCCTTTCGATGAGATAATCTATCCACCAGCAGAAATTATCGAACATCTGAAAGATAGAAAGGTGAGTGAACCCTTTGAAGAAAGAAAGGTGTCTGGATACCTCCTAAGATACTGGGAGGCTGTTTCCAAATATGGTGAATCGTATACAACTTTCCAAAACGAACGTGTTAAGACTATTTATGGAGAGCGTGAATTCGATCTCGCTATAAGCCGAAATAACACGGCTACGACGGAGTCCCTTGTTTTTTTGTTAGATTTGCAAATGAGCGAAATTGTAGAGAAAACGTTGAGTCGGATTGCGGAATTCGCGTTCGCGATTTTGAATTCCGATTTGTCTCGGAATTATGTCTTGGTAGCTCAAGTTAATAATACCAAATTGCAAGCTCATATGTTGGACAGGTCTGGCCTTTTCTCATTTTCCACATTGGACATTAACGAGGATAAATACAGGCTTCTAGAACTTTTCTGGGCTATAAAGCATTGCTCGTTGAGACGTTTGGGCATTTACAACGAATGGGACCTACATAGAGCTCTGAAAGAGAAACATTTTCGTCAACTTTCACCTTTGAAAGTGCCTGATAGGCCTTTTGAGATCGACAGTGCCAGTTTCATGTTGGCCAATCGTGGTGGTGACTTCATTGTAGTCAAAGATTGCTGGAAGAATGCCGATTGCCCTACTGAACTAGACCTTTTTAAATATATCAAGAAACACCGGCAATCAAGGTATCTTCCTCGATTGCAAGACTCGGAAGACTACGAAGACGTTACGATTGACCACCTAGGAGCTTTTTTGGTGAAGAGCTCAGTTGTGCCTGTTGGCGGAAATGGCTACACAGACGCGAGGGGTATCCCTAAGGTCCTGAAAAGACAGCGCTTTTTTCTAACATACGAAGGCTCCGACCTAGTGAGTTCAGCTCACAGTATTCAAGATATCTTAATAACACTAGAAGACGCAGTAACTGGTAAGTGAGATAGCACCGTTCAATCTAATAAAAAGGACATCGTGATTTATTCGAGCTAGGGATATTACACCGGGGTGTGTGTTTGGCCAATATCGTTTATGACCAAGAAAAAAGAAAAGGATGCTTGCTTGATTTACAGAATTCTGTATTTTACCAGGCGACCCGACCGAGAGGCCGGTTTTTCGCCCCAGGGATATTCATGTCGCATGTTGTGAGAAGCGGAAAGGACTTTACAGTCTTGACTGAACTCGAATCTTTTTTTTGGGTTCTAGTGTGGCTGATGAGTGCATATGACTTGCAAGATGGATTGTTAATCAAAGTGAATGATTCCAAGACCGAGGAGGTCATTCAAAACTTGACTTCGTCGATCTCCAAGGGTGTTTTCCTTGAGGAACTAAACCAGGGTTTCCAAGACTCATCTCTCCTTTATGATGAATACTTCAGACCTTGCTTCAGGGGACTTTGGGATCTTGTTGCTGCTTGGGCAAGATTTCTTTTGGAACAGTACAGTACGAACGCGCATGCATGTGCGCACTATCTCTACCAACAAGTGCTGCTAAATTTGAGGATGGCTTATCTACAGGTAAGCAGGACTGAAGACAATGGATACTTTATAAAGTGAAGGCAATTTTATGGGTAGCGTACAATTCTCAAAGTATGCGGTGGTGAATCTGAATCTGAGAGAACTTGCCATACTAGTTTGGCCCCTTAATGACTGGCACAGGACTCTTCAACCATCTGGGATAATGAAACGATTGTAGTCCATGAATTGAGTCAAGTCTGCTTCCCTTCCCTACTGCCTATAATATAACAAATTTGATCACCAGCGTGTTACTTTCAGACACGTATACCCATTTATTCATAATATGTAAGCTCGCAGCTGCTCTGACTGCCCTAAGCTGACCATGTAGAGCTAGGAGTCTAGAGACCTTCGCCGTTCTCATTGGATGAATAAGTATCTGCTAGGTATACACCCAGGAAGTGAAATGCATTTCCACTAGTTTAATTTATTGATAAATAGACAATGTATTTTCTATATGAGCTTTTGTAATTTCAATTCTTTTCTGTTTGTGCCCTAGCTGCTTTGAAATAGCTCAAACGAGATTCATTTCTGTGGTATTGTCGGATTTGCGCCGGACCAAACACGCCTGTCCCTTTTTGGCTCTTGTCTGCTCAGATCAGGGTAACGCTGACTGGACTTTGCAGCGGTCTATTTCATTCTCCTTGCATGATCACTAAAAGAGTTCGCATTAGCGGAAGAACCATCGAGAATAGAGTTTCAAAAGCCTCTAAATCTAAACACTACCGAAACAAGGACAATGAACGGTTACCCTGTCACCGATATTCAATTGATTGTGATTTGTCCGAATTTATTTATTTCGGGTCTTCTACTTATTCTATCAATGAGATAATCTAACTACGAGCAGAAATTATCGAGCATCTGAAAGATAAAAAGATGAAAACCCATCGACGGTTCCTTATAAATACCCAACCTTTCAACGAGCAATGCTTTATGGCCCAAAAATAATTTTACAAGCCTGTCTTTATCCTCGTTAATGTCCAATGTGGAAAATGAGAAGAGGCTTGCAATTTGGTATATCAACCTGAGCTACCAAGAGATAATTTCGAGACAAATCGGAATTCAAAATCGCGAAGGCGAATTCCACAACCTGATATAATGCTTTCTCTACCACTTCGCCCTTTTCATATCCTACAAAAAAACAAGGGATTCCGTCGTAACCATTTATTTTAGCTTATAGCGAGATCGCTTCACGCTCTTCGCAAACCACCCTAAGACGTTTGTTTTGGAAAGTTGTATACGGTCTCCACCGCGTATTTGGGAATAGCTTACCAATATTCTTTCAGGTCTTCGATAATTCTTCCTGGTGGATATTTTATCTCAGCAGAAGAGCGAAATTTCAATCAACTCTCACATTTGTAACCATGTCAGAATGCTATGTATAGGAAACACCTTTGCTATTTGCGGAAGAAGCTCTAATAATAAATCAATTGATTGTAACTGAAATTGAGCACCGATCGTCATGTATAATTATGACACTACCCTTCCTCTTTGGGAATTTCTTTCGAGGTAGCACGACGGCACGCGTCGTCCAATAATAGGACGCGTGCATGTGCGCTACATTTTCGAAGTAAAGCGCAATGGACTCTTATTAGATATATTGGACTAGTAATGTAGTTCAGAGGAAAAGATACGATCATATTTCTTCAAGATTGCAATAGTAATATTCCCTTTGACGTTGAACTAAGAATCAGTAGTGGCTCGCAGGCACTATTTATAGTGAGGGGTCTAGTGCCCTGATGACATGCTTCTAGAAGAAAGGCTGAGTAGCGCCAGGCGGGAACATGAATAAAGGATTAACCTCGAGAGGGAATTTCGGCAACTGGTGAAAGTGGTTTTCACTAATATACCGATAACTCATGGAAAATGTGTAGACTTCTTTGTCTGCATGTTTGGAGGTAGCACTGCAGATAAGATGAAGCGCTACTTAGATTCAATGACAGTAACTATGACGCTGCCGACTACCACAAATGGTAATGTGACGTAAGCTAGAAGAAAGATGCTCTTCGACCGGAAAGAACAGGATTAAGAAAAGACAGATGAATAAAACAGCAAGAAAGAAAAGAATTGCCAAGATTGATAGCGGTGGGTCCTTGGTTGAGGTTCGGACAAGGAGGTCTAGAACCGAGACCTGGGGCGTTACCAGGGTAACCTGGCCCAAAAGAAAACAAACAACGACATCCCAGCCAAACACAACATCAACCCTCCACCAACCTTGTTTCATAATCCAGCCCAGACGTCCTCGACATCGGATTGAAGAAGTACTTCATCCCTAGCTAGACGGACATTTTTTTTATCTTCCACTTTATTATAACATCACTTTACCCTCCTGTCGAATAATCATGGGTGAAGAGAATGAGATCCCGGTCGTTGAGTTCCTCAAAGGTAAGTGAGCGATCGCTGGGGGCATGATAAACTAACAATCAAGATCGAGTGTACCTGGGCGCATTTGATGATGCTCCCCAGGATGAATCAGATATGATCTATTTCACAGTAGACGACTCACTGTTTTATAACGCCTTTCATCATGACTTTGGACCTTTTCATATTGGTCATTTATATCGTTTTGCCGTTACTTTACATGAGATTCTAGGCGTAAGTAGCTAGCGCTTATTTGAGTTGTGATGATTAACTCCAAGGAACCCGAAAATAAACACAAGGCTGTCACTCTTTATTCCGATACCGATCCGCGGAATCGAGCTAATACCGCTGCTTTGTTATGTTGTTACATGGTGAGTACGAAAGAGACACACCTGCTGACTTGCGCAGGTTCTCATTCAATCTTGGCCTCCTCATCTCGCCCTGGCCCCCATTTCTCAAATCACCCCTCCTTTGATGCCTTTTCGGGATGCCGGCTACTCTGTAGCTGACTTTACTATATCTATCCAAGACGTTGTCTACGCTCTCTGGAAAGCCAAAGAAAAAGACCTCCTTGACATTAAATCCTTCAACCTGGACCAATATGAACACTATGAGCAAGTACACACCGGTGACTTCAATATCATTTATCCCCATTTCATTGCCTTTGCTTCTCCTCAGCACCCTCTCTCGGAATCCGCTCACTCTAGACTCCCGTTTGCTTTCAAGTCTGTCCTCGACTTCTTCTCATCTAACAACGTCAAACTTGTCTTTAGATTAAACTCTCATCTCTATGATAAACGCGAATTTGAAAAAAGGGGTATTAAGCATGTCGATATGGTCTTCGAAGATGGAACATGCCCCACGCTGGAGATGGTTCGAGGCTTCATTGGAGCTTGCGAGACCGTAATCAAGGAAGACGGTCTCATTGCCGTCCATTGTAAGGCCGGGCTTGGAAGAACGGGCTGTCTCATCGGCGCTTATCTAATTTACGCTTACGGTTTTACCGCCCAAGAAGTCATTGCCTACATGCGTTTCCTCAGGCCTGGCATGGTGGTCGGTCCTCAACAGCACTGGCTTTATCTAAACCAAAACACCTTCCGGGAATGGCAATATACCATGAAAGTCTCGCCCCGAATGTCAAGTTCCCTCGCAGGATACTCGAGTCTGGTTCCAGCCTACCAGGCCGACAGCCACTTCCAACAACTTGGGCTTGGGTCAAAAGCGGCCGCCGCCCAAGCGGCCCGCGCCGCTCCGCGTGTGGCGCGAGATGTCATGGGAGGTGAAGATGGAGGAGGATTGCCTCGGACTCCTCCTCGCCAGGCGTCATACGGGTCAGTTACTCCCACTAGAAGCGTGCTTGGAGACGTGGAGGAGAGCAATGGTAACCTGCCCGCGCCAACCCCTGGACAGCCTCGCAAATCACCGGTGAGAAATGCGGTTCCTGCTCCACGCACTTGTTTATTTGGAGGAGATAGTACTGATGAGGAGATGACGAGCGACTGCGAGATGGAGGGTATCGAAAACATCTCGATTCAGAAACTGCGCAAGCCCCAACAGGCAAGATCAGTCAGTTTAATGTACGAACAAGATGGGCCGGGAAGCCCAACACGGGTAAGCTCCCGGTTGGCCTCTGGTGGACGACGTAAACCAAGTGCGACGCTGGGGAGCGCGGCGAGGATCAAGAAGCAAGTACCTCGGTCAAAAAAACGGGTGGTGACCGCAACATTGTGACGAAGTATTTGTACTGTAAGTTTTATGTTAAGATGATTGTGGTTTGAATGAACTTGTGGTGGAAGAGAGAATAGAAATGATATCCTACTCAGTTGGTGTAGAGGATGTACAAGGCCAGGAAAGCGAATAATGCCACTAAACTGCTCGCTCTTCGACCAATGCACTATCTCGTACGTTTCTCCTTGGACTGTATGAGTAGCAGGATGATAAAAAAACAGGATCTTTATTTTTCTCAAGACTGCTCTGTATCCTGTCGTCAAGTGACAAGAGTCTGTTGCGTTGCTAGGCCGAGGTCAGATTGTATCGGGCGGAGAAAGCTTCGACAGGCTCACCAGTAAAATTTTCCAATGGGCAAAGACAAGAAACGAAAGAGCGACATTGGAACAGAAGAAGGCACGGAGATATTGCCAGGACCTCCTGAAGTGAATGAGGATGCTGAATACGAGGCCAAAGCTGCTCTGGTGCTGCCCTTTGCTCATCCTTTGGCGACTCGGAAACTCAACAAACGGACGATGAAGACGATCAAGAAAGGTAAGGAAAAAAAATGCAAGAGAAGGTTCTAACGCCAGCTGCCAAAGCCAAGCATATCAAACGAGGTGTTAAAGAGGTAGTGAAAGCCCTGCGTAAAGGAGAAAAAGGACTGGTCGTTATTGCTGGAGATATATCACCTATGGATGTGATTTCCCATTTACCAGTCTTATGCGAAGATTACGGTGTCCCGTATATTTTTGTTCCTTCTAAACAAGACCTCGGATCGGCTGGTGCCACGAAACGGCCGACTTCATGTATTTTCATCGTTCCTGGCGGAGGCGCCAAGGCTAAAAATGCAAGTGCTGTTGAGGATTACCGGGAGAATTTTGATGAGGTCGTCAAGGATGTTAAGAAGCTCACTGTACCATAGATATTGACCAGTTTGGGTGAACGACTCGTGGGTGATGGCCTCCGGCCATTTGAACGTAGTTGTTTGTCTTGTGGCGATTACGAGAGATGTATGTATGGATGATTATATTACCCTATCAGCCGGTTCACATGACGATGTGTAGTATAGATTTCGTGTCCATTTAATCCAATCTGCTTCCACCGGGGAGACGTGTAAGTACCGACGAAACCAATCTGGATTAAGCTCCACCAACGCGGCCTTGTTTGAGACTAAGGAGATTATGGATACATTCTGCCTCCTGGGCGGGAATGCGCGGTTCCAGGACCCGAAGACTGGATGTCTCGATAGTCGATAGCGAGTTCTTATAGTCGCGGGGAGGAATGAGGGAGGAAATTGATGGAAGACAAAGAGAACCGTCAGTCTTGGAAGAGTTTGACGATTTTGAGGTGGATCTGTGGGGTTCTGGAGACGACGACGGAGAGAAATCGTCATCGGAATGAATTGAAAACGCAGAAGAGGATGACGACGGTTTCTGGTCGAACAGGGCGCGACATGCCGAATTGGATGATCGTTTCGATTTTTCAGGAGTAGTCAGGATTGGTTTTAGCCGTCTGGATGCAGGGCTTTGCATGAAAACTTGAGCTTTTCCGTCGTGAAGCATCGAAAGGCGGACGTGGAGCTTTTGAGGGCTTTCGAGCCCTGGTTTGACGGGCAAGCTTATTGTCCGCGTTAATGGTGGTTTAATGGTGGGAGGGGGAAATGATTTATTTAAAGAAGAATCACTTAGACTTGCCAAAGGTTGCCGGGCAATACTGTCCTTTGATGATTTAGGCGTCTGAGAAGCGGAAGAGCTCGAATTCGAGCTGGAGCTAGTAATTGATGAGCGTGAAGATTGCCGTCTGAGAGCCTGACGTTTATTTTGAAACCAGATCTAGAGGTTAGGGCGACTGGCAAGTATCACCTTGTGACGTACCTGGACGGCCTTTGGAGGCATTCCCACGCGTCGAGAAATCTCTTGACGTTGACCAACCGACGGCTTTTGGCATTTAGAAAACTCTTCTTCCAGAATCTGTAATTCCTGAGGACTTGTTCGTCGACGACGCTGACGGGCAAGTAAGACGTTGGTGATTGTCGGAGAGTTTTCAGGATAAGTATCTGGAGAATGAATTATAAATGCATAGGTGGAATTATTCAATTCCGACGGCGATAGCATACCAAACAAGAGAAACCACTGGAGTGCTAAGAGTAAAAGAATGGAGTTGCTATGGGAAGACTCTGTTTACGCGCGCGGTGCTACAAACAGGCGGTACGAGTGCTCGCGGTAACGGTAATTTGGAGAAATTCGACGTGACAATTTGATTTGATTATAATGTCTGGCTAAGAACAATGCTTTACATGTAGAATCTAACTGAGAGAGGGAGTAAGGTTTAATAAGGCACAGATGGGAACAAGAGTACAAAAGAAGGGACGCTAGCAAGGACGCTAGTGAGGACTTTGGAGACGACTGAAGAGACAACACGAGTGGATTTAGAGGACATAAAAAAGACAAGAGATTACACATCAGACCGTGATCATGAATGAATATTCGTAACTGCCTCGTCACCAAAAGCAACTCGGTCCATTTAAAACCGAGAGACTATGAGTATGTTCAGGCAACCTTTGTGACTTATGTTTTTTTTTCTGACTCGCCGTCATCTAATCGATAATTCGATATAGAACATATGTGGAATAAATGAAAAGAGAAGCCATTCCAACACTTTAGTCCTCGATCGATCAATTGAACAAAGAACAATTTTTCAAAACCAGCGACTTTAACTGAACGTTAGTAGTCTCGTGACCAACGTTAAGCGCTACGGATGAAGAAAGCACAGTGACCGTACGGAGTTTCCTGAAAAGAGCTGCTTAAAGCAAAGTCGCAGTTTATATTATACGACACTAAGCCATCTAGCTCCAAATCTATGCAAGTTGACCTAAAATGAATCGAGGACTGGTATGAGACCGGGAGTGCTGAACCGGCGACTACATGACAGTCTCTGGTGCCTGGACGGACACAACCCCGTTCTGGACACGTTCTCGAAAGCAGTCTCATACGATTTACTAAAAGAGCCATCCTTAATGGATGAAGGTGCCCGAAAATGACCATATTTTGCCGTGCGCGGGCCCTTTCCTTTGTAATCACATCTTTCTCCGCGTTGCTTCAAATTTTTGTCATGAACCTCGGTAGCGACTCCTCATCTCAACGTACGAGCGGGCTCTAGACCTCACGGCAACAATCCTCAGTGTCACTGTCAAATGCCCATATCAATCCTCGTTGGATACATGTAGGTCTAGACGATTCCCTTGTGCGTGTCCAGGGGGTCTCACACCAAGGGGTGATCAACGACTTTGGACGATCATCGGATCGTTTCGCCCACTGCCCATGGCGATCATGGTTATTCTCCAGGGCGGCCATCATTTTACGCTGTCTGAATTTATTCTACGCCCATTTTGGGTATTTTGGGTATACCCCTCGTATATCAGCCGACCAACGGTCTCTATTGACCACTCACAGGCCTGTCCTGGGAGAGCCAAGAAATGAGTCTGTCTCGAGTCATCGCTTAACTCGTAAGGCCAGCGTATACATTGGACTTCGTTTCTCGGGACTCCACCTCGGATTGGGGGTCCTTCTTGGCCTTTTCTCGCCGTACTGCCGTACTGGCCGCTCCAGTTGGGTTAGGGCCGTAACAAGCCTGGCTTATTCCAGCTGGGACTGCCATAAGTGTCTGTAGAGGCATCAAAATCAAAGTCCAGGCGAGACCGAAGACAATCCGGGAAACTGCATTTAAAAGTTTGTGCAGCGGTCGTATTTCACTTGCAATCTTTACTTTTACTCTCGATCGAACGAGAGGGTTTGGACTTTTGGGTTTGGGTGTTTTGTTCTTACCCGGCTTTGTTGTCCCATTACGACTTAGATGATAAGGCTCCTTTAGTCCCTCCACTCGTGGTTAAAAAAAACTTGAACCTCATCGTCATCCGAGCGCGAGGACAAGGTCTAGAGCCAATAAAGTTCCAGTTCGACTGAAGTCAACTCCTGTCACTCCTTTATTTTTTCTTATTCAAAGTCTCTCCTTCTATTGTCTCTCTCTGTTGTGGGTGTCGGCGGACATCTGAGCTAATGATGCAATCCAACGCTCGTTATCTTTTTCCTCCTAAACCATCATCTAGTCCCTCGCCGAAAGAAAACGGGTCTTTCTCGACTCAGAATGGCCCTCTACCTCCTCCGAGGTCGCCGGCAAGAAAGCATACCCATCGCCGGTCGGCGGCCATTTCTGTCGATTTAGATAACTCGGACGTGTTTGGACCAAGCCAGCAAAATTATAATGAGAAGCCTCCGGTCCTATTGACTCCGGATTTACCGTCTCCCAGCCTTGATCACACCGAGCCACCGGTGTCGCTGGACTCGTCCAGAGATGGTCTCAATTTATCTCCAAACCGCCAATCCAAAGTTTCTTTTGCATCCTGCCTGGAATATATTCCCCAGGCTCATACTCCTCCTCCTTCGATGGTTTCTACCGCTACTCAGACTAGCCCTTCTCCCGGGGCTCCTCATCGTCACAAGAAAGTCAAGTCCTGGACTGCGGGCATCCGGCTATTGAGCAAATCCAAAAAATCCCAGCCTTCTATCACGACAACTCCTATTTTTGAATCTTCTTCTTATGTTCCAACCACCGTTCTTGAGCAATCACCTCACAGTGACTCACCACACTGCCCCGCTTTCATCGACCTCGACGAAGCCCTAGGCTTCGACGCATCTGGTGATGGCACGAAATACGATCCTTTTGGATCCCAGCGGGCTTTCTGGGCTCCTTTTCATCGTCGCTCTGAATCGGCGCCAGAAATAGCAACTGTGGAACAACGGGAAAAATGGTCCAAGTATGCTGCCGCTAGAGCTGGCTCTCGTGGAATGAAACGCAAAATGTCTGCTTTGATCGAGGAGCCCGAAGAAGAAGACCCTTCGGCTCTCCTACCTACTCCAGAGGATACACCGCCAGACCTTTCTGAACAGTTTGAACCTCCCAGCCAGAGCACCGAACAGCGAGTTTCAAGAAACAACAGTACAGAAGGCCCAATTGGATTGGGTCTCGATGGAGATTCATATCGACATTTCCGCTCTCATTCGAGAACAATGTCGAGAACGCTGGCTAATGATCTTCAAGAGCCCGATGGGGATGTGCAGATGGAGAATGGCAAACAGTCGGTCTTTGGACAGGATAATAGCCCGGTCTTTTTCGAAGAAACAAAAGACCAGGGCTTTGCTTTTGGGGAGCCTGGACCTGAATTCCGCGATGATGAAAGCCCACGCTTGAATGGATATGACCCTGCAAGAAATGTTAGTGCAATCAGCGTTGCACGCTCTACCAGTGCGCTTAAGGATAGTAGCTCCGACAAATCAAAGGAGTCGGCTGCTGGCAAGATTAGACGGAGCCTGAGTCTCCGACGGCGGAAAAAAACCCATGAAACCGAAAAAATTATAGAGCAACCAAAGAGTATGACTAGTCGATTTTGGGGATGGATGAGAGGAAGACTACAATGATCAAGGAATATTGAGCATGCAAAACTTGTCATTATAGCTACGGTATTATGAGGAATGGCGTAAAAATAACACAAACATCCATCTGCATCCTGTAATACACAAACATCTTCACTTTTATGTGTAGATCGTCCTGGAAGCTGCAGTGTGATGGCTCCTTTCGATATGCCTGGTTGGGCTCCCGTAGGCAACGGTGACGCTCCACACTCACACCTCGACGCGTCCTGTTAACTATGGATCTTGAGCAATTTCTCGTCGCCAAAGTCTTGGATGACCAAGAAACGGTATGTATCATGAGACAACCTTCGCTCTAATCCCAGATCATTGCTCGTGAGCTCACTCGAACCAAAAAAATCTCTCTCAGTGAAGCGCGAAGGTGAGCCTATCTGCAGAACAACGTCTGATGGCCAGATCTCTTAGTGACGTCTACACGAAACTGACCTCCCAAGGTCATGATATCCATGCTACCTTTGTCATTGGCGGCTATACTGAAGCCAATCATGACAGTGATCTTCTCGGCATGAGTGTCTGTCTCTGCAACGATGACCAGGTCGAAGGTATGCCATCTATATCGTTCTCTTTTAATACATAGATACATCCAAACGGTTCGCTACAGTACTGTGGAAGGAGATTTATTCTCTACAGCCAACCAAAGTCTCTAACTGGTCTTTTCTATCCAACTCAGTCAACCACTCTCCCACCGATCTCACTCCATGCACGATAATAAACACTCATTTCCCTCAATCAATTACTCCTTCGTCTTATTCAATGCAGGAAATCATCACAGAGCAACAAAAAGAGACCAAGTTAGAAAAAGCTGCGGCGGCTGCCCTTCAGGCTAGAACGAAGAATCCTCCCAAGCCTAGTCCTCTAACGCCTACAGATGCTTCAATCAAAGGCATAGCAAAAGTCAAAGGGAGAAAACAGACGACAATACCAGAAGAATTCGATGAGGAAGAAGAGGAAGAGGATGAAAATGCTGGAAATGACCAAGACGTTGAAATGAAAGACGCCTCGACAGATAAATTATCCACCTTGTTTGATGAGGATATTCCCGCCAAAGACTCTGCCCATGAATCGAAAGACAATTCGGACGGCGAGAAAGAAGATATTGAATGGGAACGCTCTCCGTCACCCGAGTCCCGCGAGCCAAGTGCTGCGGAATCAGCCCCAGAGGAAACCGTCAAAGGCAAACGCCGACGTAAGGTGCTCAAGCCGGTTACGAGTGTCGACGATCAAGGCTATCTTGTGACTAAGAACGAAGAAGTATGGGAAGAGGTGTCGGACGAGGAAGAAAAGCCTCCAGCTCAAAAAGAGGCACGCCTTTCACCGGCAGCTCAACCTTCAAAGTCCCCAGCTAACAAATCCAAAACCAAAAAACCACCAAAAAATCAAGCCAGCATTATGGGCTTCTTCAAAAAGAAATCATAGTCGGGTAGGTATCCGGGCTCAAAAGTTAGCAGCCATGCGCGATCTGCAAGATTCTCCGCGTGTTCGATCCTCACATCCGGTAGGGCTCCGCACTAGAGAGGATCAGATGAGGCTTCCGCGTGGCAAGGTCTAGGATTGTCTTTGCGAATTCACTGTTACACCAAGAAAACCAGCCTAGGGGTCAGCGCATCCTTCTCATGTTAATACTTACTTCTTGTGTAGTCTGCGCTCTGAGCGACATTGACTGACTCGTGCATCAAGCCGAGAGAAGATGAGACGTCGGTGACCATATCGAGCAAGTGCATAATCTCTCTGTCATCGTCTGATGTTCGGATCGCGGTCAAAAGACTCATTGGCCACGCGTGCCTTGTGCTAATGTGGGGTCCTCCAATGCCGGCAAATGCAGGTCCTTGGAGATAGTAAGGGTTTCCTTCTTTGGACAAGAGCATCTGTCTAGTATTGAGGTAAACGGGGTCTTGGCTGGAACAGAAGCCAAGGAGGGGTAAAGATAAAAGTGAAGGAAGGTTTGCATCGTCCATGTTGATTATTCCTCCGTAGCCGTCAACTTCATATGCAAACACTTTTCCAAACACTTTATGTTCATAAGTGCCATGCTCCCAGACAGCCTGCTGCAGTTCTTCTCCCCGCGTCTGTACTTGCTCGGCAACCGAAGTCATTCCTTTAGCTTCAAAGACTTTGGCAATTCGTTGTAATTGCACGGCCATATAAGCATTAGCCGGAATGAAAAACTGAAGAATGGTGGCATCATCGGATGGCCTGAAGGCTGATCGGATGAGACTTGTATTAACATTAGTAGGGTTGCCAGCACCGCGTAGAGGTAAAGTTTCCGACTAGGACAGTTAGCTAGATACTCTTCAGTACTAAATGACATACCCCAATATCAGTGAAACGCTGGAAAGTATAGAATTGCCTTCGTTCCCGTCCTGTGACAGGATCATAAGTAGTAAGCGCCTGTTCCTGAATAAGCTTCCAGATTGACTGAAACGCAGTGAGCCAGGATTGAGTTGCGAATTGCAAATCACCCGTGCTTTCATAGTAGCTCGCCGATAGGTCCAGAAAAGAGGCCAGGGAGTCCAGCTCATATTTACATTCAAAGACGTAGGAGGGGTGATAGTTGGGATGAACTCTATCATCGAAATTATTGTAACTAAGACGCAAATGGCTTTCAATCGGAGGCTGAAAGGCGTTACAGTAGGGAGATCGCCTGACATACTGAGCCTGGAGGTTGATGGCACCAAGCAACAAAGTATCCAAATAAGGGTCTTTCTTTGCTAACGTATGGTAGTTGCTTAATTGGTGAGTAGAATCTCGCAACCACTCGGCGTTTCTATAGTTAGTATTCCCCCTGCTTGGTCCGTGACCTACATATCGCCAGTAACTACAAAAGTCTTTGGATCCTTGCCTTTAGAGTGCCACTTTATCGTTGTGTCCAAAGTATTAGGGAAGCAATTTTCGAATAATCGAGCCAGATCTGGATCTTTGATTCGACTGGTCACGTCTTGAATCACCTGCTCAATAGCTGGGGATTTAAATGTTCGACATTGTTCAATCGGCCGCATGTAAGGAATGTGTAATTTTCCTATGGCTTAGTTTGCAGTCCAATCGACACTCCTCCTCGCTGCATGCTTACCTTTACTGTACGGCCCGTGAGGCCGTTTAGAATAGCTCGTATAATCTGGACATTCTTGGATAAGAGGTTTCAAAACATCGCCGACAAATTGAAGATGGCTCGCTGAATAAACAAGCGGAAGAAGAATGAGAAACACAAGCATGGGAGCCCAGGCGATTGGGAGAGTAACAAAGTCGACCAGATCCAGATACCCCCAGTGGTAACGGTGGATTGGATATCCGCACAACATTCCGTCGTTGCGATATATACTGTCACGTGTGGCTGTGTTTTTGTTTTGACAGTTGCTGTGTTTGAGTAGCGATGTGTCTCAGACAATGGATACTTCGGAAACAGTGAAGCGTACGACTGTGTTCTAGCATGTTTGCCTGTAGATCAAGAATCATATATTGAATGTGGTCCACCATTTTACATTGATTCTTGGAGAGGAATGGCTTGCTTGACCTTATCGACAACGTTTGCTTGCCTAAAAGAGGATCATCCATCTCTTCCCTGGCGTTAGCTCTGTCCCCTCAGCGTAAGGCTGATCCTCTTTCTACTGTTTGCGCCATAGACATCACTACAACTCCAAACGGTCCAGGTCTAGCCCCGCTTATTACGGATAAATATACTTTGGGACACAAGTTCCAAGACCAGTCACTTTGCTTGATGGTCATGGAGTGGTAACCAATTAAAGCTGAGAACTTGCCCGGATTTAGAGAGAGGCGTATTGGTCGTCACTACCAGTCACGAGCTGCTTCAGATTCGATGAAAGTGGCCTTACGGGTCAAGCGTGTGATACTGTCACGGCAGTTTACTAAGGACATAACCAACTTCGAAAAGGCTTCGTAGCGTGCTTGTTTCCCTCCTATGAAATTCTTGATAGTATTTGCTCACCCGGAAGAGAGATCTCTTAATGCATCTTTGAGAGATGTGGCTGTGGACGAGCTGAGAAGGTTGGGACACGAGGTTCAGGTGTCTGATTTGTATGCCATGAAATGGAAATCGATAATTGATCGCGAGGACTTTCCGGATTTGGTTCCAGGGGAACGGTTGAAGATAATGGCCGCTTCGGAAGCCGCCTTTCGTGATAATCACATTCCAGAGGAGATCAAAAAAGAACAAGAGAAACTGATCTGGGCAGATGCTTTAATCTTGCAATTTCCTCTTTGGTGGTTTCATATGCCTGCAATCCTTAAAGGATGGGTCGACCGGGTGTTCACCAGCGGGTTTGGATATGCAGTCGGCCCTTATACTCCAACCCATCCTTTTGATAAGTATGGAGAAGGGATGTTGGCTGGAAAACGAGCCCTTCTCTCGATTACAATAGGGTGTAGTGCCAGTGAGTTCAGCCCGAGAGGAATCAATGGTTATGAAAAGGAACTGTTATTCCCAATCAGTCATGGCATCTTGTTTTACTTTGGGTATCAAGTCCTTCCTTCTCTTCTTTTCTATGAACAAGACAGCCTTGACGAACGCGGATTTGAGAAAGAAGCTCAAATCTATCGCCAACGGCTCAAGGACTTCTTCACTGATAAGCCAATTCCTTTCCGGTTCCAAAACCGCGGTGACTATGATATGCCTGATCTTACCCTTCGTGAAGATATTCTCCCTGGCGAACAAGGCTTGTCTGTGCACTTCAAAACCGAAAAATAGACAGTTAAAGATTGATCGAGACGTCTTATTATGTGCTATCTGTCACGATATAAAAAATATAAACCGAGTTATTTAACCAGTAGAGTATCATCTTCATCGAATGAAGAAAGTAGCTGGGGTTAATGAAGAAAGAAACAGCAGTATATTCCCGAAATCACATCAATATACCTATGTGCAGCAGACACAAGTTGGTATCAGTGAAAGTGACTGGTATAATGTTGTCGTCGCTCTCGTCTCGTACTAGGGTCGTAAGTCCTAAGCATCAGTTCACGCGTCAGCTTTCGACGATGCAGGAAGGCAGAGAACGCCGGAGAGTCGCGAATAACAATTTACTCGCGGTATAATGCTAAACAATGTCGGGGTAAATGTTCCAATGTGTCTCGAATGAACTCGAATTGACTCCCTGAATACTTAACGAGAAGCGCAAGCACAGCCAACATGCTGGATACAGTAATAACGTCGAAGTTGATCGAAATATTCCAGCAACGATTAGATTGAAAACTCAACGGATACACGCACAATATAGACAATTATTATCGTTATATTCTTCACGTGAGACTGTCTAGAAACTATGTCTCTTCCATTATTGGTGAACACAGTGAATGCAATGGCAGAGATCTCCTAGGTCTACATAAGCGAATGACGTGATATTATTTCAAGAACAAATTTAAGGCTTTTGTTTAAGACTAACTGGAGTGGTTACAAGTTCAATGCTGTTGTTATTTACGTGATCAAAGATAGCCTCTTCATAGGTTTCAATGGGCAGCTGAGTCTAGCAGCTGAAAGGATAAATTGCTCGACGGCAATGAATCAGCCTAGATTGTAAATATCCTGACTTTTTTATTTTTTATTTATCGTGCCGATATCGATAAGCCGGTGTATCGTCTTTCCCATCAAAGGAGAGATAAGACTTTAGACTGTCGACGAATGTTGAAGGGCAGCCAATGACGAGTGATAATTTTCAGCTTAGAAATACTCTCGTTATCAATCACGGCTGTTTGGACCATCCTAATGTGGCATCATGTCTTAAGATGCGATACCGCCTCGCCATTAGTAAGCATGGAAATCGACTTCAAATATCTTTGCAAGCGCCTTCGATATTCGTGACATGAAGTTTTTGATTGTGTTTGCGCATCCGGAGGAGAAATCTCTCAACGCGTCTCTTCGAGATGTGGCCATTGACGAATTGACGAAACTGGGCCATGAGGTCCAGGTCTCTGATCTGTACGCGATGAAATGGAAGCCAACAATTGATCGTGACGACTTTCAGGACCTAGCACCAGGCGAACGATTGAAAGTGACCCACGCTTCGAAGGTTTCGGCTCGTCACCACCATATTCCGGCAGACATAAAGAAAGAACAGGATAAGCTGATTTGGGCAGACGCCTTGATCTTACAATTTCCTCTATGGTGGTTTTATATGCCCGCAATACTTAAAGGATGGGTTGACCGGGTATTCACTAGTGGGTTTGGTTATGGGGTTGGCCCTTACACTCCGACACATCCGTCTGATAAATATGGAGAAGGCACTTTTGCCGGTAAACGAGCCGTTCTATCTATCACTATAGGAGGCGATCCGGGCGAATTCAGCGCAAGAGGTATTAACGGATATGAAAAGGAGTTGCTTTTCCCCATCAACCATGGGATCTTGTTCTATGGCGGATTCGAGGTCCTGCCTCCAATCCTTTTCTATGATCAAGATCATACCGACGAAGCCAGATTTGAGAAGGAATCCCAAATCTATCGTCAGCGGCTAAGGAATTTCTTCACAGATGAGCCAATTCCTTTCCGGTGCCAAAATCACGGTGATTATGATATGCCTAATCTTACTCTTCGTCAAGATATTCTTCCTGGCGAACAAGGCTTGTCTGTGCATTTCAAATCCGAAAAATAGACGCTTGGAAGATAGAATTTCGGGTTATCACATGTTTTTCCTATCTGCTACAATAATAACTATAACCTATAGAGCTATTTTATTGTAGAGTACCGGTACCATATCCATGATTCATCTCCAATGCCCCAAGCGGAGCTCACATTCGTGATCAGTAACAGTTTGTAGCGTTCACAGGTCCCACCGTTGACTCAGGGTTACCGAGCCGGCCAGAAAGGACTGCTACACGTGACTGTCGTAACAAACAGCCACCACGACGACGCAACACCTTACTGAGTTCATAAGAGCGAAGAAGTCATAAATAAAATGGTAAGATACTGAAGTCGACAAGATGCTGACAGCAGTCTGATAACGAAGAAGTTTATGCTGGAGAGGAAGTCGAGGTTGTTGCTGATGCTGCTCCTGCCGGAGGCATTTCCCAGGAAGATGCTCTCAAGGGTGTCCTTCGTCGGGCTTTGATCAATGACGGTCTTGCCCGTGGTCTCCGTGAAGCCACCAAGGCCCTTTCTGCTGGTACTGCCCAGCTTTGCGTCCTTTGCGAATCCTGCACTGAGACTCAATACGTCCAACTCATCGAGGCCTTGTGCAACTCTGGTAACGAGAAGGTTCCTTTGATCAAGGTCGCTGATGCCAAACTTTTGGGCGAATGGGCCGGTCTTTGCAAGCTTGACCGAAGCGGTGAGGCTCGAAAGGTTGTTGGATGCTCCTGCGTCGTCGTTAAGGACTGGGGTGAGGACTCTGAGGAACGCAACGTTCTCTTGTCTTCTTTCTCTGACTAGTGTATTATAAAAAGTAGTCACCTTAAGAAAAGAGACTGAAATGTAGCCTTTATACGTCCCTATTACCTGAGATCGCTCGCCTTTTTCTACTATGTGTCCTCCATAGATCTCCCGCGTTTCGTCGAAAGTCTCTTGACTGGCATAGATCCAAAAAGGGCTGACTGGATTGGTCTTGTTTGGTTATTAAAAGTATGAGTTGACCTTACGATATAGTTACGTTTGTTAGTGCTGTTATGCTCATGCAGTAAAGCTGCTATTGTTTGAGACTTGTCAAATTGACCTTGTCTTCTTCAAGCGATTGTTCGACGAAGGCTCAGCGGCGGACGAATGTGAGGTATTCAAGTAGAGAGATAAAGTAATTATTGAGACCTTAAACTCAATTAACTGCGCGAGGCTACTAATACGATTTCGCAGTCTAACCTGTAACGATTGCATCTTCTCACAACGATACTGCTGTAACAACTATTTCCCTTAACCGTTTGATCATGAGCGTGACCGATCGAAGAAGGGTTCTAGGGCCAAGTAATACGGTTCCTTTGACGTTTGCATCTTCTTCTCCGGGTTCTACTCTCCGACCGTCAGAACATGAACCGTTTGATCCACAGTCTATTTGTAAGTGTGAGGTGCTTACGTGTCATCTAAGATATCAGATCTAGAAACCGGGC
This sequence comes from Trigonopsis variabilis, assembly GCA_003707065.3. Lineage (NCBI taxonomy): Eukaryota > Fungi > Ascomycota > Trigonopsidomycetes > Trigonopsidales > Trigonopsidaceae > Trigonopsis > Trigonopsis variabilis. The sequence goes on along the minus strand of PPXM03000009.1, from coordinate 137,540 downwards.
TAATAGCCACTTGCCAAGGGTCAGCTTATTTGGAATATGGAAACATAAAAGTTCTTGCTTCAGTGTATGTACCAATGTTGTACTCTCTAGGTCCTAACCATCTTTAGCTTTGGTCCTCGTCCTATTCGGTCGTCGTTTACCCCAACGGCCAAGTTCACGGTTGAATGCAAATTTCTCCAATCTGCAGTCCCGCTAAAAGCTGTGGTAGAAAACCCTTCGACGACTTCGGCTATGAATGCTCAAGAGCGGGATGTAGCTGATTTTATCCAAACCTCAATCCGATCTTCTCTTCGTCTGGATGCCTACCCGAAAAGTGGCATCGAGGTCCATATAAACATCATCTCGGCTTCTACTAATCAATATACAAATCAAGCAATGGCAGTCAACGCTACTTCACTGGCACTAGCTAACGCTGAGATCCAGGCTTGGGACTTGGTCTCGTGTGCGAGTGCTGCCCTTCCTGAAGATGGGAACGAACCGGTTACCAATTCACTTTTACCTTATCCAAGTGACCATACAATTTGCCTTCTCAGCTCAATGGAAGCTAGGGCTGAAATTTCGGGCTTGATTGCCATAGCCTCTACGCAAGATCAAGAAAAGGTCACCGCATTGGTTGAGAAGACTCGCCAGGCATCGCTAGACACGAGAAAGTTCATAAACGCTTATCTAGCAGGTCTACTGGCTTGATCTAGATTGTATATTATTTACGGTTAGTATGTCTTTGGTTCATATTCTTGTAATGTATGCATCTTGAATACGAAAACATCACTACACCATCCATTCATTAGCGGTCCACTCTATATACAGTCACCCGACACTACTGGCTCAAGAGCCTTTTTTACTGCAACCAACCGCCTGGCAAGCCTCTCCACTGATCCATCGGAAACAATGACTTGAGGAGCTAGCTCGATTCCATACTCGGCTTGAACACCATACTGTATTCGGTTCAAAACTTCTTTGTCCTCATCATCGAGATCCCACTCGTCCTGAGCGGCCTGCGGAACTTCAACTTGAGCTCCGGAGCAGCACTTTTGCACAAGAGCGAGTAAATTGTCCTCTAAACGTTCAAATTCAGGCCCCTCCGTATCTTTAACAGGCCCAAGGTCGAAAGTTGGGACATAGATCTCCAACGGAGATGACACAGCGAGGACATGATGGCCTCCATCTCGATGATAACGAAGCTCATAGACACCTTGTCGCCAGTAGAGACTGCTGCCACTAAACTCCACCTGGCCTTCTTTTCCATCGTTCGAAATGACTCCGTCAACATGGTCTTTGTATCCATCTTTTGAGACTCCGCACCAGTGTCCTTTAGACGAAACGTTAGAGACTTCCTGGTTGGCGTTAGCCGAGACGGGGTAAAGTCCAATCCAATCTCTGGATGTCGCAGCTCCATCAGAAGTCCACTGGACCTTGATTGGAGTCCCAAAGGGAAAACGAAGAGGACCAGAACCGTTATGACCCAGGACTTTCAAGCTATAAGCGGAAAAGTCGACTTGAAGAAGATCTTCAGGGACATGGCGGATGATCAATCTCGCTGGATAAGAATAAAGTTTGAATCTAGTCGTATAAAGAGCGCCCTTAACCCCAGCTTGAATCTTGGGCGTTGTCTGCACAATAAATTCCTCGACCGCGGAAGCTGTCTCGCCAAAAACTTTGTCCAACGAGCCACTTATTTCTCGGACCTTTCGTTCAACCGGTTGCACCAGACGAGATTGATGAGTGGCTCGACGTAAAGACTTAGTCAGTCCAGCCTCGCGACGGAGATTGTTGCCATACAGCTTTCTCATGTGGGGAGCCTCGACAAGTTGAATGAAAGCGATGTTTCCAAGAGTCCAGATAAGAGCCAAGACGAGCAATTTCCAGGAATCGACGATTAGATAGGCGGCCCAAACGGTGGCTGAACCGATCAAACGCTCAGGGTTGTTGAGATACCGGTAGATTCCTGAGTAGGTCAATTGACCTTTAGGTTCAACAAAGAAGTCTCCGTAATACCAGCCATACTCGCCCAACGATTCATGTACACTGAAAGCTGTCCAGATATGCAAGCCAATCAATAGACAGCCCATGACTACTCGCAACAAAGCGAAGCAGCCAAATCCACGGAACTCCTTAATTGAGAGGACAAAAAGACTGTTATACATAAGGATCAAAGACGTGTTGTAAAAGACCTTCCAAGCATCCCATGCTTCTTGAGGATCTTTACCATATTTTAAGAATAATCGAGTCCAAGCCTTATCTCGGGATTGATTGCGTAGCAGGTATCCAAGACCGACGTTATGGATCAACCGCGATACCAAACAGAATAGGAAAGTCAAAGTTGTCAAAGGTTGAGTTCTAGGAAAAAAGATAGGGGCCAAGGAGAAGACGGCGAGGACAACGGTCAAGATATCTGCAGGCCTCGTAAGATCAAAGTTATCGAGTAGAATCATTGCAGGACGAGTGGGGTTCGACCGCGCCTCTTCTCCAATTGAAGAAAGTCTCTTGGAGCGCCGTGGCTGAGGAGGATTGTAGGTCTTTTCGATATGAGGGTTCTCAACAGCCAACAAGAACGCAAACTGAGCTGCGTGGGCTGCCAAAGACACAAAAAGAAGCAAATACGAACCCGCCATGAGGGACAAGCCATAGTAGCCAGCATAGCCGACTGAATACATAGGATGGGGAGCCATCTCGAATACGCCATCAAAGGTAAGTTCCACGTCTTCAAGGAAGAAGAAATCCCCCCAGAACCAGGCATAGTCATGCACAACGCGATGAGCATCAATTTTGACCCAGAGGTTAAATAAAGTCAGGGCGATCCCCAAGATCCAGCGCGATAGGTGCATGATCAGGTTATGATTGGGAGGGACTCTGAAACAGCAAAAGCCAAACAGACAGTAAGTCGTAAAGTCACACATCAAGATCAAATCAACAAGCCTTCTAAACAACAGCCATGTGTTGAACTCGATTGGAACTTTATCGAAATCATAGTCTGGGCCCATTGGAGTCTCGAGATCCTTTCGAACGATTTTCGAGAGCTGTGATTTGGAATTGGGATCAAAAATGTTGCTTGATTTAGCCCACTTCACCAACGTGTTATGCTCGGACTGGATTCGAAGCAGAATGCCGATTCCCAGGTTATACGCCAATCGCCAAAAGAAAAAATTCACCAAGAAGAACCATTTCGACAGCGGGCGAGGCATAAACACAAAGCAGGCCACATAGAAGGACAAAACTGCCAACACCGTCAAATCTGATAAACTCTTCTTGACTCGAGGGTCAAACAAAGACGACATCATATCGCTGGTCTTTGGAACGGCAAACACTGTTATCAGCACTAGTCAATAGCTTCAAAGACCTGCAAGCCCCATGGACGCTCGGACGCTGATCCACCTGCAGAACACACCGATCGTTCAATTGGCCAAGGGATCAAGTCTTTTATTAGATACAAAGACTCGACTCTCGCGTTTTGGAGCTTGCAAGCCAACTTATCTAAACTCACCTTGTCCGGAAGCCGTGCGACCTTGGACAACTCCGGGCTTTTTATCCGGCAGAACCGCTTCCTTAACAGGGATCTCATCATTCTTAGATCTCTCAACAGGCGAGCCAGTATTAGATCCAACACCCAGCTCCGTTGCGGTCATGGCGCTTGAGTATAAGGGAAGGACTGGAGAGCGCTACTCCGGGTAACGCTTGCGCGTACCCGACCCCTTGGCATACCATCTTGATCCGGTAACTTACAGAGGGAACTAAGGGATTCAAGTCGTTGCAAATATTAAAAGCCTTACACCATTACCTAAAATACACGCTTTCTCGTCTCTCTATTCACCTTCTGCAGCCACCTCGACAGGCTCATCGTCGTTCCACTCACTGTTTGGGTGGATCAAGTACACAACGTTACTGGCGGCATTCGGCTCGGATTCCAAGTGACCATCCTTTGACACCACCGTTCCAGACATGGCAATTAGTATATTATCCTTGACCATGCGCTTGATCACTTTAGAGACCAAGGCCGACTCGGTAGCCAGATCCTGGACCGAGTTGAAGTCATCTTCGTGGCTGCCTAGATACCAGTCGCGTAATTGATCCATGTTCTGAGGTGACTCCCCTTCTGTATCGAGTTCCTTGATGTGACGGACAATCTCCGAGACAATAGCCATATACTTGTCATAGGAAACTTTGGTCTTGATCGGCTCAGGAACGTTCAACTCTTGGTTGGCTTGGAGTTCCTGTCGGTCCCGTTCGATTTCTTCTTCCGGCTCCTCGTCATTCTGGTCTTCCTCCACATCAACCTCCTCATGATCCACTTTGATGATTGACTGCCGTAGCAATCCGTAAGCTTCTCGCACAAACGCAGGCGTGATGATCCTCATACAATTAGCTCTGGCAATTGCCTCAGACAACCGAACCATACTTTCAAGCTGTCGAACCGTGATCCTGTAGGAAGCCCTACCAAGACCTTGTGAATCGTCTGCTCGCAGTTCTTTATATTTCTCGACCATGAATTCGCGGGCAGCTTTCGTCATCTTGGGCTGAAAGGTCCTTGCATAGCGGATGTACCGCTGCAGCTGCTGAGTTGTAAAAGGAGCATGGACAGCTTCGTCAGTATGTTGATGTAATTCCACTAGCCGTGTAGCTAGTCGAGTGTCAGTCGCTTCGTTGCAGTCATCGAGAACCACAAAGAATAAGTCAAATCTCGACATGATGGGTGCAGACATGTTAATATTGGCTCGAAGAGGTAACCTGCGATTATAGCGGCCCCCAATGGGATTTGCGGCAGCTAATATACTCGTCCTTGCATTCAAGGTAGCCTGGATTCCTGCTTTAGCAATTGATATCGTCTGCTGCTCCATCGCTTCATGGATGGCTACCTGATCAGCTAGATCCATCTTATCAAACTCATCAATTGCACATATACCATTATCTGCAAGCATCAACGCTCCAGCCTCAATCGTAAACTCTCCTGTTTCCTGATCCTTAGCCACCGAAGCAGTCAATCCAGCAGCCGAAGACGCTTTGCCAGAAGTAAACACGGACCGAGGTAAAAATGAACACACGTACTTTAAGAATTGACTCTTGGCCGTAGCTGGATCTCCAACAACACAGATATTTATGTCTCCTCGCAGATTAATTCCGTCTGCGGTCTCCTTATGCACACCTCCCATCAACTGCAACAGAATCCCCTTTTTGATCGATTCGTGGCCCCATATCGCTGGTGCAATAGATTCGACTAACTTGGAATATAAATGGGGAGTTTGAATCATTCCTTTCAGATCTTCAGCCTCGGCAGGAGTCAAGCTCTTCAAGAATTCGGCTTGATCTTGACTGTCGGAGACAAAAGTAGCCTTTGAATTATCTGATTGGACCATGCAAGCCAAAAAGGCGAGCCTGTAAGTCAGATCACGGACTCCAAGTTCTTTGAGGCCGCTGACACCTGGATTCTCATCGACTTTCATCGGTTTCACACCTGGGATGCCCATTTGGGTGACATCAGGGACAACAATCAATGTTCCCGTAAACGTGCATTTGTCGCCTGCCTTTGCTCGATCTACTATATCGCCGCGAAGAATAACATCCAGACTATGGGTTAGAACAACACCAGCTGCATCAAACTCACTTGCGCGGCATCGATCCCGTGGGAATTTCGTTACTGTTCTCCTGGATTCGTACCTTCTGCCAATCCATAAAAACACAGTCACCAACATTCAAGTCCCAGTACCGCCTGTTTTGGCACATCTCATTATAGCAGACGTTAGGCTCTGTATATCGAAATGTCTGTTCCACATTATCCACGATAGTTCCGCATTGAGCACAAGTAAAGCTTCCTCGAAACAACTCAGGACGCACTTCACTAGTCCGGGTGGCCGTGGCACTAAAGCTCACTAGTGATCCTATTTTGGCGGTCTTGAGATCTCTGATGCGATTGATAAGAGGCAAATTATAGAATGATACTTGGAAGATCTTGTCGTGCGTTTCCTTGCCTCCAGAAGTAGCGGTGGCCTCCGTATCAGTTAAAAGTTCTGAATTCAATAAACTTGGCTCGTATTTGGAAATCAAATTCTTCAATCCTCGTTGAAGGAATGGCAAGAACCTCAGATAGTGTTCTTTAATGGCAGCAGCCAAATCGCCTTCATCAAAAGAAGCCAAATGTTCATAATCGACAAAGATTGTTCGTAAGTCATAGATGCGTAATCCATGGATTTGAGATACATAGTAAGAATCTCCGCTCTGATGATCTTCAGGATCGATAAAGTTCTCGAGAAAATATTCAAACGCTTGTCGCACACGCTCTCCAGTCGAATCAATTACCTTGGGAATGGCAGAAGAGTTATATATAGCGCGTCTTATAGTAGCCTCGCTAGGTCTTTCATCGTCTAAATCATGCTCGGGTTCACTATTAGCCTGTGAACTTGTCATTCGTGGAAGCGGTTCTCGTGGCCCCTCGCTCCCAATCGCCGGCGACGATGCATAAACTGGACTGCTGAGATGGTTATCATTTACACTCGAAGGCAATCGTCCTTCATCAGGAGGAGATGTTCCCTCATTCATTATATTATCGATCAAATCCGACATGACGCTTGAAAGGGATGGGAAGCGCGCAACGCGTTAGACCAGATTTAATTTCTTTTCCTATTCTGGAATGCTTGTTACCCGGCAGTAATCTCGCAACAGTGACATTTACCCTGAAGCAACAAGCTTCCACCTTCTGTTACCCGGAACTCATTTGTGCATTAATTAGCGTTAGACATGGATCACATGACAACCTATTCCGAAATGTCTTCGACACCAAAGATAACGCAATCATCGATGAGCTTGATCGAGCAGCACTGGCCCCACAATAGAATGTGAGGATGAACTAATCTCTCCTCTCGCAGCCCTAGTAAAGGCTCATCATGAGTATCTATTATCATTGTTACCCGGTTCGGCACTCAGGAGGCGGTAGCGCTTAGATGGATAAGGTAAGATCAAAGAAGCCATGATACTTCTCGAAGCACACTGGAACCTGGTGGGGCAGCAACAGACGCAAGTGACCGGCAAGGAAAGTCTCTTTAGAACGACAGGTCTCCCCTTTGATAAAGCCCACTGTTCTTACATTAGTAGGAATCGCGGTAGGCCGTTTTCCGTCGCCGTCGTCCTAAATGAGACGACCTACTGGCATCAACTAACCAGACAGGGAAACGACGTACCAATAGTATACGTTTGGCCACCACGCAACGAATAGGACTTGCTCTATAATCCACGATTAAGTAATATCTATATAAGGACCTGAAAGCCACATAACACTCCAACAACCATGGACAGTTTACTTAAGAAGGCTGAAAGTTACGGAGAACAAGAATTGGCTCAGAAATTTACTTCTGGTTCAGGTAACCAGCAAGGAAATCAACAGCAGAGCAGCCAAGGAAATCAAGGAAACCAGCAGCAAGGCAGCAACAATCAGCAAGGCGGCAATCAGCAAGGCAGCAGCCAGCAAAGAACTGGCGAGGCCAAGTACATCCAGCAAGGCTTGGATTATGTTGAGAAGAACGCTTTTGGCATCGATACTGCGCACAAGAGTGACAATCTGAAGAGCTATGAGGACAAGGCCATTGTGAGTTAACCCGACAAGCGCCGCTAACCCCAGAATTACATTGAGGGTAGAATGAACAAGCAATCCTAAGTCAATTGAATGGTCTTTCACTTTATGTCTTGTCGTAGACTTGAAATTCCGTCATTATAGCTTCGATCCGAGCTGGGACATCGTCACTTGTAGTTATCTGCTCACCGATTCGCTTCATCTGGTCATCTAATTTTATCGGCGTTCGAACAAGCGTCTGAAGACATTTTGGTCCTGATCCTAGCCGATAGAGACGATAGAGCCATAATTTCTGTCGGTCCAAGTCAGCTGCTACTAATTCGCCAACTAAACTAAACTCGGCCTTTATTATGGCCTTGAATGCCTCTGAATCTGTGAGGCCTTCCAACACGCCCGGGCGTACGCCATAGATCTCTGCCTGTTCTTCCATCATTTGCATCAAGTGGGTGGGGTCATGAGCACTGGTTGGGTTGGCTTGAACAAGAAAGTCGGGAGAGGTTCTGGTGATATATCCGACACAGTCTCCATCAACACTGGTATCTGAGGTCATCACCGCCTTTAGTCTCTGTAGAGATCGACGCTGGCGAGGCAGTCTATCGCGTGGCTTCACTTTGACTCTAATGCAGTCTTCATCCAAGCCAGATGATGCAGAGCCATCGTCGCTGTCATAATCGAAGTGGTACTGCACACTTGGAAGGCTTGGCTCGTCTTCATCCGCATTCATCGCTGATCCTTGCGTGGAGACGCTGGCACTTAGATAAACAGCCTCCGTTCCAGGAACGGCAGTTTTTCGACTCGAAGGAATCTTCCATCCCACGGATGTCTTCTTTAATGATAATGGTCTTGCTGGAGTCGAGACAGCACTGTTAGAGTCTGAAACGGTTGTAGTGACGCTTGTCTGGCTGGTATTATCGTGTAATCCCACCTTTCCAGTATCGACCTGTAATACCATATCATCAGACAAGGGTTGATGTTGTCGGTTCAAGAGGGACGTGACTAAGAACACCGCTTTGCACGCCAGAGGCATGTCATTAGAGAAAATGATCAATGGAGTAGTAGTTAAGTTGTGATATAGAGGGCGGCAACTGATTAGACCAGGGTTGGCAAGACAAAACGAGGTGATAAGAGCGCCTAAAAAAGCCAGGCCATGAGACTGGGCTAAAGCCAACGATACTGTAGAAAATTCATGCCAGCGATTTTGATGACAAGATACTCTCTGTGTAGTCAATAGGGTCACCAGTCGAGAGACAAAGTCATCCGAGTCGTCCGCAAATGAATGAGGGGAAAGTGTGGTTTGAGAACAAGCCGTCAAGGTTAAGTAGACGGCCCGTTCCAGCTTTCCGAGAGCTTTTGACACGCCTGACCAGTGATCCTGGATAAGTGACGACTCTAAAGGTAGCGATATAATCGCAGCGACAGCGTAGACAGGTGAACGCCCTCTGGCCCTGGGTAGACTGTCGCCCAGAGTTCTCGTAGGTTGCCAATCTGACGTGCTCTCATTGGGGATATAAACATCTCCATATACCTGGAGGGCTTCGATATTATAGGGATTAGAAGGCAGCGAAGGCAAGGTGGTACCAGTCAGGACAGTAAACGTCTTTGCTACCAGGATGGTTGACCGATCTTTGGGACTTGGCAGCGGCATCAAGCGAACGTTAGTTCCTTTGTAGGCTAAAGGGACCGTTCCAAATACATATTCAGTGATTTGTGCGATCGAGCATGAACAAACTTGATCTCCTAGACTATGCAGGCCAAGAACACTCTTCGACGGTGTCCTCAAAGAGGAGGGCGAGAATTCGAGGTTTAAATGAGATGGAGAACAGGGGGCAGTAGCGACTTTAGTTGAGATCCGTCGACGCGCGTTTAGTCCAGCAGGAGGATTTGAAACAGAGGTATTGGAACCCGAACAACTAGAAGAATCATATAAAGGATCCTTCAATTTATCAAAAGAGTCCTGAATCACCAACACTCGAATATTAGCCGAGGAGAAATCCGGAGGTGGATGAGGAAGAGGTGAAAGAAGGCCCGCCGTAGGATCCGCTTGCTGGGAAGACGAAAACAACCTTCCTAGCATTAATTACATTCACCAGACAGGATTCGAAATGAAATCTTCAGACGGGATGCAAGAGGCTTGAAGTGTAGTCCTGACGATGGACTCCACTCGACTTGGGAGCGCGGCTGGCGTTCGGGCGTTACGGTGAGAGTCATCATCTTTTGCCAGGCGCGCCACTACACCAGTAGAAAGTCTTTTATACTGCTATCTATACTTTGCTATTCGTTCACCAGACATGGTGACCAGGAATGGCCAGGAATTTGTGATCTGTGGACCGACTATGAAGCCGAGTGGCCGCGGGTCCCCGGAATCGGCTACAAAAATAGAACACAGTACGACTGCATGAGCAAGGATTGTACTTTACGAGTCGAACCTTGTTTCGATAAGTATATAATCCTTGCAAAAGATAAAATGTCCTTCCTGTTTTATTTCATTGGACTGGCTGCTCCGTCTTCCCAGATGAGTGGTCGAGAATCTGACTCGATCTCGATAATCTCTACATAAGCTCGCTTGATCTTGCCATGATATGGCAGAACTATCATAGATCTTTCTTGCTAGCAGTATAACACCAAGGGAATAACTGCCCAGTTGAATAAGCCAGTTCGAGCAGTTTCAATAGGCACAATTAAAGTCCACGAATTATTAACTAACTATCATTGCGAAAGTTTTTACAACAATTGAATCGATCTAGTAACTTTTCAAGACGCAAGTACTATGATCTCAGTAGTATTATGGAGACACCCACACCCAAGGTACTATTACAACGGGCAGAACTATAGCATAGTATTCAGAATGAGCTTATCACAACTATTGTACCATTTAACATGCATATTCGTCTCTTGCTCTAGTCATTAGTTCAGATGTCTCGCCATGTCGTCTCAGTCGCGCTACAGTGCAACCTCTTCCACTCCAACGCTTTCAGTACTATCACTGGCATCATTCCCTAATGGTATGTTGTGTCTACTGTCATTTCTGACCACCATCAGGCCGATCGATTAAGAGCTCAACAGCAATTTGAGCAATTACAGAACCGGTTCATCGGTGTGGGACATCCTGATATCACCAAATAGTAAGCAGTTGTGTGAATATCATCTAACGTTAGCGAATGGCAGTCAAATGTCCATAGAGATTCTTTAGCCTCATATGTTGGACACCCCCCGCTGATGGAATACTTTTCAATAGCATTTAACGAGCCAGTCTCTAAAGTCCAGACAAGATTCATCGAGGTAGGTTCAGAACTGGGTCTTACTGACGTTAGAAAATGGTCCATCCGATTGGACCTCCTCCTGATAAATCTTCAAATTAGATCTCTCTTCACATTGTATATTAAGTGATAATATTCTGGGATAAAATGAGGATGTAAGTGTCTTCCAACTGAGTCGTGCCCGCTCTCCCTGTAATGGCACTCTCTCTCTACAATTATGATCTCAACAGACCTAGTTCCAGATTGCAGTTTTCTCTCTCAACAGATCCATTTCTCAGACTACGTTCTCTCATGTTCATCCGCCTCGTGACGACGTAGCTAAGAACCGTTTAGCTCATCAACACAGCTGGTGCCTTTAGAAGTTGAACTGCGATAAAATTCAAGAATCTAAACTTTCAGACATCATAAGTAAGTGACATAAAACATGAGCTATAGAATAGATAGCAAATAGAATATCTTTCGCATAGTTTCGTTTCCAGACGAGTAGATCGTTACACCCTACTCTTGCCCGCCGTTACAAAATCTTCATGTTCCATCTTTCTCGTCACCTAACTACCATGAGTAAACCAATCGTCCATATAGCAAAAGGAGATTCAGCAGTGGATCTGTTGGTGAAATCGTTCTCCACTCTTGATCTCAGCGTCGAGGATTCAACTGCTCCTCAGGTAATCTCATGACTCAAGTGCTTAGCTGACGCTTCTAGTCCAGTCTTGTCCTTCCTACCTCTTCCCAAGTGTCGGGGTCCAACACTGTCTTGAATGGCTTATTACAGGCTATTGAGTCGTCATCTTCTAATCCGTTTCCAGCCCTTGATAATGCCCAAAAGGCTGAGCAAGCTCAATGGTTGACTTTTTCGTCTCAGTTTCCCAACAGGCTGGATGATCTTAATAAAACCCTATCATCTAGGACATATCTACTAAATACGACCAGCCCATCTCTGGCTGATACTGCTGCTTTTGCTAGGGCTCGTCCATTTGTTCAGAAATGGCTTGAGGAAGGTCAATCGTCGTTGGCTACGTTTAGACATATTATTCGATGGGTCGATTTAATTCATCACACGTCATGGCTCAAGTTCGAGCCATCAGACCTGCTCAAGATCGACGTCGATGCCCAGGTCCCACGAGAACTGAAGGCCAAAGAGCCTGCCAAGGGAGCCAAAGGAGCCAAGGAAGCCAAGGGAGACAAGGGAGCCAAAGGAGACAAAGAGGCCTCAGCTAAAGAAGGTTCCAAAGAGACTGCTGCCCAGGCTCCTAAAGGAGAAGGCGCGAAAAAGGAAAAGAAAGAAAAGAAGGAAAAGAAGGAAAAGAAGCCCAAGCCCCAACCTAAGAAAGAAGAATTGGTCATTACACCTGGAATGGTCGATCTTCGGGTGGGCTATATTGAGAAGGCTATCAAGCACCCCGATGCTGATTCTCTCTATGTTTCTACTATCCAAGCGGGCGACCCTGAGGGCCCCCGTACCGTCTGTTCTGGTCTTGTTTCTTTTGTGCCCTTGGAGGAAATGCAGCACCGTTACATCGTCCTCATTGCCAACTTGAAACCCGTCACCATGCGAGGAGTCAAGAGCCAGGCCATGGTCCTGTGCGCGTGCACTCCCGACAAGTCTGCAGTCGAGATCATTGCTCCTCCCGAGGGCTCCAAGCCTGGCGATAAGCTTTCGTTCGCTGGATACGAAGACATCGTCCCCGAAAAACAACTCAATCCCAAAAAGAAGATTTGGGAGACCGTTCAGCCTGGTTTCATCACCTCTCCTGATTTAGAGGTCCTTTACCGGGCCCCAGATGGCTCTGAGCACCGCCTCATCAACACCGTGTCTGGTAAGCCATGCAAAGTTCCAAGTTTGGTTGGAGTCCCTTGTTCTTAGATATGCATAGTCTGCGAGTTGCTGTAAGGAGACCAAAGTATCTTCCCCTTGCACATGGCGAATCTCTTTGGCTGTATGACCAGGAGTAATATCTGTACTCCCCATTGCTTCCGTAATTCTATCGCGGCGATGTGAACCTCGCCTGCGATGATCCAAATCCTTAAGGGCCCCAGAGATGCAGGGTCAGGTAGCGCCCGCACGTGATGGTGACAAAAAGGTCCCCGACACCACGCGGGACCGGGGCGACGAAATCTGACTAAGATTCACGAAAATGCCCATAACTCCGCTATGGTCTCCTCGATTTAGATCGAGGCTGGAAAGCTTGACTGAGCCTGTCCTGTTTACCTTGTCGACTGTGGCCTATGTTCCAAAAAGCGCCAATCCTTACTATAGTCGCCAACCTTCGGACGACGGTGCACCAGTGGATCGATCGTACGAGGTCCAGCCTCGATCGAGAACCTGCGTCTTTCGATCTTGGCTCTTCAATGATCCGTCCACCTCAGTGATGACTCTTTGTACCGACAAACGAATGGCCAAATTCACCGATATCATCAACTATCCTCCTCTCTCTAACTCGTCCTCTCCTTCTCTAGCTGTACACCCTCCCTACGAGGCCGTCTTTTACTTTCCCAAGTTCCAAGAGCAGTTTCGCTTCAAGGGGCGGATTCTGGTTCTTGATCAGTCTGCCGCTCGCGCTGAGTACAATGGAACGTCGTACCAGACCCAGCCTGACGGATCGTTCTACGCCCAACCTCCAGATGGAACAACGTGGACAGACGAGTACTTTCGTATCTGGAACAACCTCTCGCAAAGGATGAAGGACTCGTTTCTTAAACCGCCGCCGGGTTCGCCGCTGGACGACGAGGCAAAAGCGCGATTAGACGCTATCAATCGCGGTGTTGCAGGCAACAGTGACTCGCAGGCCATCGACAACTTCGTCGTGCTCCTTCTTCATGTCGATTCGGTCGACCACGTGTGCGTCCAAGGTCCGGGATCAAGAGCGCTCTCGACGCGGATATCTGCGGACGATTGGACGTTGGACCTGTTATGTCCTTAGTTTTGTGATGCCCTTGATGTACTCTAGTCTTTGAATTTAATCGTAATTGTAATTATAAGTCTATATATATCATACACGTGACCTATTGCTCACTTGCCTCCTGCGGGTCCTCTTTCACCTCGACTACTTCACCACTGGTTTTGGAGTCGGGTGCCGTAGTCGTATCTAGCTCTGGTGCACTCTTAGTCTCCTTGTCATCAGATGAAGCAGGGAAAAGCTCATCCTTCAGCCCAGGGATAAATCGATTGATCCTGACCCACGTCTCGTTCCACAAGTACCCTGGCTCCTCTTCCACTGGAAGATTGAAGACCCCAAGGGATGACATCACCAACAACACATTCTTCACCGACTCGGGGACGGCCTCCTCGAGCGTATCTCGTTGACCGCTATTCATCAGTCTATCCATCATATCCAAAATCTTGAGCCATAGATCGGTCAGAGAGTCTTGATCGCCAGGGTCGGCCCGGTTCAGATAGAACAAAAACATCTTGCATAGGAGTGACGCCGCCTGCGAGCGCGAATCTCCCATTCCACGCGGGTCTCGAGCAAAGATCTCTGGTCGCAAAAGCTCACTGGTCAGCGGGAACAGAATCTTCTCAAACACTTGTTCCCGAGAATCGAGATACCGTTCTCCGTGAGAAACCAAGTTGCGCTGGAGACATCCAAAGGCTTTGAAGCGAACCTGCCGGCATTCATTGACGCTCTGTCGCGCAAGCACTTTAAAGGCAGGGTAGTAAAACACTTCCCATCGATTCAAATCTGAACATCCCTCCCCGATCTCCATCAATCGTCCCACAAGATCAACACTTTTCAATGCCCTTTTCACTATCCCTTCCTCTTGTTCCCGCTGCTGCTTTCGGTTTCCTTCATTTCCTCCTTTCCTTCCGCCATCGCGTCCTTTCTCTTCTAGCTTCGCTCCCACTCGCCCTTGGTGGATAAAGAGATCCAATAATCCAAGCATAGGTCGAACGCTTCCAGTGTCAATCGAACCTGGCTCACCTCTAGTTAAAACTCCTTCCAATTTATCCCAAATCACGTTACCAGCCAAGTACGAAGACTGCACCTGAGTCTCGAGTAGATCCCAGAACTCAGTGCATTTCGCCACTTGTTCATGATGCTGCCCTTGAAGTAATTCAAACAGTTTCTTATTCAACGGTCCAGCCACCTTCGGCAGCCATTTACCGGACTTTGATGCTTTGACAATCGCACCGAGAACTGCAGGCATCCGTTCCCTGTATTGATCTTGACCAACAAGCCATACTAACATCACCGTAATCCGCCCTAGAATGGTCACATTTGTCGTGGGACTGTTGACAAGACCCAGCAACTTGTCAATAAAAAGGCCAGCTTTTGATTCAAATAGATCTGCGTTTCGAATTAGAATAACCATAGCAAGCTCTAATGAGAACATCTCAGCTGCGTCGTAGGTGCCCCGACCTTCTGCAGGCACTGACTTCTCATTCTCAGGGCGAGGTTTGTCGGTGCTGGCAGGAAAAGAGTCTAAAAGAACTTCCAGTAGAGCTTTGCTTCCATCTCCAGTGACTTTACAGATATTTGAGACGACTTCATCAAATCCACAGGTCGAGATACAGTCGCTCGCACAAAGAGAGCTCTCGAGCTCCTCATCTGAAGGCTCGGGAGGTTCATCGGCAGCATATGCACTAAGATAAGAGGATAAAGCAGAAAAGAGACCATTGTCTCGACTGTCGTTCCGCTTAATCACATTTTTAGCAGCGGCTCCAGGTAGCGGACCAAGGCCAAGAAGCTCGTTATAATCGCTAGGCAAGGGTGCATGAAGAAGTCCATTGGATATCAACGCCCTCAATACTTGGATCAGAGGCCTCCATCCCTTTCGCAATAAACTCTCTCGGCCAGATATTATTTTCACCAACACAACGGTAGCTAATTGGGCTTTGAAGCTTCGCCCAAATGTTACCGATAACTCTGAGACGGTCAGTTTATTAGCGTCAACCTGAATTTCAACATTTAGATCTGGATTCGACTTTGTGAGGCTCAACGTCGAAATCGATACCAAGCATGCCATGGCATGATCCAAGCATTCAGACACTTTATACGATGCCGCAACTTGGGCAATTTCATCAAATCCTGAAATAACGCGATGGAATACTGTATCATCGGTGGCAGAATAAAACACAAACGCCAAGGCAGCCACGATTGGCCGCCAGACATCGCAAAAGATCTGACAATCAAACTTGTTGGTAATGATTTCGATCTGATTATCCGTGGTCTTGGATTCCTTTACAAGAGAAGACCATATAGAAGACCATCCTAGGGTCTCAGGATAATCTTCAGGGACGACGATTTCATTGTCATGAATGGACGCGTAAATAGAAGAAATAAAATCATCTCCAAGGTGATTATGACTAATCACCTCTCTAATGTTCCGACGATAATCTTCAAGCTGCATGTGAACCTTGATCTGCGGGTTGTGGAGATCCGTGTTGAGCATAACCACTGAGAATGCAAAGACTAGCACATCATCACGATTAGTATAGCCCTGCTTATTTTGTTCGTAGTATATATCCGTGAAAGTTTCCATCGTCCGTTCCACCACCTGGCCTTCGCCAAACATCCGAAAAGAACCTAAAAATTGACGTAGAGCGTCATCGATTCTCACTCCAGTGAAGTCGAAATGTTTAGCATAAGCAACAAAGATATCCATGACTTCCGGCCGGCCAAAATAACGCCCAAGCACAGTCTTATCGAGCCCGCGGGTATTCCAGATTAAATCGGCGACTCCTTGGATATCATCAGCGCTCTTCACGAGATTCTTTTCAGCAGCATAAGCAATTCCTTCCTTTGGTTTTTGGTTGAATTTAGTAGCAAATTCTAGTAAGTGCCCCTTGCGGACGGCTCCTTGTTCTAGCGAGGCGAAATCTAAATCACACGAGCCACGATTCAAGCTTAGCCTGTCCACAAAGCCTGATAACAGCTGCAACAGAGCCTCTAAACACAATGGTGGCACACTGGTATTGGATTCATCCGCTGCATCTGGGAAGGCGTTTCTGGATAGAAAAGATGTAAGACGAATGCAGATATTATCCCGCTGCTCGTTCATGTCATAGTTGATAAACAATTCCGGTACCAAGCTTCCAGTCCTACAGAGCGCACACAG
Source organism: Trigonopsis variabilis (assembly GCA_003707065.3). Taxonomy (NCBI): domain Eukaryota; kingdom Fungi; phylum Ascomycota; class Trigonopsidomycetes; order Trigonopsidales; family Trigonopsidaceae; genus Trigonopsis; species Trigonopsis variabilis. The sequence continues at coordinate 120,671 of PPXM03000009.1, read as the reverse complement.
TGCTTCCATGAGAGCCTCTTGGGCGTCTCCGCTCTTAGACACTGGATTCTTTTCGTTACCTTTGCGATTTGGAGTCGATGTACCTGAGGACTTCTCAACAACAGCGGTTGCAATACCTTGGTAAATGATTGGATCCACTGCCGGATTCAAAGGGACAGGAGTGCTGATTCCAACGGTTGAAAAGACATAAGATAAAAAGTACTGTTCGTGAAGAGGAAGGGATGAACGCATAGTTAAGAAGATGGTTGTCAAGACCCTCACCGCGCTCTGCAAGACAGATAGAGAATCGGATCGTAACAAGCAAAAAAGATGATGACAAAGATGATCGGACACCAAATCATGAAGGGAAGGGTGAGATGCAATAGTGTGGCCAGCCACTTCAAACGCTACTTCAGCGATCCGTAAAGCTATGACTCGCATTGAGTCAGTATGCTGGCGGTTGTTTGGCTCTAGAATTGCAACTAAAGCCTTTAAGAGCTCATAGACAGCGAAAAGGCCGTAAGGGTTAAGGGCCAGGGTATCAGATGATTCAACGATTTCGGGCTGGTCTTTGGTAGAAGCCTCGGCATCGCTGGATTCTGGCTGCAGTGCTGAAGGTGTTTCATCAATATTCACATGATTTCCAGAATCAGATATGGTTTCAACATTCAAGTCGAGGTCATTTAAGCGCTCAAACACTCGATGACACATTGATAACATCACCATCTCCGCCGATCGCCGCAGTAACTGGGATAACTTTGTCTGACAGCACATACTCAAGCCAGTAGCCATCATTTCACAAACACTTTCATCTGCCAAGCTATCGCCACAAGCTCCACACAGCATTAGTTCCATCAATCGAAGGATTCGGAGCAGGACCACATCATCTTGGGTAGAGTCTGACGCTTCAAACCGGCAATTCGTGACTGCTGCAGATAGATTATACATTGCAATGGGTAGATTCGGCGAATCAGGCGTCACAATTCCAAAAGATAAGAATTTGCTGATGGAGTTCAACGCGACATTGGTGATGGCTCCTGATACCAAAGAAGACAAAATGACCTGGAGAAAAGGATGAAACAACGCCACTGTATCAAACGATTTTATGTCTAGAGAAGAAGAGTCAGCCAAGTCCTGCAAAACCGTGTCGGATCATACCTGTACATGAACTCAGGTCAGCCTTGAGCTTGATAAAGTCGGCCAGCAACACATTAATCTGTACGTTAGCCCTATTACTGCTGATCCCATACCTTGGATCCTTCTTGACGATTATTCTTGAGACTCCATCGGGTCGCAATGCCTGATGCACTGACGTCCAGAGAAGAATCATTCCCCAAGATGGCCGTCACGCCTATGTTGGCCCAGCGGGCGTTTTTCCTCATCGCCCTTGTCACGGCCAAACACTCATTTACCGCAAAGGCTATTGGATCGATTGATATGTTGGTCATGCTCACAGGCCTTTCCATACCACGGCCGGGATAACGTCGTGGTAACGGTAGATTCTCCAAACCACCTGGAGCAAGCAAGCCCGTTGCTATCAACACGCGACTGGCTCTGAGACAGTAGTTGAGTTTTGCTGTCGTCTGGAGATATTTAAGCTTGTGCGAGAGTTATTGGTGCTAAGGCGATGATGACAGGTCTACAGTGTAAAGGGTGTCACCTAAGCTCGCCCAACAAGTTAGCTTCCTTCTCTTGTTGAGTTCTCATCCAGGAATGCATGTTTCACAACTAATTCCAAGAAATAATCACCTCATTGACAGCCGCGACTACAAGCTGACTTGTTATATCCTTTCTTATCTTGGCCTCTGCAGGATAGCCATGATCTTTAGAACTCCTCGATTGCAATATACGTACAAGAACTAGGAGATCGTATTACACGATGAATTATACGTATCAAATAACAGCCATCAAATGTGAAAGAAATGAGCAGTGGCAGATATCTTTTCCATCGATAACGCTCAGCGCGTGGAAGAGTCAGCGGTTGCTAGGGATGGCCCGCGCAGGGAGACAACCAGATGTCTGTCTCGCAATCAGCAACGGTGCAATAGCACAGTCACCTATAGCTACAAAGGACAAAAGACGGCGGATGCCTAATTTATAACATCTGTGGCAATATCAGTAGTGTTCACTTGGCATAATAAACATGGCTCAAGTCCAGTAAAGCAAGCTTAGATCGTAGTATCACAAGCGATGGTGCCCCTTACGAGTTGCACGCAGCGCGTGTTAACAGGTGCAGCCTGGGCTCTACATAGCAACGCACCCTACTTTTTTCCTTTACTTGCTCGATCACCCTGCTCAAGAATCGCAAACCCGAGCGGTTTGAGGCGTGTTTCCTAGTATCGATCGGAATTTTCGTTTTTCTTTTCATTGAACGATCGAAGCAGAATGTCGAAGAGCGGCTATCAGAGCCCTTTGCCGTTCTCTAATGGAGCTGCCGGATCATTCAGTATATCTCCTCACAGGTGGGTTGGTTGTCGAACTACTGTTGACCAAAGGTTCCAACCGAAATCATCAAAAAAGCAGTCGGTCTACAGATATTCTCTGTTGCTAGGTTTGGTTGGGGTGCTCTATATCACCTATCATGCGCTGAAAATCGTCTCGCTGGCATGGACGCGTCCGATCGAAGATCCGCTGGCCACATCAGTGCATTATTACGATCTGAGAGATTTCCAAGGGACTTCGAACGGATGGGAGAACGAGGAGCGGATCTTGATGTGTGTTCCTTTGCGAGACGCAGCCCAACATCTCCCAATGTTTTTTTCTCATCTAAGAAACTTGACCTATCCCCATAATCTTATTGACATGGCTTTCCTAGTCTCCGATTCAAAGGACAATACGTTGGAACTTTTAAGTAAGTAATTCTATTCTCGCTTCACCCGATCGGGTGATGCACCAATGTTTTGCAACGCTCTGCAGGTCGTTGATCTGAAATACCAGCGGCCTAGACTTGATGCACTTTAAGATGTTTGATTTAATTTGCAAATCTCGCGTTTACCTTTACTGACAATGCAGGTGAATATTGCGATGAACTCCAGGGCAACAGTGACAAATCTAAGCGATTTGGGACTATTGACATTATAGAAAAGGACTTTGGTCAAGCGGTTGGGCAAGATTTCTCTGATCGCCACGGTTTTGAAGCGCAGGGGCCCCGTCGAAAATTGATGGCTCGCGCTCGGAATTGGCTTCTGTCGGCCAGCTTAAAGCCTTACCATACCTGGGTATACTGGAGAGATGCCGATGTCGAAACGTGCCCGGTGACTATTCTTGAGGATCTGATGAGACATAACAAAGATGTTATCGTTCCAAACGTCTGGAGGCCTTTACCCCCTTGGCTCGGAAACGAACAGCCGTATGATTTAAATTCTTGGCAGGAAAGCAGTACAGCTTTACAGCTGGCCAAGAGTCTGCCTGAAGATGCTGTTATTGTTGAAGGATATGCCGAGTATGCCACGTGGAGACCCCATTTGGCTTATCTCAGGGATCCCTATGGAGACCCAAACGTCGAAATGGATCTCGACGGTATTGGAGGAGTGTCTATTCTTGCAAAGGCTCGTGTCTTCAGGGCTGGAGCTCATTTCCCGGCCTTCTCTTATGAGCGACATGCCGAGACAGAGGGTTTTGGAAAGATGTGCCGAAGACTTGAATTCTCGGTTGTGGGGCTCCCTCACTATGTGATTTGGCATCTTTACGAGCCCAGTAATGATGACCTGAAGCATATGGAGGAGATGGAGGCCGAGCGCATAGAGAAGGAGAAGCAAGAGGCCGAGGAAAAGCTTCACCAAGAACGACTCAAAGCCGGCTTTGAGTCACCGAGCGAAGAAGTCTGGAAGAAAGAAAAGGAGCTCATCTTTAAGAATACCGAGTAGTGGTCGGGTAATTAGGCTCATCTTTTTGATGTTTGGCAATGTTTGGAAGGATCATGCATTCTGTCTTGTAGATTAGACTACACCGTTTAGTATAGGAGGCTATATCAGGTCAAAGTAGCAGTCTAGAGTGACTAGTAGAAACGATCGTAATTTCTACGAAAGAAAACTACTCGATGTTTATTCCAAGTGAAAAAAATAACGATCATGACCAACGCGTCTGTTATCATCTGTGATCACAATCGATAGTTGGTCCACTGGTTGCAATCGTTACAGCGCTACGCTAGCAGATGAACATCTCTTGTCAGTGACTGAAACCAGAGATCATTTGAGACAGACTGAATCTTTAAGAGCAATAACCTGACGAGATAGTGGAACTACACAGCTGGGTTGCTATTTTGACACCTTGAAACCGAGTCAATGGTCCAGGAACGGGCATCAAGGCATGCACCCAAGCACTTGAGTTTTTTCAAAAAAGGCCACCGTGGTGCCAAGGAAAGTGAGAATACCAGTGAAGAGTCGACGAGTTCGGTGAATCAGGATCCTCAGCAAAGGTCAAGGCCGGACAAAGGATCCAATGGGCCTGTACCGCCCTCATCAGCAAGTCTAATATCCGACAGCACCTTGACGCCTTCTCAGTCACAAAACACGGCCAAAGATGACGGATTGGATGCGCTGTATGGGAGTCATTTCTCTAATGGACCGGTTGAGATCCCTGTGAGTTTCCATGATGCTCGAGTTTGCAGTCAAGAAGTTGTGTTATTGAATGCGCAAAAGTACTTTCCTTTATCTCGTGAAGGCGACTTGGCATGTATACGGTCTCCAGTCAATAAACGGCGGCTGTTTTTCTTTCTGACGAATCCTGATCCTGAGTCCCAGCGCAAGTTGCATAATTCGCAGGTAAGATAAGACTCTACAGACTATGACTAAGTCCAGCTATCAATACTAAATGGGGAGCTTAATAAATTACTGGGCCTTACTCCAAGAACTATTGTTCCTGTGACTTTGATTCCCCATAAACACTCAGTTGCAGCATCATTCGTTGAGATCTGTATCAAAGATATAAACCTGACACGTGCAGATATGTGGAGGATCTCTGAATTTTTGGTCGGTCAGCCGGTTTACTCTTTTCAGCGTATTACCGTCTTTAACAACATCCGGTTGGTAATCACCAATGTGTATCGGGACGGCCATAAGGTAAATCGTAATCATGAGGCTACAAACTAACTTTAGGTCTTTTCTGGTTATTTCGACAACAGTACCAAGCCTATTTTCAGGTCGGAAAGTGTCGATTTCACTATTTTCTTGCAAATGTCTGCTGAAATGTGGCATTTTGACGAGTCTGGGGAGATTATCTTTCATAAGGTTGTCAACTCGTTATTGCCAGAGCTTTTTCGAAGATGGAGACAGCGCGATATGCACCACTTGCTGACAATCGTCCTTTTCACCTCGGTCAATGAGTCAGATAACTACTCCAGTGACTATGGATGGGGTGAACGGTGTCCTACTGCCAGAGACTATTATCGAGTAGCAGTACACCGGATGAAAATCTCCAGATTCTCCGATATCATGGCTGCCTTAAGGTTGGAGTTTACAAATTTCCAGAAATACGTCCTGACTAGGCTCGATCCAAAGACAGGACTGGATGAAGTTCAAGGTCGACTTCTCCCTGCTGTTAAAGGCAATATCCTGGGAGCTATTAATATGTATTTCAGCCAGTTGGGTACTTTGACTCTATCCCCTGATTTGAGACGGACAGGTCACCAGCTGGTTCTAATCACTCCTGGAACAGGCTTGTACGATGTCGAATATGATTTACTCTACGATACTACGGAGATGCTGCTTGCCTTGGGTATTGCTATTGACTTGGTCTGTCTTAGTCGTCAACCGCTATACGTGTCTCCGTTATTTCGGTATAAGGATGCCAACGGCAAGGTGGCGTGTTGTATTCCCTTTACTGTCGAGGCTTCGTTCTGGCGAGGGGCTTCACTCACGAGAATATGGGTCCCGCGGTGCTCGATGTATGAGATCCAGATGATGGGAGTGATGGAGAATGAGCTTTCTTCCATTTCAGTTGCTTTTCTACCTAAGGCGCCGCCTAATACTGATCCAGAGTCCTTCATAGACCAATATGACGATCAAGTCTTCATGAAAGAAGCTACGCCAGACCGCGATTCTAGCGAGCCATTGCTAAATTCGTCTCGAGCAGGTGGAGACGACAGCCAAAGCCTTCCCCTTCCATCAGTATCTCCCAGATCTCATCAATCGTCCTTAGCATCCCGACTCTCCTTATCTTCCGCAAGAAGACCCCTTGTATCGGCCAAACGGTCTAATCTATCAATGATCTTTGGACCTAACCTTACAGTATCGAAATCTCAGCCAGTCGTTCAGTCCTCCACTTGTCACCGCACCTTGCCTTTTGCCAAATCCCATCGGTCGGCCTTGACTGCTCTGATGGGCTTTGGTGTTGATGCTGAATTGGCTTCTGATGCACTATCGGCAGTGCCGAATATTATTACAAGCCAGCAAGGAGCAAATACGTCTTCAGCCAATCAGCAAAATCCAGCGCTGCCTCCTCCTCATCATCATCACGCTGCATCTAATGAATCTCACCACCGATTTCCCATGCACTCTACTGCCTTATCTGCTAGTGTAGAACACGGCGGATTAAGTCAAAGCGGAGGATACGGGACTTCGAGCAACGGTCCATCGGCGCTGTCGGTCAGTGCCACCTCTGTCCAAGAAGAAAATGACATGACAAACCTCTTGTGGTTTCCTATCCACAACGTGTCAGAACCCAATGAATTCTCGGGTCCTACGGTGCGCTTGCACGGGCGATGGAGTGATATTTATACTCAGACTGTCCGACCCAAGTCGATGAAATGGTGGTCGCTCCTATCACCTGCGAACCTCCCAGTTACCTCTGAGGTGATACCCAGTGAAGCTCAATTGAGTCATAACTACGTCTTTCAGACATACGACGTGACTCTGGACGAAGACAGCGAATACGGTAGTCCTCGAGCTCTGGTGAGAGAGATGATCATGTTACGGCTGATCATGGGGTTTCAGATAATCACTGGACACCAAGTCGAGGTAATTGAGAGTAAGCGACGAGATGGTAATGCGTCAGCTATTGTCAAGTATATTCCTGAGGACTATTTTGGAATCAGGATCTATCTTTCTCGGAGCAATCACGTTCATCGAATCTCAGTGGATTGGGATGGACATATATCGGTACAGGTCTACCGGCGTTCGTTGATGAGGAGTATGAAACGGCAGGAATACCATCCCTGGCTCCAAGGTCGACTGGATACAGCCTATCGCCAGATCAAGGTTGAGTTTCGAGACCCCTTTGCGGGTGAATTAAACTGGAATCAGCTGGATCAGCGACTGGCTGGATATCATGATATGTTGCTTCACATCAGGGGGATTTTCATTAGTCGCTTTGTCATCATTCCCAAAGAAACTAGAACTCAGACGGCGGATGGTGATTCAATCAACCAGGAAGAGCTTCATCTGGAAGGACTGAGGCGCTTGACTCGACTATTCTATAGAAACCAGCTGTTTAATGACCCTCGTCGGGTGCGAGAAAAGAAGGAACTGATTGGAGTCCCCGAGCTTGCCTTTTATACAACCGATCTCAACACTTTCATCGAAGAGACGATCCATGAAGGGGGACTTCAAGGCTCAAAGACGTATTCGTTTATAGCTAAAAAGGGTCGTTTTGATCGGGGGATCAAATTGTCTGCCTTGGCACAAGAAATGCAAGGACCTCAAGGGATAAAAATGCAGGATCGATGGTGGCATTTGAATCTGCATTCGAGATGCTTCGTTGGACATGAGTTTGTGGTGTGGCTTCTTGAGAATTTCAGTGATATCGAGTCCACCGAGCAAGCGGTCCAGTACGGCGACCGACTCATCGATAATGGGCTGTTCCAACACGTTAATAACCGTCACAAGTTCCTCGATGGATATTATTTTTACAAACTCTGTCCAGAATATGCCAATAGAAAGCCAAAAGTGCAGGAAGAACAGCCGGGCCCAGACAAGAGCAGTGGCGAGCGCCATAAGATCGAGTTGAGCACTCATTTGATGTATAACGCGGACCCCGCCGGATATTCAAAGAGGCCTGAGACGTTTGCTTTGCATTTCGAGAAACTGTATAATCCTGAGAGCTGTTATCATCTCCAGTTGGACTGGATCAACACGACGCCAAAATATATCGAAGACACGCTCCAGGTCTGGGCAAGAACATGTGAACGATACGGCCTGGGGCTAATGGAAGTCCCTGTGTGCGAGATGCACAAGTTTCCCGAGCTAGAGAACCCGTTCCGGCAGCTGTTGAAGATAAAGCTGGCCGTTGCTCCTCCCGACGTATCCAAGATCCTGGTCCATTCTGGGCAGAAATATGGCTTATATTCGGCGTCTCATCCGGTTGTCCAAGCGAAAATCTTATTCCAGCGGCTGATTCTCGATCGCTTCGGTTTTCTTTTTCACTTCCCGGGAGCGCAGACTCTTCCAGCCGCCAGCAAATACAACGTCACCTGGTCATGGGGTCGGCTCGACTTCAAGTATCCTCAGTATATCCACAGGACGGGCATCTGTCTGGCCCAGATTGTCCCTGAACTTGGTCAGATCTGGATTCTCGATAACCCGTGCTACATGAACCGAGGATCGCCGCCTACGTATAATGGTCAGGTCGTCTCCAACTCTCGCCAGTTCAGCGTGAACTTGCGCAAGGATATAGCGGGATTTTGTGGCACTGAGGCTACCTTGCAGAGCTTCTACGACGACGTGTTGAAGGACATCGACGAGAAGATCAGAATGCTCGAGGATCAGCCCGAAAGCAGTGCCAAGGAAGAAAAAGAAGAGGTGGATGCAACTGAAGGATGACGGGAGTGGCAGTGATAAAGCCTAAAAATAGTACAGATCACAGTGCAGGGCAAAGATGGCGCTACGACGAGAGGGCGATCGTTCAAGGACCGTTTGCACCAGATTCCTATTGTATACTAATCAAACACAAGCCGTTCAGGTCCCATATCGGGCTTTTTCAGTAATTCGCCGCGGGACTGTCGCTGTTCTTGCACTAATTTCGCAGATAACTTTCCGCCCGGCTTGGCCGTCGCCCGGCTCTAGAAGGTCAGCACCGTAAATAGTCGTAGCTTACCAAAGCTGCCGTAGCCGCCGCCTGCTTTGCGTTCCCTGGACGGTCATCTCCAGATGACACGGAACCTAGAGACCGTCCATTATCTCTGTGAGCTGGTTTAGGCTTGGGGGGTCTAGTAGAAGGCTGCGAAGGAGGCGCTGTCCTGGGACCAGATCGAGGAGGAGGAGGTCGCCCAGGACCACCAGATCGTATCGGCCGGCCACCCGGAGGTCTCGTGGATCCTGGACCGTGCTGAGGACCGCCTAGACAGTTGCCCATGAAGTTGGGAAGCCGACGACGTGTATCGACAGTTGTAACAGTGCAGAACGCCGGGTAAGCCTTGGGAATATATGAGGTCTGGCTGGGTTGGTGCCAAAAAAAAAAGAACCAAAGTTAATTTCTGTATATTTTTCATATCTACTTGAAGCACTGTGCTTAGTTCCCGTTATCATGAGACGCCTCAATGAAGGTTGGTACAGTTTTACGGATAAAGTGTGGAGAGAATGTTCCAGGAACAGGCACCCGGCGACCGTTGAGATCCAAGCCGGCCCCGCAACGCTACATCTTGTCTTGCTGCTACGTCGAGCCCGTCATGTCTTCACCCCCAGACCCACCTCAAGAAGGGCTTAGTGTAGCGTATTCTTCCCTACTGGGAAAATGGACGTGTGAAACTGAGGACGGTGAAGTCATTGTATGGGATGGAAGCGCGTGGAAAGTGCGAGTGGACGATGGGGATGAGGCCCACGACGACCAGGTGGAGGAGCTTGAAGAGCAACTGTCGACCAGCGCCAAGGACCACGCGCACAAGGATTCAAAGAAAAGAAAGAAAAAGGAACCAGCTCAGGACAAGCAGGCGCCTCCTCCCAAGGCGAACTCGGCGATCTATTTATCAAACCTCCCGCGAGACATCAGTCAGGACGAACTGGAACGAACGGTCAGCCGATTTGGGGTGATTGCGGAAGATGGAGAAGGGAAAAAGAGGATCAAGATCTACGTAGATGAGGACGGGAACGCCAAAGGGGATGCTACGGTGGTCTTCTTCCGACCTGAAAGTGTGGATCTAGCGATCGACATTCTTGACGGTACATGTCTGCGGCCCGGGGAAGGCGAGATTCATGTCGAGCCTGCCAAGTTCCAGCCAAAGACTCAAGCAGCGCCGACGGAAAAGGGGCCTCTGAGTGCTGAGGAGCGGGTGAAGCGCCAGCGGCGGTACCGAAAACTAGAAAACAAAGTCTCAAGCTGGGGTGACGAAGATCCACAGACTCTCCTTGGTAGCGAATCGGTCCTGCCAATTCATCCCACCAAGGCTTATCTGTCCAATTGCTTTGATCCTGCCAAGCTGACTCCGGGTCTCATTACCGAGCTCGAAGATGATCTGAAAGAAGGCTGCTCCGAGATAGGTCCCGTGCTCGGTGTTGAGCTCGATCGCGCCGATCACAGAGGTCTGGTTACGGTAGTGTTTACCAATTATGCAGACGCCCGGAAATGTATCAGCGTGATGGATGGGCGATTCTTTGACGGGAGACGGTTAGGAGCGTCGCTCAAAAAGAACAAACTAGGCGACAAGGAAGACGAGGAAGATGAGGCGAAGCGATTAGAGGAGTTTGGCGACTGGCTGGAAGGAAAAGGAGAGGAGGGGGGTGATGGTGAATATAATGGCGAAAGTGGTCCAAGCACACATGACGAGCCTGCGAAGGAGCCAAAATAAGGACATGGAGAATTGATGTACGATAGTGGTCCAAAAAGTAGAGGAACTCCTTTTAGTTGGCGTCATCATCCTCATCATCACCATCACCATCTTCATCCTCGCCGTCATCCTCGCCGTCATCCTCGCCGTCATCCTCGCCTTCTGCAGTATCTTCGTCATCTAGATCTTCTATGTTGGGAATGATTTTGGAGTTGTCTTCAGGTTCATTAACCACTTCGTCGTCTGTCTCGTCATTGTCTTGGCCGTTATCGTCGATTTCGTCTTCATCCGATGATTCAGCAGCAGCGTTTGGGATCAAAGATCTCGGAATCTTGTTTGGAGGCTCATCGCCAGATTGGAGCGCTTGTTTCTTGGCTGCCTTCTCTGCTAAAAGCTCATTGTGGCCTAGATTAGTCAGAGTCAACGTATTTCAGAGCGGGTCACTCACTGCTCAGTTCGACCCGGATTTTGTCGATAAAATCGTCAAGCTCAATAGCTTTGAGTGCGGTATATACATCCTCGGGCGTAGCAGTCTTGCGTCCGGACTGGAGCACCACGTCGCTCACCCTGTCTGCGTCAGTAAATCCTACCAAAGCACAGCCAACTCACTGAGATCCAAGATAACTTATAAACACAGCGGCACTTTTACTGAGACCGGTTATGGCATCGCGCTGGATTTGAGAATTAGGCGCGAGCTGCTGCTTGGCAAGACGCGAAACTGTTCCGCGAGGAAGAGACAGATCCTAGACGTTAGACCCGGCAGGACCCAGCCCAGATACCTCAAGTGTAATTCCTGATTGCTGAGCGGCTTTTGCTTGTTGCTTTGTAGCCTCATTTGGATATTTTCGCCATCCTTTTGGCGGCATTGAGTCGAGAGGTTGGTGGGCAAAGGAGTTCGTTACTAGGAGTTCATTACTGCCCAAAGATCAGACTAGACGGCCCTAACTACAACCACAAGAGGGACACTAGCCAGAGTCCTAGATACTAACAGCGATCAATTACTGGTTCTTGTGAGCACAGCAAGACGAGAACAATCCCTGCTGGTCACGAGGCACGGCCCCCTAGCTTCACATCGAGGTTAAACGCACGGGGTATGTGATGTCTGTATCGTTTGAGGGTCTATGGGCTACCATGACTGCATTAGGCTAAATTAAAAAGAGCAGCCGGTCCGGAAGGAGCAGTAGCCGCCAGTCTCGTTCCGTTACTCTTAGTGGGATAGTCATCGCTGTCAGCTCGGGGCCGAGGGGGTGTGGCCCGCGACCGGCCAAGGCCGCCGAAGATGGCCTAATGAGAGACAATGTACAGGCGAGGCTACGGTATTCTCGAGTGGAATCTAGCTACGGTCGAGATCTCTTGCTGGTTGACTCGCAGAGGGAGGATATATAAAATGTCACTGGCATCTCAGTAGTAGTCGAATTTACTCGAGAGGAGAAAACTCCATCTGAATAGAATTATATTTAGAATGCTCCATAGCTACTAGTGGCGCCATTACGGCGGGTCGGTGTAGACGTTTGAGATGACCTGATCGCAATCGGCGCCGAAAGGTTGGACCGGCGGACATCTAGAGATCCTCGCAGTCTTTCGGAGCCGACAACGTTCTACTCCAACCCCAAATACGGGGCCGGAGTGGTGGCGCGAAATCAGTAGGCATTGTGCCGTCAACTGAACAATTTTCTCATGAGCTTCGGTGCTCGGCCAAAGCCGCACAGGAGCGCTCGCGCTCGGCACCGAAGTTGACGATGACTTGTTTCGACTCACGACCACCTAAAAAAAATGGCTGGAATTGATCGCGTATAGACATGGTCCGGTGGCCAAACAAGCGCATATTGACTGTATCTCGGAACCGAAGCTTGAATCCACAGCCGCTTTGGGGACCGAGCAAGCGGATGCATAATATCCTTCGGAGCCGAAGCAGGATTTATTTCAAGCTTCAGAACAAGCCACCGCAAACCCATTCTGCAATCGGCTCTCCGATATAGAAAGGGAGCCTGAATCGACCAGCTCGACTTGTGTCGATATCAAGAGCACAAGAATCACCTAGATCAACAGTGCTCTCACAAAAATCTCGCATCTGCGTAATCTTCAACGGTAGCACCCTCTCTTTTAAAATGAATAAGCTACGGTTCAGCAGGATTGATATTCTCGCGAATATTTTTTAAGTAGCGCGAGCGTACAAAATTAGTCCCGTCACTGGACATGATGAACCAGAGAACCCGTAGCTCCAAAGCTACATATATCCATCTTACTGGAAGATCCCTAAAGTAAATTACTGTCGAGCCCCCACGCTCATCCAGACGCTGGCTGCTTGTGGGGGGTCGTCACTGTGGGGGGCTCCTCTATGGTCTGTCTCATCGTCGCTAGGACCTGTACTCCACAATTGATCCATGACAAAGTACATCATCTACATCTGTGGTCCTTCAGGCTGCGGCAAGACGACCGTATGCCAGTTTCTGTCACGGGAATATGGACTGATTTATATCGAGGGAGATGATGTATGTCCACAGAGACTTCCTTCTAACTTTAGCTCCATCCCAAGTCCAACATAGAAAAGATGGCTCACGGAATTCCTTTGACAGATGAAGATCGAGAACCATGGCTAGAGCGCGTCAGGACTGTTCCAATCCTGAGATTGGCCGGGTGCAGCGATAAGTCTGAACTTGAGGAGGAAAAGACAGCCAACAATGAGACCTTCATTCCAATCAAGAGTGCCTATGCAGGATGCGTGGTCTCGTGTTCAGCCTTAAAACGACGGTATAGAGACATCCTTCGTGCTCACAATCAAATTGTCACCGCACAAGCTGTTCCTTCGCCGCCCTCGATTCTCGAGGAGTCTGTCAAGGTCCGCTTCATCTTCCTATCTCTGCCAAAGGATCAACTCATGGCCAGAGTTGCTTTACGGCACAACCACTACATGAAACAAGACATGGTTGCGAGCCAATTGCATGACTACGAACCGCCAGCCCAAGACGAAAAGGATGTAACTGTGCTCGATATTGGTGGAAAGACTCCCACTCAAGTCCGAGAGATGGTTGAAAAGATCGTCGACCCAATTCTACCCCGCAAACCCTCGGGCGAGACTGGTTCCATACAGGACCCCTCCGCTCCAAGCAATGGTACTACGAAATAAACAATACTATACCAATGACTTCAAAAACAATCAACAACCATGTCTTGATAGCCTGCTTACGAGCTGGTAGGCTATTTACTGAAAGAAACGGTCCGCTACGAGATGGACTCTATCATAGAATATTTTCACCCTAAATACACTGGGATTGCGTATTAATGTAATCGTACCAATAGCTTGGATGGATCCTGGACGTACTTCTTCCACAAATTGGCCACAGTTGCCATTGTCATTCCATCCACCACCCGATGGTCGCCTGACCAGCTCATGTTGACGACTGTCTTTGCTAAAATGTCGTCCGTCCCTGGCTTAAATCGAGGCAATCGCCGGGCCTGACCCAAGCCGAGGATCGCAACCTCAGACGTCACAACGACGGGGGCCACATATGTTCCTCCTACCGTTCCAATGTTACTGATGCTTATCGTGCCTCCTCGCAGATCAGCCGGGCTCAATCGCCCAGCGGATCCAGCTTGCTGTAACCGACTCAATTCCTTGGCTATCTCTAGAATCGACAAGTTCTCAACTCCTTTGATGTTGGGAACAATCAGGCCTTGCGGAGTGTCCATGGCGATACCAATGTTGTGAGACTTTCTCATTACCAGGCTCGGCTTATCCTCGACCTGCACTCTAGCATTCAAAAGCGGATACTCTTTCAAGGCCTCGGATAAAGCCTTGATAAAGAAGGGCATGAACGACACTTTGGACACTCCGTCAACTGGTGTTCGGCTCAGTTCGTCGTTGAGAATCTTGCGGATGGCAGTCAGGTTGTCCAATTCGACCTCGTCCGTATAGAGGAAATGTGGAATGGACAGCGATGCCGTCATGGTCTTGAACATTTGGCTCTGGATCGGTGTCAAAGGCACTTGGGTGTCTTGTTCCTCTGTTGCTGCAGGCTTGGTCTCTGGAGCTGCGTCCTTCGAGCCAGAACTCTGCTGAGTTGTCTTGACATGATTCAGCACATCCTCCTTTAGTACTCTTCCATCCTTGCCGGTTCCTTTGATCTGGGTGATATTGAGGCTATTCTCACGGCACAGTCGACGGACAGCTGGCGTTGCCAAGGATTGGTGTTCTTGACCCACCAGAGGAGGAGGAGGATACGTCACGGCGGAGCTGGTATCACCCTGGGAAACCTCGATAGGACCGTTGTCCGGCTGTGGACGGCTATCGCCGGCCGCTGCTTCGCCCGACGACTGCGGGGGTGCATCTGGATCATCATCGGGCACTTCGATATCACAAAGAGGCTGAAGTCAGTCAAGTTTTTTCTTCTAAAAAATGCTATGCAAACAACTCCTGACCAGCCCTCCACAGGGGTCCTCAGAGCATATCTCCATTGAAAGCTTACCTTGCCAACAGCTGCCATGTCGCCCGCGTTGTAGTGTAATTTTCTTATTATTCCATCAAATCGAGATGATATTTCGACCGAGGCCTATTCCAGTCAGCAGATCAATCAAGACCACCTACTTTATCGCTTTGCACTTCACAGATCTTGTCAAACTCCTGCACTTTGGAGTTTGGTTCCACAAACCACTGGATAATCTCGCATTCTTTGATGCCTAGGCACGGTTAGTAAAGGTCGACTATCGATCGCGCACCTTCGCCAATATCAGCTAGGAGAAAGGGAGTCAGCTTTAGATTCCGGTGGTATGCATGAAATGACCGGACAATTTGGCAGGCTCGAGATATCTGCAATCCTGCTTTCAGGCGATTGGCAATCATGGATGAAGTGAGATTTCTCCACATTGGTGCGGGGGACATAGTGTCGAGCGTAGCGATAGGATCAAGTGACAACCAAGTGTGTTTGAAATAGAAATCATGGCGGCTACAGCAATGAAAGAATGAATTAGAAATTATATTGATAGGTATTCGTAGAGAGCGATCGTATCTAGGCTTAGTCTAGATTTATACAAAGAAGCAGGCGATGAAAGTCACGGCCAGAAGTAAAAGAGAAGAGCGGTTAGCAACTGCACCGCCGGTGAACACGGACTCGGAGGTACTAGAGGCAGCAGCCGACGAGCTTGCTGTTGGTGAAGAAGAAGTAATGGCTGCACTGGATGGGGAGGAAGATTCAGGAACAGAAGACTCGGTCTTTTCCGTGCTCAGCTTGATGGAAACACAGTCGTCATTTGGAGCAGACGAAGAGGCCAGAACCGCGTACCTGGTCTCAGAGTAGTCGTAAGGATCGTTGATGTTCTTGCAGGCCCAGAAGACATCCACCGAGCCGTTAAGGGCCAAGTAGCCATTGTTAACGGTGAACTTGTCGGTATCGTCGGAACTAGGCAAGAACATGCTCAAAATGTTATCATAGGGAGATGCCCAATAACTAAGGGACATGACCATGGGAACACCCGCGTAAATGTAGAAATTATCATAAGTCTCATTGTACGTGAGGACTTCTGCATCCTTACCCAGGAAAAAATAATTTATGCCGGCGCCTTCATGGGTTGAGGCGATACCTAGGCCAGATAAAAAGGAATCAGACGACTCGACCCAGAATTGAGTGGCCAAGGTAAAGGGAAGTAGACAAATATAGAAGAGAGCAAGCATTATTTAATCAAAAACAATGAAGATGGTGTGGAATTGCACGTCCTTTTATAATTCGCTTTGCCTTGTGATCTATCTATTGTACCCACCGAGAACGGCTTAGTGCAAATCCTAAGTTTGGTACCTGAGCCGCACATCGGGCCTAACGACATGCTATGACTCTCTTTGGAACTTGTCCCTCACCCGAATTCCAATGCTGTCAAAAGAGTTAAAGGCTATTCCCAAGATGTAAACGACCCATGTACATCAGAATTGCCCATATGACAACGTCTCTTTTTCTCCCACCATCTTTTAAGTAGAATGAATGCAACGACTTAATGCTTGTTGTCGCCAATTATGGCCCAATTGCCATATATGGTCATTGCTTCATATTCAAATCAGGCGGTCCAACCAAATTGGCCAAACTTATAACTGGTTGCCGGCTTGATTCGGTATCCACCGTAACAATATACGACTATGGGAATTATTCCCCTGCTGCCCTGCACTTTTCATTATTAATCAAACGTTTTTACGCTTTAATACCCGAGCACTTGCCGTCTCCACACGTTTACGGGTTGAAGAAGTTCCGCGGGAGTGAACGAATATCTCGTAAAGAAAGTGGTTCGACTTTCCTCTTTTAGACTGCCTCGAGCACTCCTTATCCACAGCAGCACTTCATGGTCTTGTCAGTCAGCTCTAAAGCATTGTGCTCTAAATAATAACGTGGACTAGTCGTGGTGGAATTATGTAGTATTAACAAAGCAGACATAGTCGGCGTTACGTTTATCTGATGAAAGTACCAACTAAAGTGACGTAGCAGGTTCTGCCCTTTCATGCTACATTCTTTTCCACTTATGGTTTAGCCAAACCGTTTACGCCATAGCGCAACGCGGCTCCATAACTTGAGTGCCGCAAAGGTATATTCAGAATATACTGGACTAACATGACATTACTTTTAATTAATAAAATACATAAGTTAAAGAAGCAAAGCACCCAAAGCAACACCAACACCAGCCCAGCTGAGTTGGTTCACGGCACCAGCACCAGTGAAAGTGGGGGCAGCGGTCTTGGTTCCGGTAGCAGTGCAGCCGCCAGAGCAAGAGGTGATGGTGAAAGTCTCGAGCGAGGTAAGGGTAGAGGTCTTACCAGGAGCAGCAGTGCTGGTAGAGTTGCTAGGAGCAGTAGTAGTGGTAGAGTTGCTTGAACCACCCTCCTTGAGCTTGAGGGAAATGCACCCGTCAGCAGGCGAAGACTCGCCGAAGACAAGGGCATATTGCTGGGTAGAATAGGAGTAGGGATCGTTAATGTTCTTGCAAGCCCAGAAGCTGGTAGATCCGTTGAGGGCCAAATAGGAGTCCTCAATCGTGAATTTGTCACCGTTGGGGCCGGTGACGCTGAGAGCAAGAACGCCGGGGCTGGCAAAGACCTGGAGGGTTTGGATCAATTCGTCACCAAAAGGAGCAGTCAAGGTTTCTGAAGTGGCATTGTAGGTCAGATCGACGGATCCTCCGGTACCAAGGAAGATGTAGTTGATACCGGCACCCTCATGAGGATCACCCAAACCATCTCCATTGATCGAAGAGTCGGAAGACTCAACGTAGAACTGGACAGCACTGACGGCAGAAATGAGAGCAAGAACGGAGGCTGTGAACTTCATGTTTGATGGTGGAATGAACCCGGCTTGGAGTGGTATATATAGTTTTTTTGCTCCGCGACTGGTCCAATTGGCCTCGGAGCCGCTAAATATAAGTGGCGTGGCGGGGCCTTTGGTCGCTAGTCCGTTTTAGGCCGTGGTTACCATTAGCATTCCGTTCTGGCGCACCTTAGCGCCATATATGACCCAAATAGGCAATCCTCACCTTCGATGACTGACCTTTTCGACCATTTGTTACTTTCTTTGACAAATCATTTTCTCAAGACATTCATTCTAAACTCTTATGACCCCGATGCCCAAGAATACCAAAGACCCGGACATACCCGCTTATGTAAACATGTGAAAACAAGCCGTCCCTGGAAATCGCCTGACGGATGTAACAAGAAAAGCTTAGTGAGAAGGTTCTAAGACATCGGGCATTATAACTTTATTTTTCCCCGGACATCTTAGATTGCCTAAACAGATCAGATATCCACCGCTCAATCAATCGCGATACGCTTTGTTTCTGTCCATTTGTTTATTGTTACATACGCGTTGTCATCAGCAGAGGTGGTTCCACGTGGGCCAAACCATCCACCTAAAGGGGTGGCATGCTGTACGACAACTATCAAAGTCACCTTGTTTACATGCAAGTTTCTTCAATTAGGTGTAATCAATAAACTTCTTAAGGCCTTCTGCCACTTGGCCCGTCGTTTGTATTAATGTGGAGACGTTTCGACACCTTCTAGGGGCTGTCAAGACTGATCATGCACAAGTATCTGCGCGGTGAGATATTAATCGATCTCTTTGGCTTTCCATGGATCAGCACGTATAGATACTTTCAAGTCTTCGATTGGAGGGGAAACACAGTAAACGGAGATATGCTGCGAAAAGCGTCTAATGACGGGTATTAAAAATACCTCATTGAAGCCAACGTACGGAAGACTATTGAGACCGACAGACTCATGGGATCCGGCAACAGTGAATAGGTCTATTCTACAAGCTGTTGCCCTTGTCTCTCTTGTCTCAGTGCCATTCACAGCGGCCCCTATGACTGTTTAAACTGAATAAAACGTAATAAACCAAACCATTCAGGAATATGAAGCCCCATTGCGATGCACAAAATGATCTGTCTGTATCACTGAATACTACCTCCCCTTATTGTCCCGCTCCGAAAACTATTGTGTCATCCAATGACTCGTTATATCTGCGTGCGGCGTTCTTTTCTGAGCCAGTCAATGTCCATTCCAATGTTCCTTCTAAGAAAAGTAGCGCTCGCTCCCCCTCTCATTGCTTGTATTTAGACTAGTCTTGGTGGATGGCGACTGACGATACGGGATTATGACTTGCAAGGAAGATTCAGCACCTGCATAGAATGGGACTTTGAATTGTGCATCAGCCAAGTCGAGATTTAAAGACCTATATCTTTGACGCTCGGCCAAATTCCGTGCAGCCATGGCTCTATTTTGTCCGGATATCCTTTTTTACCCCTGAAGACTCCAGCCTTTCGATGGTCTTGGCGCAAAGTTATTTTTGGTTCAAGGGGGGATGGCTGGAAATCTCTCGCATTCTTCTCGGATTCCTGTCCTATTCCTCTTATCTTCCTAACTCGGGGCCTTGGCATTGTGCAACGAGGGACCTAAGCGGTCTTCAATGCCGACTGTCTCCTGTAAAACCCGATAATTAGCTGTCTTACTTTCATAAGAATCCTTCAGTCTAGCACGTTCTGGATAGATAGGCAGCTGTACAGTGGAAGTAGTGCTTGAACGCGCAGTCTATTAGAATGGGCATTCACTAATCTGAACGAACTAAACAGTCGCCAGTGATTCGGCTGAATTTCCAATGAGAGCAAGCACAAGAGCACAATTTTCTTGTACGTAAACGATGTATGCACGTTTTCAGAATACTGATCATGTGGAAGAGCGACCTACCTTGTTTCTTACGATGCCGCTGTCCGAGAGGTTGGTTCTGTTTGGTCCCTCGTCTTCGAGTATCATGAAATTCTAAAAATAAAAGCTATCTCTGACAGCCTCGCCCATAGGGGTCGGTGGGTGGCTGGCTGCTCACGCTATCCTGAGGCTGGTTGACCGCGTAAAGTGAGCACAATACGCCATAACAGAAGGTCGGGTATTCTTAGAACCTAGTATTGGAGAGGTTATACAAGCTTTCTACTATCCTCATTGGTGTGAAGGTAGGTTGCATAGGCTCCTTCCGTCCTAACTCTGGGAGAAATTAAGGTTGCAATAGCGTCTGGAAATTTCGTCCTGATTGTTTGGAAGCGGCTATGGGCCAAAAGCAGGCAAGCAATTCCACGAAGACACTTGCGCAAGAAATTATTCAAAGGTAGAGTAAGTTTAGCCACTAGAGAAAAAGAACAATATTAGAATATTGAAAAAATCAAAGAAAACTCTACCTAATGGTCATTCTCCTTTTATTGTAGACTTAACTCCAGAGCCGACAGTTCCGTCGGGCGATTGGACACAGACACTGGTCGCGGCAAAACTCATTACCAGGGAGGTTTTACGCTGACGAGAGCAGCCATAAGCTCGCGAATCAGTGTGGGGTAAGGGAAAAGAGGCATCGAAATGAAGATAGGCCGAATTCCCGAAAGGATACTAAAGTTGAAAGGTCACAATTTGATCAGAAGATTACGTCGAGATAGAAACATCACTGAAGTGCCTTTGTAAATGTTGCTGTTGCTGCGGGAACTTGTCACCTTGTCTACAGCCCGTGTACTTGGAGATGATAATAAAATAAGTCTCCTGAAACCCAAATATTACGGATAATAGAGTGCATAACTAGTGCTTTATCGAGAGCTTCCTATCATAAGAATAAGTCTGACCAGAACTTCTCATCCTCGACGGAGTAAAACTCAAGGATATGGGCCCTGAGAAGTTCTTGGATTGAGCTTGTCATGCTGGATCAAGATGGTATTAGTAGTGACTATAGATCTTGGAAATGAGCGGCAGAAAAGAAAAAGGGAAAAATATAGCCTCTACAATCTACGGAAAAGAAAAAGGCGAAAAAAACAAACTACCCCTGGTGAATTGTTTATACAGTCGTGCAACTATGCGAGTAGGTTGAACTTGCATTATAACATACGTCCATTTTACTGGGCTAGAGTAGGATGATAATAGTCGTCAAAGGAAAGCAATTTTATTCGCGTACGGGCTTCAAATCTTTAGACACCGTACGAACTGATTGAGCATCGAAAAAGCGCAAGGTTTGGTATAGTAGGTATATATTCCTCAAATGAGAGCTTCTCTTGAGCGTTATATAGATTTAGACAGACAGGCCTTCAACGTATGCTTTTTTCTTAATGTCTTGACAAAGCAATGCTGGCAACCCACAGTGTGAACTGACAACACGATCAACATAAAAACTACTAAATGTCATTCATAAGAGGCCATCCAGAATTAATATAATCTGACATACATCTCGGATACGTAGATCATGAAGATAACTCGAAGAACATACTATTTGTCCAGCCTTTCTGCGTTATAAAATCTTCTGCAAAAGCTGTCCTTTAGCCCCGCAGACATGTAATAAACAGTCACAATTTTTAGCAATTATCTACTCAGATCTTAAATACACTCCTATGGGACTTCGTTTCCTCTTGTTTCTTCGAAAGGTGTGTCCTTAGTTGTGCTAAAGCTGGCTTCAGACTCCAACGGTCGAGCTATAGTGCGTTTAGAGAGCACCAGGGATCACAGGCACTGGCTCATGATTCGATTTACCTGATTGAACAGTCCAAAGTCTCTCAACATCCCAATACAGTACACTCACTAATCCATACCCCGAGATCCAACCCGCTATTGAGCTATCAGCATATCAACCAGCCCACCTTTGTGAATCGCCAATCTCAATTAAAAACAGGCCACTTGTGACCGATAACTCGCCTTGAGAGGAAGCTCGTGCTCCCTCGTTCAGTCGAACAAAGCCTTGTCGATCCATTACGCAGCCTCGCTAGGTCACCACCGGCGATTGCTACACTCCCACTTCACTCCAATCTCTGCTCGCCTCGCCGATGAGCTTGTTCTTCAAATCACCCTTGGATATAGAAATCCGCTTCGACGGAGAGGACCAGCGGAAACATGTCGATATCCAGTATAAAGGTAGCCGCGAGAGCGTTCCACTTTACGAAGACGGCGAAACGGTATCAGGTCAAGTAGTCATCCGTCCAAAAGACGGACGAAAGCTAGACCATTTAGGCATCCAAGTCCAATTCATCGGATATATTGAAACTGCAGATAAATCAAGTCCCTACGAATTCTTATCACTGGGCCAGGAACTAGCATCACCGGCTGAGATTCGTCACCCCGAGACATTCAACTTTGAGTTCAAAAACGTCGAAAAGGCTTACGAGTCCTACAATGGAATCAATGTCCGGCTGCGATACTTTGTCAAGGTCACGGTTTCCAGACGGATGGCCGATGTCATCCGCGACAAGGACGTGTGGGTTTACTCGTATCGGATCCCCTCTGATGCCGGGTCGTCGATCAAGATGGACGTCGGGATCGAGGACTGTCTTCATATCGAATTCGAGTATACCAAATCGCGCTACCATCTAAACGATGTTATAGTGGGCCGTATCTATTTTCTCCTCGTCCGGCTCAAGATCAAATATATGGAGCTCTCAATCATCCGCAGAGAAACATGCGGGAGCCCGCCTAATCAATATAACGAAAGCGAGACCTTGGGGCGATTTGAAATCATGGACGGAGCCCCAGTGCGGGGTGAAACCATTCCTATCCGACTTTTCCTCTCTGCCTTTGAGCTCACCCCTACTTATCGAGATGTAAACAAAAAGTTCTCAACCAGGACATTCCTTTCATTGGTTCTCGTCGATGAAGACTCCCGGCGCTATTTCAAACAATCCGAAATCATCCTCTACCGTCAACAAGACCCCTCCCGACCGGCCCTGCCGTCCCCTAGGGCTTCAACTGATAAATCAAATGAAACGGTGACTGCGGAAGCCCAGCCACCCCCAGAAACGGCAGCAGATGTGCAAGATCAGCAGCCTCCCCCAGTCGAGGTTGGCGATGCTCAGTAGATGGGCTATATATGATCTTTTTTTTGGTATTTTCATCTGGTGTACTTTATAAATAATATGTTGTCTGTGTGGTCATCTCGTACAGTCTCCTCTGCTACCAAACGTCCATAATAACTTACACATTTTTCCGCCTCTCTTCATCACGCCAAACCTCTTCGAATATCAACCAGCTCGGCATACTTTGCTTGCGCTTCTCGCTCGGCTTTGATGACTTGCTCCACTTCATCTTCCAACTTAGTCATCCGGCTTTCTAAGGCGATTTCTTCTTGCGCAGCCAACGTCTCAAATGCTGCCTTCTCAGCCAGCCGAGCCATAATTTCCACATGTGTCTGGTTCAGTGCTTTTTCCATCTTCTTTTGTCGCGCAATATACCCTCCCAACGTGAGCTGGAGGCGTTCTTCAATCTTGTTACAGTCTTTGGCCACCTTTTCTACCTGGCCCTCAACTTCATTGTACAAGCCATCGTGATCATAGTCGTTTAGCATAGCCAAGCCTTGCTTTCGACTGTCGAGCAACGAAAAGAGCTTGGAGCTAAAGCGCTCCTTGGATTGTTCTTCTTCCTTCATCACACTGTCAACCAAGTCATTTATCCTTTCCTTAATCTCTGTAGGAAGAGCTTCGATCACTTTACCACTTTCACGCTCCTCTTCATCGGGATACTGCGTATTATCTGACAAGATCAAGCGCTTCATTTCTTTGGAAACATCCAATGTCAATCCTTTAGCCTTGTTATCGACTTTGGGAGCTTTGACAGGCCTTGGAAGACCTAGCTTGAGCACAGACGATCGGGCGGCCAACTCAGCTTGCCGTCTCCGCTCAACTTCTTGGGCCATGCGCCGGTCGAGCTCCTCTTGATCTGGGATTTCGGACACCTGGTCTTGGACAACATGATCGTCTTCAGCGGGTAATTCTAGCTCGAAATCATTCTGTGGCTTAGGCAGAGCAGCAAATTTCCGCCGTAACTGGTCTCTGATCGCAGAATGTTCATCCCCATGGACGACCAGTCCAAAAGCGTCTCTCACCGGCGTAGCAGCAACTAAGGGATTTGGTGTAGCAGCGACTGGAGCAGGGGTGATTGCAGCAGAAGAGTGCCCGTCTAAATCAGCATGTAGAGGAGTATTAGTTCCCCCCAAAAGCGATGACGGAGTCTCTTGTAATGCCTTCAAATCTTGGGCTGCATGGTATAGCCTATCATCTCGAGATAGTCCTTGAGGAGTCCGTAATGGAGTTCTAAATGATCCATTGGCAAGAGGCGTGCGATTATAGTCAGGGAGTAGAGTGGCCGTGGCGCTGCCATCTTGAAGAGCATACTTGTCATTGATGGATGCGTCGTTAGCACTCATTTTCGCTATCCGTTCTAGTTCGGCTTCAGAGACTTGCGGAGCAGGCAAAACCAGTTTCCGTCGCTTGGACAATTGCTCAGCTTGTGCAATCAGATGGAGTTTTTCCGCCCTTTGCCTGGCTGCCTCTTCGGCGGCTTTACCATCCTTGGATTTCTCCTTTTCCTCTCGCGGCCGTTTACGTTCATTGGTTCCAGTCTTGAGCCCTTGGTGGAAAGCTTTGGTATCAAAAGCTTCCTTCTCCTTGAAGTTCTGATATTCCTCTTCACGTACATCATAGAACCCAGGCGGAGGCTTATGTTCAAACGGGATATCTGCATTATAGTCGACGTACCCCTTCTTTTCACGAGCTAAACCGACATTAATTCCGGCACTTTTGAGTTCTCGACGTTTCTGAAGAACAGCTAATTTCCGGCTTTCCATGAGCAATCTTTCGCGGTCCTTTCGCTTGGCTTTTTTGCCTTGTGTATTAGCCAATCGAGCTCGAGCTTCACTGAGCATCTCTTTTTCGTCTTCATCCATATCAATGGCATCAGGACGTGCTGGCTTGGTTTCAGGAACAACATCTAAATCCCCAGGCAACAGCTTCTTAAGATTGCCCGAGGTGGTCGAAGGCATGGCTTCGTCTCCTGGGCCAGTAAAATCTCCCTGACCACCACTCTGTTCCTCAGCTTCATCTAGCAGTTGCTGGTATCTTTCCAAACATTGATTTGCCGTCCGTCCAACTATGGGCGCGATCGTCCGCCATTGTGTAGGCATCAGCTTGGCCAGATGGAGCAGTTTCTCATCCTCATCTCGCGACCATTCGATCTTCTTGATATTTGGATTCAACCACTCCGTCCATCGGGCCTTAGCCTGCTTTGCACTTTTCCTAACTAATAAAGAGGCCACTCGCGCCCACTGATTCAATCCATACTTGGAAATCCTAGGCAAGGTTAGTAACGGCCTCTTCGCGGCTAAGAATCAACTTACGCAGCCCTCAAGATCTCATCTATTTGGTCAGTTCATCAGTCACATGTCTTGTCTTACCTTCGACATTCGTCCAGACGCCCCCTTTGACATAGCTCGGCATTGCCTTTTGGTATTATATTAGGTGAAGTGAAGAGAGCGCTTGAGCGTGGCAACCGTTTAGTGGGTTCCTCACTAAAAAGTAGAAAGGACTACCTGTTACACGGTTACAGTAGTCTCAACAATCGACTGCAGTCACTGAACTCAACCTGTACAGGTCGGATTCAGTGCTCTGTCTACGTAGTTACGTCTCATATGAACCCTCCTTCACATTCAAAACTATGCTCTATCTTACAATCACGCCTACCGATCGCCATGCCACTACCGAATGCAGCTACTTTCGGCCGCTCGAAGCTGTGTTGAGGTGTTTTTTGGTCCCATCACATCACGATGAAGTCTCAGATGCCGCTGAAGTTGGTCATTCCTTCCAAAAGATTTACCGCATCCTTGTACGGGACAATGGAAGGGCTTTTCCGCGGTATGAGTCTTCATATGCTTTGCCAAGTTACTCGACTCGCTGAAGCACTTGTTGCACCGGGGCCATTTACACCTCAGGGGCTTTTCGCCAGTGTGGGTTCTCATATGGACGCTCAGAGCAGTTGAGGCAGCAAAGCGTTTATGGCAGACCTTACATTCGAACGGCTTCTCACCTGAGTGAACCCTCATGTGCTGGCGTAAAATGGCTTCTTCAGCAAACCGGTAACCACACACCTCGCACTTGAAAGGCTTATTTTTGGTGTGTGTCTGAAGATGGCGAATGACTTTCTGCCGTTGTTGAAATGGCTTTCCATGTCTTTCACATCCAAACCAGTTGCATGTATAAGAGTTTTTTCTTGATCCCACATGGAGGCTATCGACATGTTCTGATAAAGCTTGCGTTGAAGGAAAACACATATTACATACTTCTCCGTCATCGTTGACCCAGAGACATCGATGATGTTCAGCCGATGATGGCCCTCCAGGGGCAGTGCTTTCATCATTCACATGTTTTTTGATATGGCTAAACAGTCCATTGGACTGAAAGGTTTGAAAATCGCAGTTATCCCATTCGCAGTGTAAAGGAGAGTAATTGAGCATATGCTGAAGCCAGACATGAACATCCAACGAGCTGGCATCAGGAAAACTATTATTACAGTCATTCCAACAGCACTTGACAAAACTCGAAGGAGGAAGACATGTCATGGAACCAGTCGGATCATGTGATCCCGCCGACGCAGGAGAGACCATATCCTCAACTTTGACTAGAGACCCGTTAATTTTCGAACCATTCTCTCCGTTCGAGTCAAGAATATTGTGTGTCTGATCTGTAAGTAAGGGGTGGGAATCAAGGATACTGCTTTGGGGCTTGGATGCGTGCTGCTCAGATATAACGCCAGGTGAAGGCTCCGAAGTTACCAATCTTGTACCGTCAGGCAACACGGCGACATTATTAATATGGCCAGTTCTTGGTCTTGACTGTTGCAGCTGGTGTTGATTGCTAGAGTTAGGGTCCCATTGCCCGATCAAATGTTGACTCTTGACATGTTGTAATAAGGCATCAAACTCGTCCAGCATAGCATTACATGAACTCCACTGACAGCTCACTGTCTCCAAGTTTACGTCCGGTGTCCCTTTCTCCCGTTCCAGCTCTGTAGCCAAATGGTAATTTCTCAAATGAGCATCCAGAGCAGTCCTAGTGGTAAACGAAGAGTCACAATCAGTACCCCAATGACAGTATAATGACGGTGCATCAGCATGGTCTGGATTCTGAGGTAGCCTTCCAAAAGGTTCTTCGGTCTGAGGAGAAGGAACAGAGCTATTGAAGAGAGAGACTGGGCTTGAGGACCTGGTCTCTGAGTCTATTTGATCCGCTAAGCTGTCATGTTGATGGTCACAAAACTGATGCAGCCCAGCAAATGGAGCGACTGTCTGAAACTTATTTTGAGGTCCTGGCCAGTATCCCGTTTGAACAAGGTCATCATTCTCTTGATTTGCCTCGATTTTCACCATATCACTCCCGCTTTTCTGAGGACAGCTATCACAATCCGCACACGATGTACACTATATCTTAGCTAAGCTCCTATTTTGACTTACCGATAAGCATGAAGAGCAGTAGTCTGTCCCTTCAAATGCCCGAATGACCATCTTGTCTTGATATAAAGTCCCAGATAGAAAAAAAACTTTGACCGGAGACCTTGGTGGTTGGACTCTGGTCACGTGGATTGTGATGACTGTAGACGGTATCGATGATCAATGTTTGGCTCAGGCACCAACGAAGTCATCAGCCAGAATTCAGTCTAGCAACACGTCTCTCATGTATTAGTCAGATTACAACGATAAGATATGTAATTTTGGAGCTCTAACTGAATTCATATAATTAGAGTGTCCCTGCCAGCGATCAGTGTACCGTCCCTTCTCTGCTCTGCCATAAACGCTTCATCGATAAGGATTGAAGTCCCGGATTGAAAGTGCGAATTCAAGTATTTTGATTATATTATTTACATCCTTCGTCCACTAACGTGGCATATTGGCTACGACAGCTATTGTTGGCGTCGCTTGAGCGGACTGAATATTGATTGATAAGGCTTGAACGCAGTCTAGCCAAGCCTGTTTCTATCGATGAGAACTTTGAGATATAGTGACTACGAAAAGCAAGGGATACCACGGCAGATAAAGCATAGAATAATCAGACCACTCGCGTACGGCGACTATATAGCGGATACGTCGGTTAAGCTCGCTGGGATAGGGGTGTCATGAGGCGCTATATGTGATGGATGTCGATACAGAGTTTAGATAAGCTGGACGTAGAACCTTAAAACGAAAAGAGAGCTCAATTTGAAAGAGCACGCAATGGTTATAAAGATCCAAATCACTAGAGTTGAGATATGCTACATAGTTCAGAACCTGAAGTTTAGACTTGCCAGACTCATCTCTATCTATAGTATATATAGAAGCCATCTTGGACTTTGCCAGTCATTGAACTCATTTACAATTTAAGCCCCAATCAACATAGCAGTTTGAGGCATTGTCTGCTTTAGGATATATCAACCAAGACAGGCGCGATAAGATCCATACGAAGATCTTAATCCTCCAAAAATAACGCATGCAATCTAATCTGAGTATAGCATGTATTCGAACTTTCATTAATCTGTTGTTCTTCCACAAGATCCGCCTATATTCATCATTATCGAGCAATCTCCAAGGCAACATTCATGACTCAGGCCTCTGAACTCTCGACTCTTTAGTTTGATATAGGCTCATGCTTTTTAACAATAACCAGTATAAATATAGTTTATTCCTCCCTTTATGGTCATCTCATTTCTCTATCTCTAGCGAGACATATTGCATGACAGTGGATGGGATGGGATGGGATGGATAGTAACGCTTTATCCATCTATCTATCGTTACCGGTCGCTCTGCTCTCCGCACTTTCAGCGACGCTATCAACTGCACGAAGGCCGTTTAGTGAACAACCATGAGTTTCAACTCTGGAGATACGTGCGGTCCTTCGAATCCTCTCAAGTCTTTAGATCGATATTCTAGCACCGATCGTTCACTTCATAGAGGATCACAATATTCGAGATCTCAGGAAGCTGGATCTGTAAGTATGTGATTTTCGGGCAAGCTGATGCATTTTAGAGCCAAGGATTTCGAACGTCGAGAGAATCTTCGGCAAATGCTCAATTTTCAGAGTTTGTTCAGGCCAAGAGCCCAGAGCCTATGTTTGGACCGCCACCGCCAGACCGACAGTACTTTTCTCCTCCTCCTTTAGATGGTGGTGTGATGAATCAGCCCAAATGGGGTGAAGAATTCGCCCAGGGAATGTCGCATCACCCTCATTTGGCACATAACTCTAGAAGTGCGACAAGTGCAATTGAATGGGGCAATCAATTTGAACAATTTCAGACTGCCGGACCAGATATGTCTCGACATATGCACACACCTGATGCGTCATACCATCATAATGCGTTTGCAAGTGGGCTAATGGCAAACACAGGTGTGCCGAGTCTTGATCCTCAGCTACTGACGAATGAAAAAGACCTTAATAAGATCTTTGATGAAGCTTTTGAGAGAGTGTTTAGAGAGGTTGAGGAGAACAATAGCATAGAACGGGAAGCTCAGACAGCTTCCGTCGAGGTGGAAAGTGATTCCGTGTCTCAAGAAATTGACGTGCATCAGACACTTGCAACGCAAGATGAAACTAGTCTGCAAAGCGGAAACCTTGACATTGAAGTTGAAAGAGACGGGTCAACATACGACGCACCAGCTGTACTAGCCTTTGAGGAGACAAAGCTTGATAATTCACAGTTCTCTAATGATAACGACGACGGCTTGGCCAAGACCGCGGGCGAAGTCTACGAGCGATTGAATGGGAATGAGAAATTTAGGGCTAGCAAATTTCTACTATTGATGCAGCAACTCCGGGACCGAGAAAAAATTGTAAGTGATAATGATATGGTGGATAGTTCTCGAGTTATACACCCAAATTACCCTTCTTCGAGCCATCATATTTCTCCGGAACCAGATGATTCAGACCAGTTTCGGTTTCCCTCGCGGGTAGGCACGGGAGAAGAAGGTGATATGGCTGCTGTTGCATCGCGGATAGCCAATGGCTCGGCAGGAGATGCCTTTACGATGGCAAGTCAATTCGGCACTGCACAAGGAATTAATGTCAGAAGACAGGACTGGGAGGAGAGTGTATGATATAAGAAAGACACGGACAGTTAAGTAGCAAGCAAATATGTAATAATATAGACATAGACATTCGCGTCTTGTGCGTTCGATGCACCCCCAAGGTCAACCTAGAAACGACATGATTGATAGTGTACAATTAGAAATAACAGACAGTATGAAGTGCCGGAAGTTTAGGATATTCCACTTGCCACTTGGCAAGAATAGAAATGATATCGTTGTTAAGGTTGTCAGCAAGCGATAGCGCCTTAGCCAGGGCCAAGATCCCTTGGCCGCCTAGGACAGCACTTTCATGATTATCCATAATATCCACATTAATGACATGAACAGCTCTATTCAGGTTTTCTCCTCGAGTAATCAGATCTCTTGGTTAGTAAGGTCTCCATGTTAGAGATAAATACCTTCACAAACAGCATCAAAACATCGCTCCTCGCACGTAAAGATAATATCAAAAACTTGCTTCTGATCCTGCCATCGTTCAGGGGCCACTTTTATCTTTCTATTCCGATCCAACATAGTCAATAAACCATTCCATTTATAGAGTTCCGGATTTTGGGCTTCCAGCTCTTTGTAGATATCATCATAAGGCGTCCCAAACCTATATACATTAGGCTTATCAATTGAAGGTCCGGGCAATCGAACTGCCGAACCTGTACCAAAGCTCGAGACGTTGAAGCCTGCCTGAGCCAGGACTCGGTGAGCTTCCATGGATCTAGATTAGCACAGCTCATTAAAGTTGAAAAATACCTATTCTGATTGGATGCGCATACTGTGCAAAACCGCAGAGAACTGGATGTAGACTGTTGAGAGTCAGACATGAGCCCGAGTCTAACGCCAGGAGACCGATCGGGAGGAGGATGTTACGGGATTAGGAATTAGGTAGCCTGTATTATAATCCCAAAGTTTCTTATCTTTGGGTGTTTTAAGTTAAGTCTTAATGGATCCTCGCACGACCCTGATTGCTAGTGTTGGAAGTAAGCCCAAAGTAACCGTAAGTGACCTGTTCTTTGTTTAAATGATTATCCGACGCTTGGGTGCGATCTACCTCGAGTCATCAAAATATCACCCCAAGACTCATTTTTTTATTTGAGATTAATAGTATGTCCAAAAAGACAAGATGAAATCGTTTATGAAAAGCTACTTATCTTTGTTATAGAGGGGATTGTAGAACATTGCCTACGAGAATGTTGTCTGATCGCCTCATCTCAGGCTACTCCACTTCATCCAGCTCATTTATACCGGATTGCTTTGAATCAGTGAGGGACACTCGTTCTTTTCGCTTGAGCCTCGAAACCTCCCAGGGTCGTAAGTATTTCAAAGTAAGTCCTGTTCTCCAAGCGATGCAAGATGGGAGGAAACAACTTGGAAATATGAATCGCGATTATTAGACTGATAATATGAGCCATAGCCTACCGTATCTTTGGTAGACGAATATCAATTGGTCCGTTCAATATAGAAGTCAGTACTTGTACGCGGGCGTGGGTGATTCCTGACAGGTTGGAGAAATTGCTATAGAAACCGCTTGTTTGCCATACTAGACAACAATCAGCCCGACAGCAAGACTAGAGGCAATCCTTAGTCGAATAAAAAGTGCCTAATACACAGAGTACTGGGCATTGGATCCAAGCTCTAAAAACTTGAAGCCTACCAGGATCTTGCCTAAGGTGGCCAAGGTGCGTTGATTGAGACAAGGAGCGGCAAAAGGAGCAAGACGGCAAGCTCAACGACAAGATTGACTCTAGCCACGAGAATTCGATTGCCTTGCCCAATTAGTATCCAATTTCAAACTAATTGCAGATCTTTTTTTGACAATCAACTTGACTGCGTCCGATCTACCACCACCTTATTCGCCTCCGCTCTCTACTGAATTACGTTCTTTTAAAATGACGGTCCAGTCGCCAGATGTGATCACACAAGCTACAAATGTCAGTTCCTCAGTGTTGGATAGTTGGAGTGACAAAGAAGTCACGATGAATGTCCGTGGTCGGATATTTCATTTTACCCGAGAAGAATTGATGAGATTGCCAGAAAGTATTCTATTATCAATGTTTCCTGCTGGTGTTGCCTTGGATGAAAACGGCCGAATGATACAAAACTTCCAAACAGGAGTCATTAGTGTCGATTTCAACCCGGACTGTTTAGAGTACATCATTGTCACCTTTCGAAAGGCCCTTGCTCATGTTCCAGCAACGGCTACTCATGAGATTCTCGATTCGTTATCCGAATCAACTAGCAATGGACCTTCTCCTCATGGGTATGATACGAGTGGCCAAAACATCCAGGCTATTCTTAATAACCGTCCTGCTTTGATTGTTCTGAGGGAAGACCTTGATTATTATGTCATTCCAAAGGCAGGAGTTAGAGAGCGCGATGAAATGATGGCGCTGAAGCGGGACTGCGGGAAGATGCTCGAGGCGGAGGGTAAAATTTTCGATGGATTGAAATATACTGGTGCGAATGAAGATAGCGCAGAGCAACATTTGGTCAATATGTTATGTTCATCTGGGTTATCTCGCGCAGACATTTGGGCACAGCGAAGTCTTGAGCCAAACAAGGCCGTCATCTCTTCATTATCTCTCACCCAACTCAAGCAAGCTAATCCTCATGAAGCGGGCGAAAATATGGCAGTAAAGTTACTTTTGTTTTGGAGAAAACCTGCCAGGAAATGTTGGTGGGATGTACGTCATCTCGATGCAAAGGGACTCAATGGCGCTGAACCGGTGGCTCTCCATGTGCGTCGTGTTTGGACCTTGGAACTCAGCGTGGTCGGCGTCTAATGCCAAGTCAGACGCGTCTATTATAACCACAAATCGAATTACAATTGACCTTGGGCTTGAAGCTTATCATTACGTTTGGCTGGGCTCCTGGATTTCTTCTCCACGATGGAGCCTCTCGTTGATAGTTGCCCACCGTTCTTGGAAGGAGTCGATTCCCCTTTCCTCTTTTGTTGCAGAGCCGATACATTCAGGCCTAGAACGGATAGGTTGCCATACCGACACGCGAGCGCCGAACTCTGATAAGGGAATTCTGGGCTTAAATTTGCATTTAATGTGAGTATTTTCGGTGAATGTATTGATTGACAATAACTGAGCCGTAGAGTAAAATCAATTTGCATACCAGACTATAAAACAGCAGTCAATTCATCGTCCGTCTGTAGCCGGGCGACCCAATTCGGCGGGTGAAATGACTCATATCAGGCCGGGTAACGATTGCTGAGAAATGTATTTAAATCAGCCCGGCCATCGGGTAACTAGCATAACAAAAACTTTTTTCAAATACTGTGGGACCTTTAAAACGAACTATTTTGGATAATAACATCATCCACAATGTCTGCCTAAAGATCCCAATTGGTCTTTGCTTCTAAAGAAGGAATTTTAACAAAATCATATAAAATGCGAGAAATATAATAGTCACCGATTGTGTGGTGCTACGCGACAAAATGATAAGCTCTATCTACCCTAGCTGTTGTTATCCCTAAGAAACTTGAAACCCTTTTTTTAATATAAAATAACTTATCCTGAATATTATGTCTGTTGATTGGTCGTTTTCTTTTGATGGCGTCCTCACTGGAGAGGACGTCCTAGGCGTCAAGCAAGACGTTCTTCCCTCGCTCCCTGCAACTGTCTCGCCTTCAATGTTGTTTGTCGATTCAGGTTCGTCAGGCATCTCCGAATCTTCTCCCACCTTTTCTCTACCAGAGTCTTCTCCTATGTTTGACGATGCTGATCTGGGCACTTCTGATACTTGGGACCCTCTCTTTGAGTCTTCCGTTACATTCAATGCTTGTCAACCAAGTGAATTAAACTCATGTCTTGTTCAACCAGACATCAAACTCGAATCTCCATCTGTGAGTATGGGTTTACCTTTTCCTGCTCCTTGTGCTCCACCAAGTAGTGAGAAACCCAAGATGTCTCGGGAGTTCAGCGTTTGTTCTTCTCTTAATAGCCCACGATCCGAGTTTAATTCTCCAGTGACTCCTTACATGGATGCTCCTGTTCCTTTGAAGAGAAAGAGATCTTCGGGATATACAAAGCGGCCGCGAACAGCGCAGCTGCCTAATATTGTGTTTGATGATAAGGATCCGGTTGCGCTTAAAAGAGCTAGAAACACTGAAGCAGCTCGCAGGTCTCGAGCCCGCAAGATGGAGAGGATGGATGAACTGGAGGGTGAGGTTACACAGCTGCGCCAAAAGAACGAGGAACTAGAAAAGGAGATCAGTAGACTGCGCCGGCTGGTCGGGGAGCAATAAAAGTGTTTTTTTAATAGAGTTTAATATAGGGTTGCCGAGATATAAATGGTAGCATTTCACAACGAGCGCGTTATAAAGCAGAATACCAGCGGGGTTGAAGCGCCGCGCCCCAAGCCCGCGTGTTGTATGCACGTTATCTCTGGCTACATAAAACATATACAAGCGGAATTATTAGCGTACATCTTCAAAGGTATCGGATAGATTGACGAGTAATTGTGCTAGGCAGCGCTTTGTGGCCTGGTCATCCTTTAGGGCGTGGCTAAACGTGGCATCTCTGAGAGGTTCTGGAAGACATTGACGAAGGGCCTCTCTGGCCCGAGGGTTGTCCGAAAGTCGAAGATAACAACGGACGACATGTTTTAGTAGCCGAACGGCCTGCTGGTCGACTAGCTGGTTGACCATAGTTGCCAACACAGATCCAACAGCGTAGAACCGTTCATAAGTCTGGCAAACGTAAGCCAAGCCGACATCATCAAGAAGGATCTTCTGGACGATGAAAATGGCTACCGTTTTACTTAGTTCTGAGCCGCTTTCCATGATCCGAAGACACAAGGGAATAATCTCGGTAGACAATAAGAAGTTGATGACTTTTGTGCTATCATTTTTAACCAGGGCACCGATAACGCCTAGACTGGTCAATCTCAAATATTCAAACGGTCGAGACTTGGAGGTGGTGCTGAGAAAGGGATAGAGAAAGAGAGGAATCTGGGCGTTGAGAAAGTGAGTCTTTGTTTCAGGATGAGAGGCCACACATTGAAGCAAGGCCAAAGCATTGCAGACGCGATTCGATGTCGATGCGGTAAGAGTGGGCGGACTGAGCGTAGGATAGATATCGATGATTTCTTGTAGTAAAGCACTCATGACTCCAAAAGCGTTCCAAAGAATCAATGCCAAATCTTCAAACTGTTCTCTTTTCTTGCCTAGCTCCAATAATGCTTGCTCCCGATTCGTTCCATACATAAATTCCATGATCCAGCCGTATACCTTGGTCTCATCGTCTTGGCCTGGCCGACTCTTAGAAGTGGACCCATCATTATCAGCTAGCAGTTCATTATCTTCACTCCCTGGTACACTCTGTCGATGAAGAGTATCCCCATGAAGAGTGGTCAAAAGCGCTTTGGGGTTTTGAGCTTTGCTCATGGAAGCGTACCTATGCGCGGTCGGTGAGATGGTTGCCTTGGTGTAGCTGGGAGAGACTAAAAAGCCTATGCGAGCCCAGGGAGCGTGCCAAACTCTATCCGTAAATAGATGATTGTGTAGCATCAAAACAGGATTCCATGGACCTTGTACCAAATATTTTGCATTAAAGGATTGTGGATTTTTATTCCAGGGTAAATTGGTCAGTGAGCAGTTTTTCTTGACTTAATGATCGACATGAATGTAGCCGATCTGAAACTTTCTTTTGACATTACTATATATAGCTTTTCTATTTTTACAGATCAGTTTTATTCTTTGTCATGACTGAAGAAGTTGGGCGCCATGAAATTAAAATGTTATTACATGATCAGCTTTCGTATTATCTTTTCATAAATAACGATTCTCATTTCATACTATTAGCCGAATCCAATAGGATACAAGAGTCAAATGTGATAATAGGGTCTCCATTTATTCACTTTTAATTGGTCTCGAGACCATAAGGTTTACGCGGATCCCAGCCTCACAGACTAGTGACGGCCTCAGCAAGCAGATAAGTTCCACAAGATACAGAAGACATGATATATTTTACAAGATGAATATTAACCAGAGAAAATTGATGAGCATTGCCCTCTCTGTCTTATACTTTACCCATACATGGAAAGCTTACTTATGCTACACTGACAGAAAATATCGTTACATGCGATGAACAATACTTGCTCATTCAGATAGATTTCCCCAAAGTGCTCGTAAAGAAATCAGAACAATGAAAGCTGATTCGTAATGATAATACAGATAGATTACTGTGTACCTTGAAGGTCATCTAGCCGACCTTTAATAAGCAGTAGAGGGAGGACAGAAGCGACATGCAACTTGCAACATATACATGTTCCTTGTCGAGCATTGACCCGAAGTTCACCAGCATGATATTCTCGGAATAAAAAATCTATTACCGTACCAATTGACCTACTCTATAGAGTAAACGCGGCTGATGATTTCGGACATGCCGCCGTTGTCGCTTGTAACGGCCCCAGGCCGATAAACTTCAGGCCAAGCTGATAAGAGAGTGTCTCGATGATTCTACATATGAAAGCAATTCTAGTCTTTGTGGGCCTGCTTGGGTCTTCATTGGCTCATGGCGTCTCCGCTAAGGTATGTACAGCTCATATAAGATACTCTCAGCTAGTCATTTCATGACCTGAGTTTCTAGGATTGCCGACTGACTCAATTTAGAAGCAAAAGGACCTGTCAAAATGGGAATTTGAGGTGAGTATAGAGATTGAATGGGCTAATGTTAGTGGGGTTTCTCTGGAATAGCGACATTTGGGCACTTGCCTGCCAAGAAGTGTTTAACTGATGATTCGGAGCTATTTGACGTTGGAATTCTCGGCATTCCTTTTGATACTGCGGTATCGTATCGTCCTGGAGCACGATTTGGACCGAGAGCTATTAGAGCTGCAAGCGGTAGACAAACTTCCTTCAGAGGATTCAATCAACGGGCAGGAATCAACCCATATCAGTCATGGGCGAAGATCTTGGATTGCACAGATATTCCCGTCACTCCATTTGATTCAGCCTTGGCAATTGAACAGATTACTGAAGCCTATGATGAGCTACTCTCGAGAAAGTCTTTTTCAGATCCGTCCAAGCCACCAAAGATCATTGCTCTTGGAGGAGACCACACAATTGCCTTGCCGACCCTACGAGCATTATATAAAGCATACAAGGAACCGATTTCTGTTCTCCATTTTGATGCCCATTTGGACACTTGGGCTGGGGACAAGTATCCTTGTCCGTGGGAGTCTGACACGACAAAGATCACCCACGGTACCATGTTCTGGTTGGCAGCAAACGAAGGTCTTATTGCCAATGGCACGAGTGTTCATGCTGGATTGCGGACTCGCCTAAGCGGTAACGACTACGGCGATTATGAAAATGATGACGAGCAAGGATTCCTGCGAATTGCGACAGAGGACATTGATGACATTGGTACTTCGGGTATCATTAAGGCCATCTTGGAAAAAATGGGCGACAAGCCTGTTTATCTCTCTCTCGATATCGATGTCTTGGACCCTGGTATTGCTCCTGGAACCGGCACCCCCGAAGTAGGAGGATGGACTAGCAGAGAGGTCATTCGCATCTTACGAGGAATCGAGTCGCTGAATATTGTGGGTGCAGATGTAGTAGAAGTCAGTCCGGCCTATGATCATGCAGAGATTACTGCCTTGGCTGCTTCTCAAGTTGTCTATGAAATTCTCACCTCAATGGTTAAACGTCAAGCCGCTAATGGTGTTCATCCGGTACCAAAGTGCCCTTTTCACGATGAGCTCTAATAAACGTTAAGAAATGGTAACAAGAATATCTTTAATCATGGCGTACCCAGAGAACAACTGTAGAAAAAAGGGGAATGTGAGTGTGATAGTTGGCTAGACTAAGACTTCTGTAGAGGAAAAGAACAAGTCAATTGATAAGGTCGTCGACCACCGGTAATGAAATACATACGATCGACTGTAGCGCTTGCTACATCATAATGAGAGACTCTCTGGAGAGCATAGCAAAGCTTCTGAAAGATGGCAAGGTCAAGAATGTAGTATTTATGGTAAGAGAACAGACTGAATTAGCTAATGAAATCAGGTCGGAGCAGGGATCTCTACTGCAGCTGGTATTCCGGACTTTCGCTCGCCCACCACTGGCAAGTCTTCGTTGGAACGGTCCAGGGCTAACATATAGGCCTTTATGATAACCTCAAACGCTTCAATTTACCATATCCAGAGGCTGTATTTGATATTGAATACTTCACGAAACATCCTCAGCCTTTTTACCAATTGGCCCAAGAGTTATACCCTGGACAGTTCCGCCCCACGAAGTTCCACAGCTTTATGAAGCTAGTCGAAGATAAAGGTATCTTGAGAAGAGTATATACTCAGAATATCGGTAAGTTGAATGGCGACAAGAATAAGGGCTGACCAGGGAGATACGCTGGAACGACTAGCTGGAGTATCGGACGATTTCATAATTGATGCTCATGGGTCTTTTGCGCTGAACCATTGTATCGAATGTGACGAGGATTTTCCAGTGGACGAAATGAAGACCCATGTAATGAATAAGACCATTCCTCATTGTCCAGTATGCGGGGGCCTCGTTAAGCCTCGTATAGTCTTTTTTGGAGAGAATCTGCCAAGCAAATTCTTCAATTCTATGGACAACGATCTAGATGTGGCTGATTTAGCAATAGTGGCTGGCACAAGTCTCACTGTTCATCCTTTTGCGTCCCTTCCTAGTTCAGTTGATTGTCCCCGGGTTCTATTTAACATGGTGAAAGTAGGGGATCTTGGATCGAGACGATCCGATGTCATTTGTCTGGGAGATTGTGACACTGGCATTGAGAAACTGTGTAAGCTCTGCGGTTGGGAAGACGAGTTGGAAGAGCTCTACAGGATGACCGATTTGACTGCTGAGTTGGAGAATCTGGACGTTGAAGAGGAGGTTGATGAAGAGACCAGCACTGAAATAAAGAAGACAAAGGAAATACTCTCAAAGGACAAAGATCATGTGACGGTGACTCGAGAGGTAGTGATTGTCGAGAAAGATGAGAACAAAGTCGAAGGTGCCGATGAAAATGAATTAAAAAGCTTAAAGCTGGAAAAGGAAGTGACGACAAAGGACATACCTAAATCGGAAAAAGAAATCTCACCAGGCAAGGAGACCGCAAACAGGAAAGTAGAGGAGCAACAGGATACTGAAAAGGATAGATCAGATACCAAGAGCAAAAAAAGCGAGAGCGAGAAGTAAAGACTATCGACTTGGCGTTGATTTGCTAAACATGAAAGGCCTCTGATATCATATACAGTGCTTTATTCTCTTCATGCTACGATAACTCGGATAAAAAATATGGTTAACGATACAAGATAAACGAAGGGGCAGCTCAGGCATGACCAGTCATTCGATGAAAGAGACTGCAGACTTTGTCTCTCAAAGTCGCTCGATGGTAACCTGGACCACCATACAGTTTGCAGTAATGCGTGTAATAATCAAAGGAGTTGCGATAGTCGGGGCTCTTTGACTGATTTCTCATGCGATGTGCAAAGATGCTTCTGGACAAAAGCATATTGATGCAATTGCATTCATCAAAAGGGCTATTAATCTCTCCAAACATCTTGGAGACTCCATTGGCGGCATCTTTTGCATGGGCGAAGGCGATATCCTTAAGGCCTAGATAATCTTGGCAAGGCGCAAGGCGAAGAGGAAGAGGTAGTGTAACCTCAGGGAGGTCTAGATCAGTATTATTATCTTGATCTTCATTGTCAGGTGCGGTGCCCTCATCATCTGCCATATAATATTTGTCCTCATCGTCAGGTGCGGTACCATCATCCTCTGCCATATAATATTTGTCCTCATCGTCAGGTGCGGTACCATCATCCTCTGCCATGTAATATTCATCCTCATCGTCAGATGGTTCGAGGGCAGAAACATAGTCGTCATCGGAGCTGTCTTCAGATTCCTCAGAGTATCGAAGCACTTTCAACTGGATGCCGTCTTTCTCCAATTGGTCTATTTCACTTTCAAAGAGATCTTCACAAAGGGACTCGACAGAGGCAGAAGAGGTATTGAGAGACAAGTCAAGTAGAGACATTATGGAAACTGCAAACAATGGAGAA
Organism: Trigonopsis variabilis; assembly: GCA_003707065.3. NCBI lineage: Eukaryota > Fungi > Ascomycota > Trigonopsidomycetes > Trigonopsidales > Trigonopsidaceae > Trigonopsis > Trigonopsis variabilis. Next base: position 80,606 of record PPXM03000009.1, on the reverse strand, counting down.
ATACCTTGAAGGATGCTCTCGTTTTATACTCGATTATTGAGGCGAAGGCATGGCCAGCTAAAGCCGTCTAAGGCAACGCCTGCTTCCTCGACTAGCCTTAACGCAAGGCTAATAAGGAGGATTAAGGCTAATGGAGACGTACTGGCAGGAGAGTCATTTGTGAGATATTTCATTTCCCACTACCAGTTGCTCTGGGGCTCGAACTCTCTGGTTGATCATCATTATGATCGCAAGGCAAGCAAACCAGCGACCAGTTGCCTTAAGATGCGTCGATAAAGTCGTCGAACTTCTCCTTATGATCACTCTAGCTGGACTTTACGACAATGCAAAATGACACCGGAACGTCAACGTGGGAAAATAGTTCACTCTATATAGTAGACCGCGGAAACATATATTAGAGCAAGGCTTAAGAGTCTAAACTCGGTCTCATCAAACAAGTCCACAATGAAACTGCGCGCATATATGAACGTAGCCAAGTAAAGTCCTGATGTAGTTTTGACAACCACCCTCGAAGATGATAATAACAAGGACTCTCAACTGGTTCCAGAGATCACTGGGTGGAAACGGCTGTCTTCATGCAACTGTCGTCTATTCACCGCTATTACTCATCTTTCTCGCGATCTGACTGCCATGTTTATCTACCATGACTCGTCCTCGCTTCCTTTCATTACATTGTATGATCATCTCTAACAAGATCTAGGATTAGATCTTAGTGATAGCGTAATATCTTCTTGTCTACTCTACTCCTGTGAACTGAATGCCCGAAATAGGCTATCGAAAAGCTTATCTCCCAAGACAAATGAGCTTCGCTAGCGGTAACCTCCCAACCAACGGTCACTGCTCATCATGAGTTTCAAGCGAGAATTCCCAATTGCCTCTTATAAGGGAACGCTCCACCAGTATGATGGACTTCATACTGCGTTTGAGCATGAGAGTTCAAAACAGCATGATAAGATTGTCTTATTCATAGGCGGTTTAGGTGATTACCTTCTCACTGTGCCTTTTCCTCGAGTGCTCGCTAAAGAATTGGATCCCGTTGGATGGGCCCTTGCTGAGGTTTCTTTCTCTTCATCGGGAGTAGGATGGGGAATTGGAAATCTCGGTCAGGATGACAAAGAACTGCACGCTTGCGTTGATTACTTCATCTCCAAGACCCCTTACAAGACAGTTGTCCTCATGGGGCATTCAACTGGGTCCCAGAATATTCTGTATTACCTGAGCCAGTCTCCATTGCCTAATTACTTGGCTGCTGCAATTCCCCAGGCCCCGGTCAGTGACCGGCAGTGCGCTGTCGATAATGAGGGCGCAGAGAAGATCCAGAGCTTGGTCAATGTCGCGCAGAAACTCGTTGATGAAGGACATGGAAAGTACATGATGAGTATGCCCTTGAACTTCTTGTCTTCGGGGATCAATGCTCAACGCTTCGTCGACCTTTTTGCTGTCCGGGGACGTGATGACTTCTTTTCGTCCGATTTGACAAAAGAAGACTATGCCAAGTCGTTTGGGAACATCAAGGAGAGGACTTCTCCGGCCGGTCAGAAACTTGCTCCTACCAAACTGTGCCCGCTGATGTCGGGTGCAGATGAGTTTGTCCCCAACTGGGTCGACAAGCAAAAACTCCTTGATAGCTGGAAAGACGCTACCGACCCAGAAGTCTGGTCATCATATTCGGGCATTATACCCGGTGCTTCTCACAATGTCGGACCTAATTCAGTGAATCAAGCTGCTGCTACTGAATGGCTCGTCGACCATGTCAAAGGCGTCTTGTCGGAAATCCAAGATGCCTAGCCTGAGTCAATCAAGGGCTACAGTATTAAGAAGAACTCATAGAATCCTATCTACAATGGAAACTGGACGCCACAGACGTAGCTAGTCGCTCTGGCTCAGACACACATCATTAACTTTTCTTAAACTACCGCCCTATGCTTATTTACAACCGCAACCGGGCCAGGATCTCGCCAGCGAGGTTCTTGAACTCCCAAGTGTTTCCAGACAACTTCTTGAACTGGATACCATGCAGGGACAACATCGACACCTTGACTATGTAAATCTCAAACCGCACGCCCTTTTTGGTATCTCCAGAATCGTCCAGCTGCCATTCAGATTCATCATTGCTGTCATCTGAAGCCTCGACGCCTGTGCCAGCCGAGACACTGCTGTCATTGCCCAGTCGTCGACGCGACAGCCAGCGCCGGCCGCTTCCCGACGGTGACGCGGCCTCTGGCAACGCGTATCGACAAGAAAATCCGCTATTGATCTCATGGTAGGAAATCCCGAGCTCCTTAAGCACGCGAATCAGATCACCGCGAATAAACGGAAGAGGCTTCGTAGACGTAGTCTGGACACTAAACAAGCCTTTGAGGAAGACTTGCTTGGGAGACTTGATACTAAGTCCAGCGCCCTCTTCGACGTTTTCATCTTGGGGAAACCACTCTTCAGGAACGTCTTCAAAGGCGCTTTCTTTGGCAGTTCTTTCTTTTGGACCATCGACATCGACCGTGTTACGGCGATGGGATGCTCGCTGCCTCCGGTCAAACGCGCCTACCGATGGAGTCGTGCTAACATTAGCCGGCTTTTCGGGCACTTCAGGCACAGGTGGCACGTCTGACTGCTGGCGGAAATGAGGCTTGCTTGTCCGGCGAAGACTCAGTTTTCTCAGCAAACCGCCGCTCTCTTTCTTACCGCCAGCGCTCGCAGAGAAAGGAGCCTGGGCTGACGTAGGCGCTGGAGCTGCGCTTGCTGGAGGTCGCGATTCAATTGGTCGCGGAGGAACGACAAGAGGATGCAAGTCTGAGGCACCTTGAGTCCTGGACCTTGCACGAGAACTTTGGCCCTCAGGTTGGGCCGAGATCGTGGCCGCATGCATGATGGGCTCGAGTGCTGTGGCTGGAACCATATCTGGCTTTGCATGAGTAGGAATGGCACCAGGCATGTCGGGAATCTTGAGAGGAGGCAGTTTGGGCGGATAGGAGGAAGAGTCCATGACGAAGCCTTCCAGTTCTGCAGGACTGACTGGCTCTTTGCAAAGCCGATCCCGTCTCTCAGAGACCAAATAATAAATGGAGATCAGAGGGTGGTATGCATTAGTAGGATCAGGAGGGGGTTTGAGCTCGGCATGGGTCGACGACCCGTTATGGGAGAACTTCTTGTAGAGCTCGCCCAGAACCGCCGGCGACTTGGTGAAGGATGAGTTTGTGGAGGAAGGCGCGAGAGGAGACGAAATCACATGCTCGAGACTCGACGAAGAGCAACAATGGCCGTGCGTAGCGTACCAGTGCGCGGCAGCGGCCTGATACTCGGGCGACTCGATAATTTCCGCGAGTGCGGTAGCCATTTCGTTTGAATCGCCGAAATCAAACCCTGTCATTTCCGTAATGATGTCCATATCGAGAGGCAGATGAAGAGGGCGCCTTGGAGGCAAGAACGAGTCCTGGGGTCCATCATACCCTCTAATCATCCACGGATGGTTGATAATTTCCTCCATTGAGGCACGCTTGGTGCTGTCGACCACCAAAATCCGCTGCAGAAGGTGCAAACATTCCGGCGATAGCCAGGGCGGATATTCCACGTTACCTTGCTTGATTTTGGCATGTAGAGCGGGCATCGACTGATCGTCAAAGGGAACTTTGCCGCAGACCAAGACGTAGAGGACGACGCCAAAGGACCAGATATCGACTTCTGGCCCTGTGTATTGCTTTGCAGACAAGAGCTCTGGAGCCGCAAAATAAAGACTGCCACAGAACGTCTTGAGGAGGGAGTTGTAGGAATACAGATTTGACAGGCCGAAATCAATGATTCTGATATCTCCCGATTTCGAAATCAGGATATTTTCGATTTTCAAGTCTAAAGGGGTCAGAACAGCCAAACGAGCCTATCGAGCTCTTACCTCTATGAACGACATTATTTCTATGACAGTAATCCAAAGCGCTAGCGATTTGGCGAGCAAATTTTCTCGCCTGCTTCTCCTTCAATCGACCATGAGAAATTATATAGTCCAGCATCTGACCACCACTAATATACTCAAACACAATATAATAGTGATTCGTCATCACAAACATCTCGTACAAGCCACAAATATACGGGTGATGCAGGAGCGAGCCTATGGCAGCCTCGCGCACCGTCCGCACATCTTTCAGTTCATCCGAGTTTTTGTTCTCGCTGTCAATCGCGGCCTTTGGAACAATCTTTATAGCAGCTTGGACTCCGTTCACTCGGTTCCGTGCCAGCTTCACTTTGCCCATCGAGCCACTTCCCACCGTCTTTATGAAATCCCAATCACCTATCGACCGTCGTTTCCCTTTCTCTCGACTGGTACTTATCGCCTGATCCGTGCGTCCCGCCAGACCTTCGTCATTCTCTTTGAACGTAGTTAATGGTGTCAACGGCGCCAAACCGCTGGTCGATTGCCTCCGGAACCCGTCGTCGTGAGGCATGTCAAGAGGAATGAAGGATAGGTCTACTTGTGACGGTTACAATACGGCTGACCTTTATCAGTACACCGCCGTCAGGGCAAGTTTTATTACAACGGCCTGACGTGTGTCTTACGTAGTGACTTGATCGGGGCGAGATAGCGAGACTCCACATGGAAATGGTGGTCCAAGTTGTATCGCTCCTTGTCTGTTCGACATGGAACGTGTCAAAGGTGGTCAAAGTATCGCATGTTTGTTGCTCTGCCCCTGATCATCTCGACCACCTTGGTGCCTGTGATCTGTGACTCCACATCGCGGTCACAGAACCATTAGTGGAGGGTCACTGTAACTGTTGAGGATAACGTGTTTTTCTTGTTTGTTTAATGTGTTGATTCAAACAGGTTCCTTTCACGTGGTCTTGAGGTTATCGGCCTAGATATCTCTCGCAGGACTATTATAGTAGCAAATGAGTCTTACGGTTGGTTAGTAAAATTCTCAATTACGAGTAGTTAATAGTAGACTTTGAACTTGGTTCATACAGACGTCACCAAGTATGGCTGGAGTACTTACATAGATGGGCTGGAATAGATCAGCTGGAAGGCCTTGTCACCACACAATTAGAAAAGAAATCTTACACTATATCTCTTCAGACTTGGTTTTCAAATACACTCGAGCAATTGAGGCCTCATATCGCCTCTGCTCTGACTGACCTCGCAAAGTCTACGGTTACTTCACTTCAGTTCAATGCAGCTTATACATCACCATACATACACCTTCCAATGTCGTTCGTGTCATAGTTATAACCATATTAATAGACTCCCTGCTCTCGAAACCATTCTAATGCTCATGGAGTCAGTCTCCCATCCTTATACCTCTACAAGGACATCTTTCATAAATCCCGTCAAAACTAGCTGCAATTTCAGCCATATCAGTCTGTCCTGGAGACGCTCTGGTCGTCTGCATCTTGCGTAACCGGGGCGGGTCCAACTTGCTCGCCATCTGTGGTATGCTCTTGGGAACTCGTCTGAGCATGCTTTACCGGTCTTTTCTCCTCGGGCTCATCCAGCTGAGGACTGGCGCTCGCAGCTCGAGCCAATTCGGCCAATCGACTTACTCCTCCACCAGCAAAAGGATTCGTGCTTTGCTTTGCAAAGGTCTCGCTGTCGAGGTCGAAAATATTCTCGCCCCCAGCAGCGGCCTTATCCACGCGGTCGAGATTCGGGGTCTGGGCTCGCGGTGAAAACGGGTTTCGACTACCAAAGACCGGCTCAGGTTCGTCTTCACCCCTGGAATCGATTGTCGCCGTCACTGATAATCCATCCTCACTATCTTCCTGAGACAGTTCTCTAATGAAAGCTTCGCGGTCCCGCGCGATAAAATCGGCAAGAGCGCCAGTGAAGCCCGCGACAGAGTCATGGATGGCCTCGCTAGAAGCATAAATGAGAGTCGGCCCAAAGCCTTCGGTGCGGGCTAATTGGAGTACATCGTTCTCAGTGATCCGTCTCACATCCAGATTCCTCGTTCGCTCAGCTCCCCATCCAGTATAGGTAACCAGCCGCCAAGCCACACCCTCCAATGGATCGTTGGACCTGTACGCAAATGTTCGTGCGTTAATCAACAGGCCCACCATTTCGTAACGATGAAAGGGAGGCAAGTTGTCCAAGTCCAGAGGAGGTTCAGTGAGATAATCCAGTTTTGCCTGTTTTAGGCTTTGCAATTCGCGAAGCTCAGCATCTATTTTCACCAGTTTTCCATCAATTTTCCTTCCAGCAGCCTTCAACTTGGCAAGGAGTTCTTCTTCTTCGTTGACTGACAGGTAATTCGACACTTCAGCCAGGATCCCGGCTGTGCTTCGGCCATGAAAAGTAGTCAATTGGTCTCTACGCTCATCCAAGGCAGAAATTTGGGCATTAATCTCTTGTAACTCTTTCCGATTAGCCGCCACAAGTTCGCGAAAAGGTCGAGTATATCGATCAGGATACCAACAGGCTGGAGGGCTAATTCCGGCTCCTGTAGCGCCGTCTTGTTGTCTAATAGTGATGATCAAGACGTCAGACACTTGATCTATGTACGAATCAGGAAATGAATCCCAGACAAGCCCATCCAAGGCTGACGTAAATGACACTGAAGAGTTTATCATGTCTTGGGTCACAGTAAGATCCAAATGCACAAACGAATCGACTTGGCCTTCGGGTGCACCGGGGCCATCAGCCACAGCTTTTGAAACAAACAGAGAATCAACCGGCTGATCGATGGAGGTCCGGATAGAGGCGTAGGTCTGGATGAATTCCTGCAGATCCTGTTCGCCTCCATCTGGGTTAGACCTGTTGGTCCAGCAAGACAACAAATTATCAAGGGTAGCATACAGACGGTCGGTAGATCCATCCAAGAAAGCCATTAAGCGCTGAGTTTCCAGCAAAAACCGCCAATCATAGTATGTCTTCACATTAAGAGGATTATTAGGGGAGAAATGCAAGTCTATTATCACGCCGTTCCACCATTCAGGAGCATACCCATAATCAGAAGTTAAAGCTTTTCCATCAAAGAGAAGCTTATTTCTCACTCTAGGAATGGAATGGGCAATACAAAGAAAGGCAGAAATATTGAATGCCTTTTCATTGGGCAGTAGCAGCGAAGGGCTAAAGAACCGTTAGTACACTCCAACGCACAACAACTTACTCGCCGTCTCGCTGTCTGAGACTTGGAGGAATCCGAGGAAGTTCTTTGTTGGAATATGTGCTCGGTTCTTCGGAAGGTAGTGGAGGCGACGCTGAAGCGTCAGCAAGATGAGACGTTGCCAGCTTGGACTTCAATGGGGCCTGACGTTTGGACCGTGCATAGGCCTCCTGTGAAGCTGGACCAAATTTCACTGCCGCATCATTTGGAAGCGAAATAATCGGTGTAGAAGATGAAATGCTGTACGAACCCGACGGTGCGTGGACTGGTCGTTAGTCGTGCCTTTGTATTGCCTCTATACGTACCACTCTGTGCTATGTCTATAGGCGTATTCCACCCAGCTTCTGCTCCTTCTATATCGTATCCTTGTACTAAATATAGTCAGCATCAAAGGAGGCCTGCTCAAGTCCTTACAGGTCACACTTGTAGACATTGCATGGGGATCTTCCTGCCAGTCATCGGCCGGCTCCACCTCGCCCTAGTTGAGATTAATACCACAAGCGAGGGCGATTTCATACTTCAAAAGCATCAGAGCTTGTACCAAAAATCAATTCAATGGCTCTAGAAACATTATTATCAGATCGCTAGGCGTTAGCAAAGACTATAACTATTCTAACTTGTAGCGCCGAAATTGCCACATCTCGATCAAACCCCATTTCTGTGATCCTTCTTATCGACTCTTCCGTCGGTTCTCCTATATTTCCAGACATGACGGCTACTATAGAGGTCCTGAATGACCACTGTGGGGTGCTAGCGTAAGGCCAATCGCTGTTGCTAGGGAACTCTACACAATGGGCCTGCTCTGCTTGTCCGCCAGATCAGTTAGGTCAAGTACAATGCAAAGTGCCACATTTGAGCTATGAAGGAACGTTCCCTTTGGGAAAAGGGATTGTCACAGAACCAGACAAGTAAGATATGATAGAGCTACGGGAGAGTGTAACAGGGCATCTAAATTTCACTTTTGCCTGATTAAATCTAAAAGGTAAAGACTTGATCTTCTAGCTTCGAAACAGGGCGGGCTTTTTCGTATCCAAGTTCAAGAGTAGCTTTTTTCATGGCAGATACCATAGGAGGAGGGCCACAGAGAAGGATCTTGACATCCTTGGCGGGAGCAGGGCAGTACTGCTTGATGAGATCGGCAGTAACAAAGCCAACATCTCCGGTCCAGTTCTCAGGAGGAGTATTCAAGACATAGTGGACATTGAAATTCTCATGAGTCTGGGACAAAACATCCAGATCGTCTTTAAGAAGAATATCTTCGTACTTGACATTGGCGAAAATCAAGTCGACCTTGGTCTTGTCCTCAGGATTCCGCAAAATGGCGCGAATGATCTGAAGCATGGGAGTGATGCCAGTGCCGCCAGCAATCATTCCGAAAGCTCGAACCAATCCGGGTGTATAAGTCATATTCCCCTTGGGTCCACGGACACGGATGGTTTGTCCGAGACGAAGAGTAGCAAAGTGTTTGGAAACATTTCCAGTAGGGTACGACTAAAGATGTTAGTCTGTCTCGTTCTTGCAAAAGATGCGTACCTTAATTAATAAGTCAAAATGTCCCAAATCCTCATCACTGCTCGAGGGCGTATATGATCGGGCAATGTCCTTTCCATCAATCTCAGCTGCAACGGTGACATGCTATGGATATTAGCAAGAGGCCCTTATCACATATCAACTCACCTGTCCAATAGGCAGACCCAAGCGGTCGTTCTTTCCGGGTAAAGCAAAACGATAGCTAGAGTCAGCAGTGCACCCAGGACTTGAGTTCTTACACAGCAGTGTTATGAGATATAATAGTCTTTTCAACTAAAGGAAACTCTTGATAGACATCCTTCTTAAGAACCGCTCTTGATCCTAGAATGATTAGCAAGTCTATCCCCCGTGAATTACTCACGTCCTCTATAAAACTTGTGAGCAGCCAAGACAAACGACAGCACGATGGCATAGGGAAGATACTGCCATTTAACGATTGCAGTTCCTAAAAGAACTAATCCAACAGGGATAAACACTCCATGAAGAGGTGTAGTAAGTAGCTCACTTGGATCAGTCTTAGTGCTCATTGATTAACTGTGAAAAGTAAGTCGGTGAGTTGGTGAGTTGGTGAGTCACTTTGTGCAAGCTGGGCAGATAGGGTGTGCTGTCTCTGGTAACCCAGTCGTTGTTATCACCAACAGAAATTGATCTCCAACAACTCAGGTAAAGCTAAGAATTTCAGTTTGGATGGAGCCTATTTTTCTACTCTCGCTCTGTTTAGCCAGCTATATTCCTAATCAGGTAATCAAATCCCTTTGCTCTACTCTCTCGCTATCACTCCCAAAGCCACTACCAACTCACGCTACTTGTCCTAAATAAATCAATGTACTACCTACACTCTCGCTATTGTTCAATAAATAAAAAATTTCTAAACAGGTCTACTGTCTAAAGTGGTCTAAGGAAGATCGGCTTCGTCGGCATTCAACACCAGCTCGGCGTAGAACTTGGCAACGTTGATGTGATCTTCAATAAAAGTAAACTCGTCCACGGTGTGGGCATTGTTGAACTTGCCGCGGATCCGAGTGGGGAAGAAACGATAAATATGATCGGTGACGTTCCAGTAGTAGCGAGTGTCTGTGTTTCCAGTCATGATGCCAGGGGTCACCACGACTTCTTTGTCAAAGGTCTCAGAAAGAGCATCCTTGATGGTACCGGCAAACAATTTAAACTCGGGGGCGTCGGCAGGTGAAATAGGAGCAGGCTCCAACGAGTTGGTATCAATTTGAAGCTCCAATCGGAACTTGTTGGATGACTCCTCAGCACCGGGAATAAAAGGATAGTATTCAAGATCAAATCGATGAGCAATGGCCTTGAGGAGTTTGGCATAATGCTCCTTCACCTCATCGACAGATGACTCGACTGCAATTCGGATATTCACTTCAGCAGTGGCAGATTCAGGCAAGGCATTGACCTTGATTCCTCCTTCAATCTTGTTGACGGCTTGACTGGTGGCAACCAAGTAACGGGTTGTGACTTCATGGGAAAGGATCTTTCCAAGTTGGTATTCAGCCTTGACACTTCCATTGCCAATGGCACCAAGTAAGTGGCTGGCCACGGGAGGGAAGTCTTCACCATACTCTGACATACAGCCAAGCATGCCATAAGTAGGGTTCACAGGAGCAACTCGAGGAGTGAAGGGATGCTTTTCAATCAAGGCAACCGCAGCGGAAAGGATACCAATGCCAGTATGGTCGGGAGGAATGGAGCCGTGGCCGCCGGCAGTGTGGACATTGACGATCAGATCAATGTATCCCTTCTCGCCGGTTCCGACGACGGCAAAGGGGGTATCAAATTGCTCGATAATGGCAGAACCCTCATCAAGTAACAAAAAGATTCCTTTGGGGCCATATGTCTCTTCAATGTAAGGAGCCAAGTTCTTAGCTCCTTGCTTGCCGCTGACCTCTTCATCAAATCCAAGACCAATAATCACGGATCGGGAGGGTTTGAATCCAGCCTTGATCAATTGAGTGGCGCCTTCGAACAGAGCAACCAAGGAATTCTTGTCGTCAAAAGAACCCCGTCCCCACACAACTTCTCCATCAAAGAAGCCACTGAAAGGAGGATGGGTCCATTGAGAAACGGTATCGGGGAGAACAGGGACGACATCTTGATGCGCAGTAAAGAGAATGGGCTTCAAGTCAGCGTTGGAGCCTTTCCAGGTCAAGATCAAGTTGTGAGTGTTGGTGTGGACAAGTTCAAAGGTCTCAAACACTTCAGGGAAAGTGTTTTTGAGATACTCTTCGATCTTGTAAAAGATATCCCAGCGAGGATCCTCACCGAGTGGTCCCATGTCATCGAATGATTCTGAAGGAATACGAACTAAGCCGCCCAACAGTTCCGCGGAAGCGTTGACGTAGGCAGGATCGGCAAACGCGCTCTTAACTTTGTCAAAAACTTCCGAGTTGGCCGAAGGAGACAACGGGGCCGGCTGTGAGCATAACTCGGCAGTAGCATCTACATATGTAAGCAATCAAATATCAATAGAAACAATAGACGACCCTCTGTGTATCCACTAAGACCCGCTAATCTTTACTCCTTACCCTTAACGCCCTTGCCATGACCTTTACCCTTTAAGTACTCGTCATGGCCCTTACCCTTACCCTTTCCTTTACCGTTGCATCCCTTCTTCTTGGGGGCTTTCTCCTTCTTGTGCTCCTCCTCGTCGTCGGATTCAGCATCGGAGTCTTCCTCTTCCTTGGGCGAGAACTTGCCGTGGTCAAAGTTGGCCTCGACGACCTTGTCAAGGTACTCCAAAAGAGAAACGCCAGTCTCTTGGAACTCTTCGACATAGTGGTCAAAGTCAAACTTCTCAAAAGCCTTGCCAAGCTCATTCTCGTACTTCTCCAAGTTCTCCTTGATCTGCTCGGCAGAGAAGTGGGGTTCAAAAGCTTCAAAGCCGTGGACGCGGTCCTCGTCAAGAGAAGAGACGGGCTGGATAGTAACCTCCTGCACCATCTCGCCATCAACCTCAACTTCATTGACAATCACCTCAACCTCAGCGGGAGGGAACTCAGGAGCATCTCCAGGTGGGGGAAGTCGGCCAAGTCCGTGGGGACGGGGTCCCTTGGCGTGAGCATCATGGGGACCATCGTGAGGTCCGTGAGGTCCTTTAGCGTGAGGACCATGGGGACCATGGTGGTCCATCGAGTGATGAAAGTCATTCTGCATTGCTTCAAGGCAATGAGCAATCCGCTTGGGGCCGACAGCGAAGCCGGTGATAGCCGAGAAGGCGGTAAGACCTAACACGATTTTGGCGGCGATACCAAGTCGACGTCTGCGGGCAGCGTGAGCAGCTTCGACATTGGGCTGTTGCACTTGAACCTCTTCGATGTTGAGTTGTTGCTTTTCGGGGTCAGTCATGATGAGTTGCCTTGTGGAGCAAGGTGCGTCGTCTAGATATTTATAGTATGACGCCACTGCTTTTGGATATTGATACGTCCTTGACAGGCCATTATTATCCGCTTTCCTTTTCTGGAAGCATCTTGCCGCTCCAGACAGCTGCTAGTCACAGGACTGTCACGGGATCGCTGCTCGAATTACAAGGACGACTAAAAAAAAAAGACTTCTCATTGAATGTGATTTATTTTTACTACAAGCTTTGTTGAACTCAATGCTTTCTTGACGCTAAGATCCCTTGTTCTGTCGCTCGTTTGGGCTGGTTGCGTCTTCATTGGGAAGTGACCGGCACGTCGTTGCCTGATAGGGAAAGCCTCATCGGAGATGTCCCTATACAATAAAACGACGACTCAGGCTCGTCACGACATGGGTGGAAAAGCCCCTTGCAGTTGATCATCAATACTTGGTGACTGTTTTGTTAGTCACTCGCACCATCTCGTTCAGATGTACACTCGTTAGCTGATCGTTTGATCGTCAAGCAATTGCTTGTTGGAGTAGCGTGCGTCCACCACCTGATGCGGCAAGATCGCCATGGACGTAGATCGGATATTCCCTCGTGCTCTGCCGGAAGGCTGGAGTCAATAAATAGAACCTGTTATTCGCTGCCACAAATAATTCCGCGCAGCTCATCAAGAGAGGCTGACTAGTGGTAATGCCAATCTTTATAGGCTTGTCTATCAGCATGGATTGATGAGCCACCCATTGGAATTGAAAAGGCGCGGTCTTCCAATAAGAATGTTTGCCTTTGTCATACAGTGCTTTGCCTTGTTATCTATTGCTTTGCTAAAAAGTTTGCATGAGTACTTAGTTCCTGTGATCCCAGTGACAATCCTCAAGAGCATAATATTATCGGCACCTCTTCCTACCTATTACTTTCCATATCTTCCATGGAGCCTTTTGAATAGATCACAAAGCCAAGACCGTAGAAAGCTGTTTCAAAGAGCACGACCCGACGACTTGCCACGACAGGCAAAAGTGCAGAAACAAGCTAGTGCGGCAGAAATAGTTCAATATGCGTCTAGAAAAAGCCCAAAATAGAGTAGTTTGTTTGATAATGTTAAAAGCGCAGTTGCCCTTCAAACACTATTCAACTATCAGCCCTGCATCATGATGAGGTCCATGGACGTTGCGAATTACTTCCCAGGAACGCTACAGTAACAAAATAAAATTTCCAGGACATGTCCCATGATGGCCTTCCTCGGCTAGAATTGAGCCATGATGCTCTGAAATTGTTTAATGAATTCTATAGGGCCGTCAAGCCGTTGGAGATCAAGGAGATCTGTGGAGGAAGCTATGGGTGGGTGCTTTTGCCAAAGATGAGCTAACGAAAAAGACTGTTTCTGGATAGCTACAACGATTTGATCGAGTACATGTACCAAGGATCCGATATATCTTCGCTCAAGGTCTTGACATGCGACTGTCTAAGTCTTTGGATGACGCGTGCGTGTGGTGTCATGGATCTTGATCCTGAGCTTCGAAGCTTGATGTATTCTCGGCTAGAATCGGAGGTTAATTCCGGATCAGTTCATATAGTATTCAGGTTTGTTGCCGAGTTTTGGTTAAACAGCTCGACTCCACAATGGAACGCTATCAGGGAACTGCTACACAAGTTTCTAGCCCTGGTCAAGTCTTGCTATCCTAGAGATCAAGAGATCGCTCTTTACAAGAAATATACAGAGTACAGCCTCCAAACTATACCCAAGACCAACAAGTCCCTATATTTGATCCTTGGGTTGCTGGTAAAGGAATTAGACGCTGAATGGCTTGTTACTCAAGGAGACGAGCTGTTTTCACTGATCAGTCATATGGATTCGTCTAGTCTAATTCATCCGATATCTCGTCTTTATATCGCTCTTTTAAAAAAGTTTGAGCGCCATCTCGATCTGACCACCTATGTCGGCCAGTGGGATGGATCCATATGGCAAGCATTGAAAAACCCATCGACAAGGTCTCCAGTCCAGATGTATCTCTTGCCTGGTATTTCAAAGATCTCCAGTCCGGCATTCCTCGAATTCATCAGATCCCATAGTCACGCCCAGCGCGATTGGGCCGACGTCCAATCTATCGCTGCCCTCGTGTCGTGCCTTACTACTGCCCAAGAAAATGGAATATTGGATGCCTCTCAGTATGACGGATTGATTGATTTCGACTTCATACGGAACCTCATCCACCACTCTTCGCATTTGTTTCGCTCAAACGGATTTTCCTTGCTGGTCATGAGCATTCAGACTTCTAAACCCGTTCCTGTAGTGGCGTTTGCTTTGATTAAATCAGCGCTTGATGAGTTTTTTGTCGATCCCGACGCAGAGTTCCGCAATACCATATTCGGACTGCTACGGCGCTTGTTCATTAGATTAAGAGAGTCCTCCTATCGATTGTTACGTGACTCGCAGAAGATTAAATCTTATGACCTCGAGAAGTCTGTCCTCTGGAACGACCATTATGTAGAGACTAAAGCCTTTACAGAATGGTTTGTTTCCTTCTTGATCGACCAGCTACGCCCTTATTCTTCTTATCAGCGCCTTCACAACTCGTTGAGGTTTCTTTTTGTCGTCATACGATCCGGTCTCGACAAAAATATTGATCCTAAACTGATTGAATCCCAAGACGTGACTTTCCCATTCCATATGTCGGTATTTTCTCCCCTCCTTATCCACAGGCTGCTTGATAATTATCTAAACAATTTTGATGATATAAGGCAGATGTCTGAACAGTTATTAATGCTCAGTCCTCGCCCTCTACCTGGTCTTGACAACTTGTCAGAATTGGTCGACAAGGGACTAGAGATTTCCTATGGTTTCAAAGGTAGAGAGGGTGATGGTGGTGCTAGGATCATTGCTCTTTCCTATTCGCTTTCCCCTGATCCATCCAACCTACTTGATCGGCTAATCGGTGAGTGTCGTCAGATTCTTTCCTGGGCCCAGCGTGATCTTGTTGGAGTGGTCAAGTCAAAGGCCTTGCATGGATTATTCATATCTTTCCGTTTAATAATTGAGCAAGTACAAATAGATTCGCAGAATATCGAGCGCTGGAGAAATCATATCAGGGAGTTAATCGCATGTTTCTTGACGACATGGGATATCGTCGATCCCATACTTTCTCACAATTCCCCCGAAGGAAACACCCCAGATGACCTCGGCAATGACGATTTAGCAGAGCTTGATGAACGATACGGCTCAGCCGCTCAAGTTATCTCCAACTTTTCTTGGAGAGCTTTGCGAGAGTCGAGCTGTCTGATCGAAGCTCTGATGATTAAATGCCGCACCTTGGATCTCCCGCTACTGGACAAAGACCAGTTGAAATGTCTTGGAGAGACCCTTATGGTTCAATTGGCTTCCATTCGACACCGAGGAGCGCTCTCCGCTATTCATCCTACATTTATGGAGCTGTGTGCTTTCTGTTTCAATTCCTCCCACGAAGACATCAGAGCGCTACCCTTGGAATGGCTCGAAATCAATCTCGACCAGTTGATTGTCCGGTCGCAGTCCATTACCCGCAGATCGGGAGGCCTTCCTTTTCTCATTACCGCCGTTCTCTCGGCCAAAAAGAAAGACCCAGAGTCACTAGTAGCGTCTACAATGGCTCGACTCTTTTCTATTGCCAACATGGACGTTGTTACATCCTCTGGAGATGACAAAGTCAGCCTTCCTCAAGTGCACGCCGTGAACAGTATCAAAGCGATCTTTACAGAAAGCCGGCTTGGCACTTTATCAACCCCATACGCTGATCAAGCCTTGTCCCTCGCATTGAGTCTCCTATCGCATGAAATATGGGCTCTGCGGAACTGTGGTGTTATGTTATTTACTGCTCTTCAGACACGCTTGTTTGGACCAAAAAAGACATACGCTGCCATGTCAGCCAAAGTGTTTTTCTCCAGATACAAAGATATTCGTCCCATTCTCCTCAATCATCTTCACCGGTATCTCGACCAACACTCCCCTTCGGCCCATGAAACCGTCTATCCTGTTCTGTCGGTTCTGTCACGTTTGCAGACCTTGCCTGGTTATGACGGAACTGCATCGTTTCAGCCATTAGTGCTCAACTGCTTGAACAGCCCTCTGTGGAAGGTGCGAGAGATGGCCGCTATGGCTTTGCCCTCTGTGTTTTCTGTCGATGATTCTAAGGCTATATGCGTCCAACTTCTCGATACTATGAGCTTGGATAAACAAAATCGGTTGCATGGTCATCTGTTGGCCTCCCAAGAGTTTGTGGGCAGGAAGCTCCTTAATACCGATGGTAAGCGTTTACCTCGTCAACATAAACTAACTGCAGACCTTAAAGTGCTTGTTTCTAAACTAAATTCCCAGTTTGACGTCTTTATAGGTCTCAACTCGTGTCCTTTCACCAAGGCAGCTTATTTGAAGCTACTCTGGATGATCGGGCAGCAGCTGGGATACGACGAGATTCTTGAAACCAAACTGGTTATGGCCGATGCCTTGTCACTGAAGTCGTATAATTCAGACGATCGGCTTTACTATCGCGAGCTGAGCCGGCTCTATCTGTATCTGTACGAGCGGAACCCAGCCTGGACAGATCTGGTTATCAACTGCTTAAATAGCCCTTGCTATGAAACGCAACTTGAGTGCTTGTACTATCTCCATGCGCGACTCGATAGACTTGTTGACGTCTCCCCCATTCTAGACACTCTATGGACGTTGGTATCCGATTCTGAGGGCTGGGATCAAATCAAAGGGCCCGCGTTGACCTTATATTGTCAGTTGATAGTTGACAAGAAGATTCGTCTTCCTGAATCCCGTCAAAATCTCCTCTATAGCATGGTTGAAGAGATCGTGACCAATGGCTTTGAAAATGGCAGGTTTACGGATAAAATCGTCATTGCAGCCGTTGAATCGTTTGGATATCTCACTGTCGACTATTCCCATGATACCTCAAAGCTCGACAAGTATGTTATGACCCTTAAACCGTATATCGATGAAAACGCGGAATATCCGTTTAGACTCGCTGCTTTAAAGGGACTGCTCAATCTAATGTCATCTGGCCAGACGTCTCCAAAATTGGTCTTGTCTCTTTACTCCTTTTTGCTTGACGACGATGAGGAACTTCGAATCAGGGCGGCATCTTTCATATCTCGACAAGTTCTCGGGTTGGACACGGAATATTACTACGCCCACGTTGAGAAGTTACTCATTAGTTATCTCAAGACCACTAGCGTTTACCCCAAGGCCTTGATTAATGGTATTACTTCGGGTCATCTCTCCCTAAGTTCAGGGGCGCCTCTTAGCGAACAGTTGGAGGC
Organism: Trigonopsis variabilis; assembly: GCA_003707065.3. Classification (NCBI taxonomy): domain Eukaryota; kingdom Fungi; phylum Ascomycota; class Trigonopsidomycetes; order Trigonopsidales; family Trigonopsidaceae; genus Trigonopsis; species Trigonopsis variabilis. Next base: position 63,338 of record PPXM03000009.1, on the reverse strand, counting down.
CTCTCTAACAAGTGACGAGCTGCTGTTCACGGTTGAAAAGCAGAACCTCTACTATGATCGTGTTCATTGTACGTCTTTATATTCTGAGCCTCTCAAAGGTTCTCCGGACGTCTTTGGACCTTATGCAGCAGAGCTTTCGGCTCAATTGGCTAGTCTGCACTCCATAGAATCGTCATTGGGGCCTGATAAGCCTTTATCGTGGACGCGGTTACCAGAGCCGTTTGCAATAGCTTATGCTGGCGAATGCCTCGAGGATTTGATAAAAGACGTTGACCAATAAGTGGAGATGTGTGAGAGGGATTGCATGTATTCAAGGGTACAGGTATTGTGTATTATAAAACCTGGTGTCATGTTCCTATTTACACTTGTATCTTACATCCGTTCCACTGGAGTTAGACCCAAGAGGCGCATGCCATTGTTGATGACCTGGCGAGCAGCAGCGTAGACAGCCAAACGGGCGAGAGCGAGATCTTTCTCCTGGTTGGCCACCCAGAGGACGTCGTAGGCGCTGGAAACAAGATGGGCCAAGCGGAAGAGGTAGGTGCAAATGGTGGAAGGTTCATAGTTTCGGCTGGCCATGAGGAGGATTTCGGGGTAGAGGGCCAACGAGCGGACGATGTTTTCGCCTGCGGGCTCGGTGACAAGGTCAAGGTTGGCGTTTTGATAGTCTTGGGGCGAGAAGCCATAATCAGTCAGAGCCTTGCGTTCAACCGAGCAAAGACGGGAATGGGCGTATTGGAGATAAGGGCCGGTGTCACCTTCAAAAGTCAAGATTCGCGACCAATCGAATTTATAGTTGTTGATTCGCTTGCCTTGCATATCTTGGATCATGACAGCCGAGCGGCCGACAATGTCGGCGACCTCTTCAGGGTTCTCGACCAACGAGTATTTGGTTTCATTCTTCTTCATGACCTGGTGCATGTTTTCTTTGGCCTCTTCAAGAATGTTGTCCAAAAAGACCACAGTGCCCTTTCGAGTGCTCATTCCGAGAACCATGCCAAAGTTGACGTGGATAAGATCCTTGGCCCAGGGAAGATCAAGCAACTCGAGGATCTTGAAAAGCTGAGCGAGATGGAGATCTTGTTGGGAGGCCACCACGTAGATCATTTTATCGAAGTGGAATCGAGCATATCGGTCAATAGCGGCTCCCACGTCTCGAGTCAGATACAGAGTGGTACCATCGCGCTTTTGGATCACCGCTTTGCCTAGTTTCTTGTTGTAGGGAGTCAGGTCGATCAAAGTCGCGCCCTTATCTTCAGTCACGAGATTTTTTTCTTTAAACAGGGACAGCGCCTCGTCCATGATTTTGTTTGGCACCTGCGACTCGCCACTGTACTCGTCATAGTTGATGTTGAGTCGTCCATAGGTCTGTCTGTATCGAGAAATACTCAAGTCCCGGAATTTCTTCCATAGGCCCAGGGCTTCTTCGTCCTGATCCTCCATTCGACGGAAGTACTCTCTGGCTTCATCGTCTGTAGCACTATCTGGCTCGTCCGCGCCTAATGTGCCTTCCTCCTTTAGTTTCTTGGCCGCCTCTTTCTCATCAGTGATGACCTGGTTGATCTTGACATAGACTTCAAACAGATGGTTAATGGGGTCCTTCTCCAACGCTTCCTCGCTGCCGTATCGCTTGAACCCGACCGCCAAGATTCCAAACTGTTTACCCCAGTCTCCCAAGTAGTTCATGCGAATCACGTCCCATCCACACTGCTCATACACGTTCGATAAGAACCCACCAATGATTGTAGACCGCAAATGACCAGCGTGAAACGGTTTAGCAATATTGGGCGAGCTAAACTCGACCAACACTCGCTTGCCCTTGCCGGTATCATTGGCACCATACGCTTTCCCTTGCGACAGAACCTGGGGCACAACGAGGTCCTTGAGGATCTTGGGGGCAAAGTAAAACTGCAAAAACGGTCCTTGAGCAATGACCTTCGACACCAGCCCGTCAGTGGGGAACTCTTGGCCCCATTTCTCAGCCACCTCCTTGGGATTCACGCCTTTGATACGAAGTCGCGGAATTGGAAGCAACAGGTCTCCTTTATCGGGCAAAAGGCCCAACTCTAAGCAGGGAAACACCGCTTCAGGATCAAGCGAAGCTAGCTTGCCAATCTGTTGAGCAATATAAGACCGGAACAAATCGACGGGCGAGGACTCACGAGCACCCGCTAGAAGGGGCTGCTCGCTGATACCAAGCGCGCTTAATCGGTCACTGAGAGTTTGTACTGACATTGCCCGAACGCACGACCTTAAGGGAAGATATCTAGACCAGAGTGTGGTCATGGAAAATTTATTTGTTACAGTCACGTGTTTTTCCTGCTGGCTGTTTGCTGCTCAGGCACGACGACGAAGGTTGGATTGTGCCAATGGGTTAGTACCAAACGATGTGCGTGGTACTGTGCCAGAGGAGGAGCTGTATCTTTTTGATGCACTTTACGCAGTATTGGTCGTAATTAGTGAGGTGTCGAGGTGTTTTGCTCTATGTTTGACTTACTTCTATGAATCACCTCACTCGATGTTGGCGTAGCTAGTGGAACTTGTAAAGACACAGCTGCTTTTACTAGCTGTCGACCTGCCATGATGTAGCAGTATAACTTTTTCACTGAAATTCAACTTGCTGTTCTGTCGCGACTGCGCTACCAGCGGTGTTTCATCAGTTCCATCAGCGTTTGCACTCGCGCCGAGCCAATGAGCCTAGGTTATCTATTGACGGTGTTAGATGACAAAATACTACGGATTGGATGCCAGAGCAGAGGATCAGGAGGGGCGTTTTGGATCAACTGGGTCCTGGTCGTCCGGCGGTGGATCAAGGCCCTTGTGCATTTCGTGACGGGAGTATCCATGATTCAGAGGATATGCATGGCTGGTTTTTTGGTCAGCAACCAGGCGCACGGGGGCCCGGTGAAAGCAAGGAAATTTGTGTGGAGGCTCTACGGCGAGATCGTGGTGTCGAAGAGGCTGGCCGATTTCCGGATTCTGCTGGGGAAAAGCTCTGAAGCCGACTCGCAGATACCCGTTGAGCTGTTGACTAAAGCCCTGACTATGGAGCTGTGTAGAATGAAGACTATCCCGGTGTCTTCTTCGAGGGAGATCAGCTTTCCTTATCTGTTCATGCTTGGAGCCGTTCATCAGATCCTCATTCTGGAACGGTCAAAGAAATTGTTCTTGCAGCATGCACACACCCAAGTTACGTGGGATAGCCATGGAGATCTGCTGGCTGAAGCATGGACTACGGTCATTGATTCTGGCGAACCCAACGCTGAAGTCGACTACAACCTGAACGACTCTCAGGGCAAGCTTGGACATAACTGGGTTTTCCTGGGCTTTCAGGGTTCCGATCCATGTACAGACTTTAGGGGAACCGGTGTCCTTGGTGCTACCTTGTTTTCAAAAGCCTGCATTCGTCATCCCGGCAAAATCTTTGACCTCGCCAAGAGTGCTGCTGCGTGGAACGCCGACATTGTCCCTACATGGTATTCCCTTGGTCTCGCAGCCATCCACCTCGTTTCTTTCTTCCAGTCGAAACTCAAATATGGCGATCTCGACGAGTTCCTGTTGCTCCACATGAGCCCAAACGCCAGTACTTCTGAGGTCGAGCAACTGATGGTCGATCTACTCGTCGACCTCCTCACATCGTTCCACTTGTTCTGGAGTGCGCAGGTCGCCAGCGGCAGTGTCCGCTCAGTCCTGGACTTTGAAATTGCCTTTAAGCAATTCAAATCCACACATCTCTTGAGGCTGCCTGTTCAGGACAAGATCAAGTCGGAATGATCCATATGCAATCGTGTCTGAACCAATCCGAGCCGACTGCTTCCGCCTTGGCTGCTTCTACCTTGTATATTATTTTGCTACGTATCTTGGACAATGGCGTATTATCTCAGCTAATTGATCGCGCCATCGCCAGTTCAGCTAACCCTGCCACTTATTGGCGCAGTAGCTCCCTAAATAAGAGAAGCATCACGCCTACACGACTAATAACCATCTCTCTTGGCCAAAATTGACCAAGAAGCGCACGATTGTTCTTGGCCGCCTTGCACCCTCTACAGCTCTTTCCCGAGAAATGCAGCAATTGATCCAGGCGATAATACCAAAACTAAATCGAATACTCTCAAGACCGTGTCAAACGCACCATGATTCACTACAAGCCTCATCGTACGAGCTTTTTAATCGTCCTCGGTAAGCTTCGACGCTCGTCGGTGAGCCAGTCGGCTATGCGCCAAGCACCGTTTGATCCATCGCTACCCCAACATCGTTCGACTGGTTCCACTCAGCCTCCGGTGCTACCACTGCCTGACTTGCGACACCATGTCTGACAACGCTGTCAAAGAGAGAATCATCTCTCATATGAATAAGGACCATAAGTTGTCCTTGGTCGACTATCTGGCCTTCTACAAGGGGATTGAGGTTCCCCTGGACTCGGAAGCTGCTAGAAACCTCCGGATCCATGACATCTCGTTAACCGAGCTCCAGATCGAACTGCCGGATCTTACGTCCACCTCAAGTCGCCCAGGAGACCCTGGCGATCATCTCGAAATCGTGTCTATTCCTATTCGGCCTCCAATGGAATCGCTGTCGGACTCGAGGAAGGTTCTGGTCGACATGGCCAAGGAGAGCGCGGAAGCGCGAGGGTACTCCGCTTACCAGATCAAAAGCTACGTTCCTTTGAGTTTCTCGCGCTCTGCCGATCTTACTTCGTTTGTTCTGATGCTGTGGCTGGCCGTTACCGCCGTCTTGAGCACCGAGGTTGTCAAATCCGTCTTCCTCGACCCTCTACATGTTGCGTTTGGCGATGGGCCTCTGTTTCAAGTCTTCAATTTCGCGTTTGGCCACCGGTTCCACTTTGTTATCTTCACGTTTGCCATCCACGGCGTTGAGACGGCGTTCCTGAACGGCCAGCTCAAGAAGTATCGCGTGCCGGATGACATCCGACAAAAGTGGCAGATCTCTTGTCTCTTGTTTGGCCGCTCAGCCATTCTCAGGTTCCAGGAAGAGATCAACAAGGTGTCTACGCCTCCGTCCAAAAAGACTAAGTAGTCTCGCCATTGTAGGTAGAATGCAGGGCCGGTGCGACTGTCCGAGTAATGAATTCATATGATCGTAGTGTTATAAACGTAATGCGTAGATGCATAGAGAGTGTTTGTGCATACGTAAATGCATATAAGAGTGTGCTGGCACACAGCCAATGTCGTGATCCTTGGAGTTCCCGAACAGTTTCCTTGCCCATTCCTCCACAATAGCACGAGTGAATCGACCTCTACAAGTAAACGACTACAAGACTTCTCACTTCTACACTCCGACTAGACTGCAGTGCAACGTCAATTCATTTAATAATACTGTTCCCAAACTCCTTTGCCTATTTCTTTTCTTCCTCCTCGTCCTCGTAGCTCTCCGTCGGTCGGTCAGCTTGAGGAGTCAATCTAAAAGCATGGCGACGGTGGCCATCGACCCAGTCGAGAATGGCCGAGTGGACGGCAAGACGGTTGTCCCAAACGACAACGGTCTTGGGGCGCCAGCGGGCCCGGATCTGGAAGTCGGCGCCCTTGGAGATGTGGTCGTATAAGAATCGGAGAAGATATTCGCTTTCCTCCTCCTTGAGGCCGACGATCTCTCGCGAGAACTGGGGGTTGACATAGAGAGCCTTGTCCTTGGTAACGGGGTGTTGTCGAACAAGAGGGTGGATGCTCTTGACGGGCTCGCGACGAACGGGACCACCGCGGACTCGAGAGGCCTCAGCTTGCTCGTGGGCAGAGTGGACGACCTTCAATCCCTTGAGACGCTCCTGGAAAGGTTTCGAGAGACGACGGTAGGCCTCGCGGGTGTCAGTGTAGACAGTGTCGCCGCCAGAGGCAGGAGTGTCCAACATGGCCAAGAAAGTGGTTCCAGGAGGCTGTTTCTCGTAGGAAACGTCGCTGTGCCAGGCAACAGACGAGGTGTGGGTTTCAAAGAAGGTTTCGTGGACCCTGTCGCCTTCGCCACGGTGGACGAGATGGACTTCAGGGTGTCCTTTGGGAGCTCCCGAAGTGGGATGGACGTGTTGAGGGCCAAAGTACTCGCCGAATTCGACGGCCTCCTCAATGGGAAGGTCTTGGAGATCCTGGTCGCGGAAGATGACGACACCGCGCTTAGCGACATAGAGAGCCAGCTCGTCCTTGGCAGCGTCGCTCAATGAAGACAATTGGATGCCGTTGACCTCGGTACCGAAGCGGGGACTGAGATCGTCGAGCTCGTACTCGCCTCCCTTGGGGAAGAGGTTGGGGAGCTCGGGGTCGGCGTCGAGACCGCGGTCGTGGAAGTCAAAGTACTCGAGAGGAGGGAATTTCTCGGTAAGGTCGTAGGTGGGAAGATAGTGGCTGTAGGGGACGTCTTCCTGGCCTCGGAGAACCAGTCGACCGCCGTCTTCTCGCACCCAGGTGCTGTTTGCATTGACCTCGGGTCGGAAGGAGGAGCCATCGACAGATTGGATTGTCTTGTAGGAAGTCGACATTGTTGTAGATAGTAAATATAAAAAAGAGCCCTCTGCACTTTTATATTACAATCATCTTCGGGTTCTCTGAGCTATTGCATCAACGCTAAGCGAGGTGATTGCGTTACAGCACTGGGAGACTGCCATGGCGTGCTCACTTGCCGCCAATGAGACGGGCGGCAAGGACGTAGTCGCCGGCATTGGCCCACCAAGCAAGTGGTTCCAGTCGGTGTTGTTCCGAGAAATGAGGTGCTATGCCCAAACGCCCCAGAATGATTGGCCCCACGGTAAGGATGATGACATCGGTGGCCTCTGCCCCCAGAATCCCGGTGATGACATTGGCTCCTCCCTCCACCATCACCGAATTTATGCCTTCTTTGTATAACGTCGCCAGGAGCGTGGGCCAGTCAAACCTGTCGCCTTGGACCCGTAAAATCCGCCCGCCAACTTGGGCCAGCACTGCTTCCCGCTGCGGATCCACTGCGCTCTCAGTAGAAACGATGATCCACGGCCCGACTTTGGACTCGCGCGCACTCTGAATCATGCGGCTGCTCTCGTCGAACTGCCATCTGAAATGGGGGTCGACCACGAGCGGCCGGGGAGTCGAGTGCCCGCTGAGACGACAGTTGAGACCCGGATCGTCACAGATGGCCGTTCCAACGCCTACAAGGATAGCGTCATGGCGACTGCGCAGATAATGGGTCATGGATTTGGTCTCTGGGCCAGAGATATGGGTCTGAACGCCTTTCCCGGCAGAGATGCTGCCATCCAGCGAGCTCGCCCACGTCAAGGTGACAAACGGACGGCCTTGGTCATGCGGCACGCTCAGCGCTCGGTCTACAAGATCAATCAACTCCCGTGGAGGCAAGGGAACAGACATGGTGAAGACGATCAGGCTCGCTCGAGTGAGGGAGGGTGCACGTGACTACTGGAGTAGACGGGCGCCAGCCTTTCGAAAGGCGCTGTCAACGTAGGGATTGTAGCGGCTTGAGCGTCTAAGATGACAGACAATGGGGTTGACTCAGTAACGCATATTTAAAATCAGGTGATTTTTATAATGCCGTGCTTCGCCCTGGTTCTCACCAAGATTTGCGCAACTCGGGAAATGTGACATTGCCTCAATTAGTAATAATCGTTATTAGTAATAGTGTTGACGGGCACTCGACGTGGTTCTAATCTTTACGCCAAAGACGTTGTGTAACTAGCGGCGTGTCAAGTGTGGAGGAATACATGTTTGTAGGATGGACAGAGTGCATTACAGGCTATAAAGGGGTCTGAAAGATGCATCTGCTTAGTATTTGCTTATGTGCTTTTTTCACGTTGGTAGTTTTTCTCCTCTAGTAGCAAGTCCTTTGGTGGCTGGTCATATCAGAATCATTGACGTCTCCAGGTCCAGTCAATTGGCATGTGTACCCCCATCAGCACCTCAACACATTGACCTCTGTTCTCAGCATCTTTATAGGACATTCTTTGGCCAGCGAGCTCTTTACAGATGGCACAAGGGAACCTCTTCTTCTTCTCCAACGCTTTTTGTTTTCGATAGTACCCTTTTCCTTGGGCATTATAACCATATAGCTTTTTATGGAAAGGTTCATTGCCGTTTCTCCTCTGTATGAGGTCAGCCAGCGCTCAAGATTTATTTCTTTTTCCATGATTAGATCGTTAACATTAACGTCTGCTGGAGGTAGAGTTTTGGCCATGATTATCGCAACTTCTCATGGAACATCAATTTTTATTGTTTTCAGATGATTTCTATAACCCCGCAATCGAGAGACAAATTCCTGGGGAGCCTCTCCTTCTTTGATTTTTGCTAATAAGAGACTTTCAATCAGTTTTCCCTTTTTCGTATTGGCGTTATCCTCAAAGGTCTTGAGATCTCTTTCCAGACTTCTTTGCAGTTGACTTATCTGCAAGGGCTGCCTTCAAATCGACGTTGCCATTCGAGATAGCTTTCTCTATGAACATTCTCACTGCACGGTCCCTTCTCTTTAACTTCAGAGCTGTCTTGGAATCCATGGCCTCTTCCTCAAACTCCTCTGAAGTATCGTCACCATGATCTTCCTCATCTGAACTACAAAGCGAATCTCTACAATTGAATTCTTCCAGAGTTGAGAAAATCGTTTTCTTCCAGTTTCTGCATTGTAATTGGAAACGTCAGCGGTGTCTATCCAGATGGATATGCGCCAACGCCGTAACACCGGTCGAGGATCATCTCCTTGATGCTGTGCGTGGCGTGGGATGTTCTCGTCCATACTTGAAACGCCCCTGCAAGAGCAAGAAATAAATAAAAAAAAATAGTGTGCTTGCTAGAGTCGCGCTAACTCGCAGTCAGGGCTAGATGTGCGTATTAATCCAGAAATGGCAATGAGGTGCAATTAGTGTCCGTCGAACCTGAAGACGATAACGGTTTACTCGGGGCTTTCTCAGATTTCGACCGTTGGATCGTTTAATTATCTGATTTCTGGGTTTCGTCCTATATTCTAGGACATGGTACAGATAAGGAGGACTGAGGACCTGCCAGTCTCTCCATGGCAGCTCTGCTAGTCTTTTCGTCCCATATAGGACGTTTGTTATAAATACAACTCGTTATAATATCAAGCAGACAGAATTAATTGAACTCTTTGAACAAGTACTGCTTGTAGTGTTGATACTGTAAATCAAACTTTAAATGGTGTCTGCTGCACTGCGAATCTTTGCTCGGGACATTTGCACAACATTTACACGCAATAGGTTTTTAGCTTCCGATCCCTTTCCAACGTTTATATTCAATTTCAGTACTAGCAATTAATCTAGGATTTCTTCACATTCTCGTCACAAACTAGCCTAATGCCCATTGATTACAGCAATTTCCACTGGAATTTTGGTGGGATTCTTGAAAAAAGTCTACTATATTTCCCAGAAACCGTCTCCTAAGATCGCTTCTTGGAAATATAGTAGACTTTTGAACTACGATCGCTTCTTGGTTTCACGTCAACATCGTAACAGTGCCAACAACGGTGAGGATAAGAGCACGAAAAACACCAGTGTCTACCTGTTGAACAAAAAAGGCAACCCAATAGTGCAAAGCCAACTCTTGACACTAGAACGCATCTGTATCGAGAGTATAACCGGAAATCCTGCCACTCTGCTGCTTCGCTTGTCGTGACGTTTACCCGGCTCGAGACTTAATACTGCGCGTCTGGCAATCAACCGTTCATGACGACTTTAACCGGCAAGGAGGCCTTGAGCCTTGTCACGTTGAAGAAGGTCTTGAATGTCGACTCGAAATCAAAGACAGTCGCGTTGTTGGGTGAATATGAGCAACAGCCGGCGGTGGTGCTGATGGAGATGCTGGCGTTCCCCGAAAAAGTGGAGGAATTGAGAGACTATTTTCGACAAGGGGCGATTGATCGACTGGAGAGCTTGGGACAGAATGACGTGTACCACTGGTGGAGCGCGACGTTTGATTCAAGCAAGATTGCTCACGATACGACCAAGATCAATATAATCTGGCCAGCGACAGAGCTTCATATCAAAAAGTACGAGGCCCAGGAATATGCAATGGTCCAAGAGACGCCCGAAATCTACCAGGATGTTGTCGTTCCTTATATACAGACCAAGCTGGGATCTCGAATCCAATGGTGAGCCACTGTTGGGTGTGTCTGACGTTAGGGTATACAATATATTAGAGCACAAAACGGAAAGCGATAGAATTGTGTACGAAGACCCCGATCCTGTGAATGGGTTCATTTTGATTCCGGATATGTGAGCAGCGACCAAGAACCGACTAATGCTAGGAAATGGGACATGAAATCAATCGACTCGCTCTATCTGATGGCAATTATTCACAGAAAGGACATTCATTCGCTGCGGGACCTTCGTGTCGATCACGTTCCCTGGCTGCATTACATCCGCTCGCGAATCGTCTCTGCAGTGTCGGCCAAGTTCCCTATCTCCCCCGACCAGCTCAACATCTTTATACATTATCATCCATCCTATTATCATTTCCATATCCATGTCACCAACCTGATATTCGATCCGAAATTGTCGATATCTCCGGGCCGGAATATAAGTCTTGTCAATATCATTTCTGATCTGGAGTGCATGAGTCCTTCAAAGTCGTTCAAAGACCGCACGCTCGAGATTTGTCTTGGTAAAGACTCGGAACTGTACCAGAGAATCGTCGAGTACAGAAAGAAACCGTTGACCGGTTGATCTTCATTGATAGACAAGACGAGATGTCTAGCAGAGTGCCCTGACAAGGCCATTGTCAATGTTCCTTGCCGGGCATCTTGCTGATATTTTTACATGTGATTCGTTGTGTACGCAGTAGTATCTATCTACTCATCCACTCATCTACTTTCTAGATCTATATTTAGTCATCCTGTTCTCTGAATAGGCTGCACAGTCTCCGTACCGTTACTGTTGTTGCAACGCCAGCAAGGCCCCCTAAGACAAAGGCAGAAGCTGCAGAGTTGAATACAGACTGTAGATGAAATCTAACTTGAATTGATTACACGCAAAGCTACTATATACCTCTTGTAGCGCACTGCCATATCACTTACGACACCGTAGATAAGAGATATCAGTGACATGCGATACTCGCATGTAGCAGTACCGGCCACGTCTGCCTTTCTAACTGACTCGTTGCAACGTACTACCACCTGCACCTCTATCTACCGTTGCTATTTGGTCGTTGCTACAGCCATCCCAGCAGACGTCCTCACCTTCAATGGCCTTTAACCCCGGCTATCCTAATCAAGGATACCCCAATCAATTCCAGCCTCAGCCTACGGGCTACCAGCCGGCTCCTTATCAGCAGCCCCCGCTGGTCAGTCAGCCCACGGGCTATGGCTTCCAAACGCCTGCTCCGTCCGTGCTACCGCAAGCAACAGGGTATCCTGGGCAAATAGCGCAAAACCCGCCTGAAAACAAGAAGAAAATTCCTAAAAGTGAGTCAGGGTGTTTGTGCGAGTGCTAACCGCAGTACGATTATCATTTATCACTGCGAACGACCAGGCCAGGTTCGAACAGCTTTTCGAGGCCGCTACCAAAGGCGAAACGGCTTTAACTGGTAAGGAAGCGGTCGAATGGGCAACAGTCTAAGTCCTAGGTGACGCTGCTAGAGATATTCTATTACGATCCGGTCTTGCCCCGAGCCAGTTGGCAGAAATATGGTATGCTCTTTATCGGAGACCATTGTCGATGGCTAACGCAATCTAGGCAATTATCCGATACAACTCGATCAGGAACGCTCTTATTTCCCGAGTTTGCACTCGCAATGTATCTCTGCAACCTGGTTTTGACTGGGAAGCCGCTGCCTGCTCGACTTCCCGAATCAATCAAGAATGAAGTCTCTTCCCTAGTGGATATCATTGCATTTAATGTGCCCGATGATCACCCCCCTCCTCCTCCTTCTAATGTTCCCAACTTTTCGGCACCGCAACCCCCAAATCCTGCTCCTCAACCCCAACCGTCCAACGCCCAACTTTTATCGTCCTTGCAGGCCCAGCCTACAGGGTTTCAACCGCAGCAAACTGGATTTCCCCCTCAGCAGACCGGTTTCCAGCCCCAGCAACCCGGATTTCCGCCTCAGCAGACTGGATTCAATCCTCAGCAGACAGGGTTCCAACCTCAGCAAACGGGGTTCCAACCTCAGCCTACAGGCTTTCAACCACAACAAACAGGGTTCCAGCCTCAGCAGACGGGATTCCAGCCCCAGCAGACAGGATTTCAACCGCAGCCAACGGGATTTCAACCGCAGCCAACGGGATTCCAGCCCCAGCCAACCGGCCTCCAGACCCAGTCTCCTGGATATCAGCCCCAGCCCACCGGACTCTCTTCACAGCCTACTGGATTCCAGCCCCAGCCCACGGGCATGCCATCCCAGCCTGGGCAGACTGCAGCTCCGCCAATGGTCCCTCAGGCCACTGGTAACTATGGCGCTATTGCTGCTCTTCAAGCTCAACCTACTGGACGACCAGGTCAATGGGGCTTTATCAATACTCCTGCTTCAGGATTGCCGGGTATTGAGAACCTGCACGCCCGCATGATGCCTCAGACTGGCGCGCGGGGAGTAAACTATACGACCACTGGGCTTCAAGGCTCTGCCAAAATTCCTTGGGCGGTCTCTAAACAGGAAAAACGCACCTATGACGAGATCTTTGATGCCTGGGATGGCCTGGGAAAAGGGTTTATCTCTGGAAAAACGGCCATCGAAGTGTTTTCTCAGTCTGGCCTGGCGCGCGACCAGCTGGAGCAGATTTGGAACTTGTGCGACCCCAGCAATCGAGGACGACTGGACAAGGACGAGTTTGCAGTTGCAATGCACTTGATTTACCGGAAATTGAACGGCTACGATGTTCCTACTCGCCTTCCTCCTGAGCTGATCCCTCCATCGTCTCGCAACATCTCCGACACGGTCAACCAGGTCAAGTCCTATCTTCGATCCGACCCGGGGTCGCTCCAGCCCCAGCCTACCGGGGTGAGTTACCTGAAATCGCGATCGTTCAGAGACTCGAGCTCTCCCGCGTACCGCAAAGACGGCACGGTTTTCAAAAATAATGACGACGAAATGACATATAAATCCTCAGCCCGGCATCGGCGACGCGACCAGACAGAAGAGGACAAGGCTGAGAAGCCTGACCATGCGCCTTCGAGCATTTCAGAGCTTCGCAAAGCCATCCGCGAGAAAGAGATCATTCTCAACGCGATCGACGCTGAAGACGAGCGAGATATAGACACAGACGATTTCCTGGAGCGTCGTGATCGCGATGAGATCGACAATCTGAAGCGCAAGATCCGGGACATCCAGTATCAGATCAGCGAATCACCCAACGGCCTCGACAGTGGAGACCACAAGCGAGCGCTTAACCGTCAGCTACAGGGCCTAGTCGATCATGTCCCAGTCTTGACTGAGAAGATCCGCGACGTCGAAAAGAGGATCGCAGAGTCTAGGGTGGAGCTATTCAGAGTACGTCATGGTCTGCCAGAAGAACACTATGCCAGCGAAGCCGACCGTCGTCGGGCTCGATCCAAGGCCCTGTTACAGTCGCGCATGGCGGCCTTGACTGGAAAAGGCGCCCCTGCCAGCGACGCGAATCTGGACAGCCAGCTGGCCGCAGAGGAGAAAGCTGCCGAAGAAGCGCGACGGTCCAATGAACAGACCATCAAAGATATCGAAGACGGCGTTCTACAGATGCGTGATGGGCTGCGTACGATTCTCCATGAAAGCGACCGCGAAGTGACCGACGACCGCAATCGACGCAAGTGGGAAGACGGCGTCGGCGTGGACGATGAAGTGGCTGCCTTTGTCAGGGATATGGCTCGCATCGCTCCAAAGCCCGCTGCCTCGTCTTCTTACCACACCAGCTCGAGCGTCGACCGGGTGCGCTCTTCCACAGGTGCCAGTCCCAGTCCTTCGGCTGGATCGCCGAGCCGCGAAACGCCCCAGGAGCGCGCTGCGCGCATCAAGGCTGAGGCAGCGCGCCGGATGAACGAGCGGTTGGCAGCGCTGGGCATATCACGTGAGTCGATGGGCCGGCCCGAGGTGCCAGAAGTGGCAGGAGCAAACCGACGAGATCAAGATGATTTCAGCCCGCCGGTCCCGAGGCAAGAATCTAGGCCTCAGGCACAAGCGCCGCCGGCCGAGGTGGAACAGCCCAAGCCCGTTAAGAAGGCGCCCGCGCCGGTTGTGCCAGCTGCGGCAGAGCCTCCCACTGCGGGAGTGCAAGCACTAAAAGTCGAGGAGTCAAGCGATGAAGATGAGTCAGATGAAGAGCTGGCACGACAGGAAGCCGAGTTTGCGCGAAGAAAGGCTGAGCAGGAGGCTGAATTGAAGCGGCTACGAGAACAACAGGCTTCAGAGAAGGCCGCCAAGAAGGATGCTGCTGAGCGTCGACGCCAGGAGCGGGCACGACGGCTGGCCAAGATGCAGGCTGAGATTGAGGCGCAGGAAGCTGAAGCGCGACGGCTGCGAGAACAGCACGACACAGCCGCCCAGGAGGACGAGTCTGAGCCTGAAGAGCCCAAGAGCCCAGAAGAGAAGATTGAGGTTGAAGAGCGCGTTGCGATTGACTCGCGAAATCCATTCTTGAAGGGCCCCATGGCTGACACGGCGTCGCCTGAGCAGATCAGGTCTCTTGCAGAAGAACCACGGCCTCTTTCGACTGAGCCAGCTACGCCTGAGGAAGAACCAGCCAATGGAACCGTTACGTCTCCTCCTCCAAGCTCGTACAATCCTTTCCTCAAGTCATCTGGTGCTGCGCCTGCACCTGCTCCCGTTGAGCCTGGGCCGGGAATGAGCGTTACTGACGCTGCTGCCCAGCGCTCGATCCAGCGCGGCAACGACAGCGACGATGGATGGGGAGCGTCTTCGTCTGAAGAGGAGAGCGATGATGACGCACCAGGAGGCCGCAATCCTGCTGAACTGGCGTCCCTCTTGTTCTCGTCCATGGGTGGTCCTCCTCCAAGAGCAAGCACCAATACAAGTCTACAGTCAGAAACAGCTACGCCTGTTCCAGAAGCCAAGGCACCTTCTCCCAGCGTTGCTCCCCCAGCGCCAGCGCAGCCGGTACCAGAACCGCCAATTGAGACTCCAGTGAGTGAAGCTCCAGAGAGCCCAGAACCACCTGCGTTCTCAGAGGCACCTGCACCACCAAGCGCACCTCCTAGTGTACCTCCTAGTGCACCTCCTAGTGCACCACCCAGCGCGCCTCCTAGTGCGCCTCCTAGTGCACCGCCCAGCGCACCTCCTAGTGCACCTCCTCCACCGCCGACAGGATTCTCTGCAGGAGCGCCTTCTACTGCCCCACCGCCTCCTCCAGCAGCTCCTCCCGCAGCCCCTGCCCCCCCTCCACCTATGGCGGCTCCTCCGGTGCCTCCAGGAGCGTTCCCAGGAGCGCCTCCCCCACCTGCAGGGGCACCCCCTAGCGCCCCTGCTTCTCATGTTGTGCCTGGCGGAATGCCTGACGTGTCTGCACTGCTGGGCCAGATTAAACAGGGCGCGCATCTACAAAAAGTGGAGACAAACGACCGCAGCGCTGCCCAAGGCGCTGGGCGAGTTCTTTAGAGATTGAATGTGAGCTAGAACTAAGTTTCAGATTGCACTCTGTAGTATCACACAGAACAATGTGTAGCGCTCCCACTGGTGCTCCAGGGCCCTGGCGCAACAGGACGCTAGCGCAAGTACGACGCCGAGATCAAGATCTGCTTGGGCTTATGTAAAAGTACAAATACGTTCCGTCGGCTGACATCATGTTACAAGATCCAGGCACAATGGGAATCGCTGGCGAGGGCCAGGAATGACCGCCGGCCGAGGGAGCGGCAGGATCCAAAGTTGAGCTGCTGGGGCCAGCATGACGCTACCCGAGGGCTGGCGAGACCGTTGGCTCAGAAAATTCTGGAACGTCCAGCCAGCGATCGACGAAACCAAGCGGAACAACTTTGACGCTGAATACTGGCACTGGACTTCTATAATCCGAACAGTGTGCCAACCCCGCCTTTTCGGATTCTCGTAAGCTTAGTCGAAGGACTCGCAAGACTTGAAGAATAATGCCAGTAGCAATTGCCTCATAGCCGACCAGGAACCAATTGATTAGCATGCCTGTCAAGCTGTTCGATCCGCCCTGCGTTGCGGCGGCTATCGAGACTGCGAGGCGGTCGCGATCCAAGATGAGGCTACGTGACCAGATCCAGTAACTTTTGTGCAAATTGGGCTCCCGCAAGACAACGACCCAACCAGTTGTTGGTGGAACGCGGGACAGGAGCGCTAGAATGTGCAGAAAAGACGGTCGCGGCCTCGCAGAACAATGATTAGTACACAGATTTCGTACGAGCCACCTTAGTTAAGCTTTGATAAGTTCGATTGCCCCGCTACCCCGGGAAAACGATGACGTCTGCCGTTATCAAAACAGCCCCGGTTACCCTGCCTTGGCGCGAGGTGCAACTCTATATAATGGCCTCGAGGTACTTTGTGATGAGGTGCCTCTATTGAGATAAACATACAGAAAAATGGTTGTTGAGACAATTGCTACCGGATTGAAACCTTTGCCCCGGCCCTTTCCCGAGCTGCCCTCGAATGTGATGGATATGTTTAGTTTGAAAGGCAAGGTGGCCTCGGTCACTGGATCGTCCACTGGAATCGGCTGGGCCGTGGCTACTGCCTATGCCCAGGCTGGCGCCGACGTTGCTGTGTGGTACAACTCGCACGAT
This sequence comes from Trigonopsis variabilis, assembly GCA_003707065.3. Taxonomy (NCBI): domain Eukaryota; kingdom Fungi; phylum Ascomycota; class Trigonopsidomycetes; order Trigonopsidales; family Trigonopsidaceae; genus Trigonopsis; species Trigonopsis variabilis. The sequence continues at coordinate 46,681 of PPXM03000009.1, read as the reverse complement.
CCCACTGAGCACTGCGAGGCTCTGTCGAAAGCGACTGGTCGCACCATCAAGCCCTACAAGTGCCAGGTCACCGATCCCGACGCGGTCGAAGCGACCGTGGAGAAGATCGTTGCTGATTTCGGCCGCTTGGATATCATGGTCTGCAATGCAGGCGTCCCCTGGACCGCAGGCGAGATGGTCGAGGTCAAGGACCACGCCGAATGGTTCAAGGTCATCAATCTTGATTTGAACGGTGCCTACTTCTGCGCCAAAGCTGCCGGCAAGCAATTCAAGAAGCAAGGAAACGGATCATTGATCTTTACCGCCTCCATGTCTGCCCACATTGTCAACATTCCTCAGCTCCAGGCGTGCTACAATGCCGCCAAAGCCGGCGTCTTGCACTTTTCGCGCTCTCTGGCTGTTGAGTTTGCTGGCTATGCCCGATCCAACAGTGTTTCGCCCGGCTACATTGCTACCGAAATCTCGGACTTTGTTCCTAAAGAAACCAAGCAGAAGTGGTGGTCGCTCATCCCCATGGGTCGTGAAGGTCTTCCCCAAGAATTGGTTGGAGCTTACCTCTATCTCGCCTCTGACGCTTCTACTTATACTACTGGCTCCGACATTATCGTCGATGGCGGTTACTGCGCTCCTTAGAGTGATTCGTTGCGGTATATCATAGAATGATTGATGAGTGAATACGTTTGTAAGACTATAAATGCAATTATCCAATGAGAAACTTGGCACTCGACTAGGTGCTACTTTTTAGCTAGGTGCTACTGTGCTTGCTTTAAATTGCTGTAGTACTAACCTACTCGCCGTGCCAACTCTTGGTTCTTTGACTGGATTGCTCCACCAACCCTTGCTGGCTCTCCACTTCCTATTCCGACTCTCGGTGCTAGTGCGGGGCAAGCCCCCTGTCTGGTGATAAGACCCAACGCCGTTGACAAGGACATCGGTGTAGCCTCGTGTCCACAATCAGAGCCATGCGGCTACGGGCCCGTGCAATCATGGTGCTGGGAAATAATCGTGTAGCCGTCCGATGTAACGTTACTTCCTTCATGCCACTTATCAAACCTCACGAGGTAATCAAGCTGGCGATTATTGGAGCGGGCCAAAGAGGAGAGAAATATGCCCAGCCGTTATCGAAACGCTCGGACGTGGACATTATAGCCATAGCAGAGCCACGACGGTACCGCCGACAGGAGTTCTGTTCCAGGTATTGTCCCCACGCCCAGCAGTACGATAGCTGGGACCAACTGCTCGACGCAGTCGACAAGAGCCAGATCGACCTTGACGCCGTCATAGTCTCGGTCCAGGACGCCCTTCACGTCCACGTGGCTCCTCCGTTTGCCCAACGGGGCCTGCATATCCTGGTAGAGAAACCGCTGGCGACGTCGTGGGAGGACTCAAAGACGATTGTCCAGGCAATTGAGTCGGCCAATGTCATTATGGCCATCGGCCACGTCCTTCGATACTCGCCTTATAACGCTAAACTGATGGAGCTCGTGCGCTCGGGCGCCATAGGCGAGATTGTGTCGGTCGAGCATACCGAGCCGGTGGGCTGGTTCCACTTTGCCCATTCGTATGTCCGAGGCAACTGGGCCAAAGAGAATGACTCGTCGTTCTCGTTGATGACCAAGTGTTGCCACGACGTTGATTTCCTTCTCTGGCTCTTCAACTCTCAGCCCTACAAAGGTTCCACCCTCGACTATGTGTCTTCCTTTGGAGGCCTGTACCAGTTCCGCAGGGATAAGAAGCCGAAAGAAGCCCACGACGCCCAGCGCTGTCTCGAGTGTCCGATCAAGGACTCGTGCGCGTTCTCAGCTACGACAATCTATCTCGACCCCGTCCTCAAATCCCATGGCAAACCAGTCGGCTGGCCCGTCTCTGTCATCACCGATATCGAAGACCCTCCCCATGTGATCGAGGCCCTGAGCACGGGCGCGTACGGAAAGTGTGTCTACGAATCTGATAATGATGGTAAGAGACCTTGTATCCAAGATGCTAACTCCAGTGTGCGACCACCAAGTCGTTGCTTTCAATTTCGGCCAAGCCACAGCGACACTCACCATGGTGGCTCAGACCGAAGACGTGTGCCAGCGGCGGACCCGAATCTATGGCACCAAAGGCGAGCTCTGGGCCGAGCATGTTTCGGGCGAGATGTCTGTGTTTGACTTTAGCTCCAAACAGAAAACCGTACACCGCCTCACGCCTGAAGCCATTGCCGAAATGGAAGCGTCAGGCCATGGCGGCGGAGACGCTGGGCTGGCAAACGCTTTTGCTAACGCGCTTCTGGCTCGCAAGGCAGGAGCCACCGTCCAGCAGGCCCAAAGCATTCTCCACGTGACGCCTCGGGAAGCTCTTTTCAGCCATTTCGTGGTTTTCAAAGCCGAAGAAGCACGACTGACTAAGCAAGTCGTTCCAATCGACATGGTGTATTAGTTCTAGTCCTAGTAACGGTGGTCGAAGCTCTTACTTTTGTACATATAGATAGATAGATACAATGTATTTACATATAGATTTGCTATTAAGCACATTTTTGCGTCGTAGATGAATGTATCAGATAGAGGTTTGCTATCTGAACACATGTGCCTCCTCATATGTAGATATGTGGAAGAATAAAGCATAGTTTTCTTGGTTTTTGGGCGATCAAGGCCCTCTGATAAACAGGCAGCACCTGAAGATCAGATGCTTTCACATAATGTGGGTCTCCACCTGCGTGCAGCCTATCCTCACAGATATTCATGCGTGATGATTGCCTGCAGACAACTATCGTTTGGACTTCCGCCGTCGCACCTGGAACATCGGATTAAGAGCCTTTGGCTTTTCGAGCAAAGAGTTCTTCAATTGCTGTCGCTCCTTGGATCCGTCGGTCAGTTGGGACATATACTCGTCCACTGTCTGAGCCGGCTGCAGCTGATCCGGCTTGGAGCGTTTCAGCAGCTTGGACACGTCCCAGCTTTCGCGGTCAGTGGCATTAGACCACGTCAGCGGAACAAACTCTTCATCCTGGGCCCGTCGCTCGGCCTCGAGCGTGGTGCTGTACTGAGGGCCCCCTCCAGCGCTTTTGACGCTCAACTGGACAACTTTGGCATCCTTTTTAGGCTCAGTCGCGTCCCTCTCTCTTGGTTTCGGGTCCAAGTACTTGAATTCAGGCCGCAGCTGGACCACTCCACTCAGGCTCGACAGATGTAGTTTTCCTGCCGTCAGCATTCCTATCTGCAACGCTCACTCACCTTCGGATAAGACTCCTACTGCATAGTTTCCCTGGCTGTTGATCACTCCGCTGAGCGTCTGGTTCTTCACTGCCCATTCTTGCGCCTTCTCTTCGTCGAAAAACTGGCTCGTTCCAATTCCAACGTCAACCTCTGCCAGACCGCTCTGTGGTTTCAGTCGCATCTGTTCCACTGACTCGTCGTTCTGGTACGGCCGTGTCGAAGCCCGCGCCGGATACTGGAACAAGTACAGCAGTCCGTCTACGCTAGAGTTGAGATAGACAGGCACCTCCTCAACAACAGGGTCCAAATCCTCTCGAACGTCCTCCTTATCACTGTCGCTGTCATCGCCTTTGACAAATAACCCATTATCGGCCATGGCGCTGTGCCAAAGTACAGCTTGGTGAGGTCGCCCGGTACTGTAACGGTGTAGAAAAAATTTCCTAAACCTCCCAACGGTGGGAACTGTACGCTGCATTGTGGAACAAGAAGACCTACCATTGCACTACACAGACAAGTCGTGGCAAGTTGGACTAGAATTTCTGGACTGTCTCCACGAAATAGCACCAGAATTACTACTGGGCCATGGATAACGACTCGTTCATCCTCAATATATCCAATGATATCCCTGCTGAGCCGGTGAAGCCCAAGAAGGCCTTCTCTCGCTCCAAATCAAACAGACGCGCAATAAGGTCAGAAAAATTCGCAAATGCGGACGAAGGAAACTCGCACAAGCCCAAGGAACTAGTGCCAAAGAAGCGTGACCACTCTGGCAGCGCAAAGACAGACGAGTCTAATGCGCAATCGACGACCTCGACCTCGACCTCGAAACCGGCCAGCTCGACTTTTGAGCGTTTCCAGAAAAACAAGCCGCCTAAAGTGCGAGACAATGGTGCCAAGCCGTCGAAAGATCAGATGCTGCCGTTCAAACACATCGAAAACGAGAAAAAAGCGTCGAAAAAGGACATCGGCATTGTGTCGTCTCTCTTCACCTATAACGTCTCTGCTCAACCGTCCGAGCCTGTTGCAGCTGTCGAAAACACTCCCCAAGACCCGTCTAATGCTCCCCTCAATAGCCAGCTAGCCTCGCTGGGCCTATGCAATCCGTTGATCGACGTGCTGCAAAACAAGCTTTCCATCACCACGCCAACTGCCATCCAGCAGTCTGTGATTCCGAATCTGATCTCCAACGACCGTGATTTATTTGTCAAGGCCCAGACCGGTTCCGGCAAAACGTTGGCGTTTGTCCTTCCTATCATCCAGCGCCTGATGGCGTCTCCAGCGAAGCTCAACCGTTCCTTTGGGCTCTTTGCTTTGATCCTCGTGCCCACTCGTGAACTGTGCTCCCAGATCTTGTCTGTGCTCGAAACGATCACCCATTGCTGCCGATACATCGTGCCTGGGATGGTCACGGGAGGCGACAAGAAAAAAGCTGAAAAAGCCAGGCTTCGAAAAGGCGTGAACATCCTTGTCGCGACTCCCGGCCGTCTTGCCGACCATATCGAAAACACTGAACGGCTCGACCTGTCTTCCTTGCGGTGGCTCGTACTCGATGAGGGCGACAGACTGATGGAGCTAGGGTTCCAAGAGACCATCAATAAGATCCTGGGAGCCATCGAGTCGCAGGCCCGATTGCAGAAACCCCTCGAAGGGCTCCCTGACCACCGCGTCACCGTGCTCTGCAGTGCCACTCTTAAGCATGGCGTCGAGAAACTCGGCCAGCAGAGCTTGAAAAACGCTGAACATATCACGGTTGGAAAATCTGTGGCGGAGTCACAAGCGCCCAATCAGCTGCATCAAGAATATGTGGTCGTGCCACCGAAACTGCGCCTGGTGACCCTTGTTTCATGCATTCGCAGCCGAAGCCAGTCTTCAGACCCCAAGATCATCATCTTTGTGGCATGCGCCCACAGCGTTGATTTTCATTTCGCAGTTCTTACAAGAGACTCGGGAAAGACTGCCCAGGATGACGTCGTCCGGTCAGCTCCTTTGGTGGGCCCAAACATCCAAATCGCGCGTCTTCACGGCTCTCTAAGCCAGCAGCAGCGGATGCTAGCCCTTTCTAGCTTCAAAAACCGAAAAGATGGACAAGAAGGCCCAAGTATCTTGATCTGCACTGACGTCGCCTCCAGAGGCTTGGATCTGCCTTCGATTTCAGATGTTATCGAGTACGACGCTGCCTTTTCCTTGGCCGACCATCTTCATCGCGTTGGGCGGACGGCTCGAGCTGGGCATGGAGGCGGAAGCATTGTCTTTCTCATGCCCGGCTGCGAAGAAGGATACGTGGAGCAACTCAAGACGTGTCACTCTTCGCTTTATCCCACCAAGTACGAGGCTCTCTTGCAGGCAGGCTTCAAACAAGACGGCGAAGATTGGCAGGATTGCGCGACGGAATGGCATCTGAATGTGGAGCGATGGGTCATGGCGTCTGAGGCTCACAAAAAACTAGCCATTGATGGATTCAGCAGTTACATCAAGGCCTATGCGACCCACTTGAGTCAGGATCGCGCAGTGTTTGATCTCCGCCAGCTCCACTTGGGACATATAGCAAAATCGTTTGGTCTTCGAGAAGCTCCAAGCCAGGTGAATCGGCAAAAGGCCAAAGTAAGATCGGATCAAGCTCAGGCAAAGCGGAAACGGGACAATGACGGCGAAACTCGCATGTTGAAGATGGCTAAACTCCACGCTTCTGCGTCAGATTATAATGTTGGTTGATGTATTATAGTTTATGAAAGGGTCAATAGAGGTTCCAAAATGCTATTCTAGAGTCTTTGCCGCCAACCGCCACCCAGTGACGAGACCGCGTTTCTGTTATTCTCTTCAACTGCAGGGCAGAGGCCGATTGAATATTGAGATCGCTAGCATCCACTATTGGACTAAAAGACACGACGTTGACGCCATCTTGGCGACCTCCTTTGAACGTAGCCAGCGGTTTGAGTTGCGCATAGCTGAGAATGCGGATCATCCCGTCCCAGCCTGCCAACGCTATGAGCTTTGCGTCGCCTCTTATGGACAGGCATCCCAGACCCGAATGGTGGAGATTCTTGGACCTTATAGGGCCTGAGCCCGGGTCAGATAGGGGACCGTGCTCGACCAGCACAGAATCAACGCTTGACGAAAACACTGTATCAGTCTCAGCCACTAGAGATAGCGATAGCGTTGGATGGGAGTGAGCCTGCACCAAGTAGATCAGCTTGGGCTCCAGTTTATTCACGTCCAGTCTGTAGATGGCCACATGGCCGCTCTCATATCCTGCAACCAGCGCGTCCTGGGTTAATTCGAGCGCCATGACAATTCCAGTCTTGGTATCCGGCCGTATATCGTGTCCGTATCTGATCAATTCAGGCAGCAGACACCAGATATCTACTACTTCCATCTCAGCTCCAGGCACAGCAACAAAGTCTTCATGCAAGGCCACTTTACAGAAATTTATCGATTTAACCGGCAATACCACAACCATCCAAGGCTTGAAATGGTTCGGATCAATATCGGTGCTCGAAGATGGGCCGACAAATGATGCTGTGCCCTCGTCCACCCGCCATACAATCAAGCGACAGTCCCGTGAATGCCTGAGAAGTTAGAAACAGCCCATTAAAAGTAACATACGTAATCAGAAGCTCTCCTGACCTCCAGATCAAGGTCAGGATCGTCCCTTCGTGAGCTTTCCATACATATTTCGGTCTGCGCGATACCAAATCCCAGACAACGACGTACCCGTCCTCATCCCCAGACGCAAACTCGAGATTGGGCCCAAACGCAATAGCAGTCACCGCGCAACGATGACAGCGCAGCGTAAACAGGGGAGGCCCTACCTGACCGCGGTCAGTCATACGGTCGAGATAGCGTTACACGCGATGACTACGAGCATTACAAGGCCCACTTAATATACACTATTGTACAGTCTGGTTCTAAGGACCGGCTGGTTCCTGGAACTGCGTCATCATGTCTGTCCATAACGGATCGCCCCAAAACAAATCGTCGTCCATGGGCTCGGCTCCAAACAGGCCCGAGCTGCCACTCATCAGGGGCCCGTTCAAGAACCCATCGGGCTGAGCCTGAGGACGCAGGAGACTCATGACCGAGCCCGCGACCTGAGAGTTGACGTCGGCTCCTTTCATGGAGCTGGTTCCATGTCGGAGACTTGCCGCGTAGAAATCGTCTTTCTCTTTGACCACAGCGTTAGACTGGTTTCTCAATTCATTGTCCACCATGCTGCTCCGTCTTAGCTGGCTCAGCGAGATCCGGTACGTCGGTTCAGGCACTCTCAGGGGCATCAGGAACTCTTGATCAGGCGTCAGCGAGTTGGATCCTACTTCCTCTTGCTCGTGAAATTCGCGTCGCCCCAGCCGACTGCCGTCCTCGACAGTATGCTCTCTTCTTTGTAACTGCTCGCTTTGTTCTTTGGCCAGTCGGGCATCTCGAGCAGTTTCAGCCTTCATTCTCAGCACTTCGTCCTCCACGTTCACTGGATTGACCAGCTCACAGCGCCCAACAGCATGATTGCATCGCTCGTGGCCGGGACCCTGAGGATCGTCCTTGTCATTGTTTAATTGGCCCATTTGTTCCTGGCTCTGGGGCCGCAGCGTCCCAAAGTGGGTCCTATAGGTGAAGAGCAAGTCAAACAAGACACTCGAGCCCATTCTCGACTTGACCTTGAGCCGGGGAACGAGCAGTCCAGGAGTGTGACGGACGTTCCAAAGACGCACAATGACCCGAAGCATGCGGTACTGGACCTCGTCATCGTGGAAAGGCGTCTTTTGGAGCAGCTCGATCATGGTGACAAAGATGGTTCGGATCCTCTTGACGTCGAACTGGGCAGATATAAAGTCGCAGTTGATCAGCTTGAGTAGCACGGCCATCGCCAAGGCGATGACCATATAGACATAGATGGGAATGTAGAGAAAACAGCCTGGGTTCTCGTCGTCGAGCTTCTTTGTAGTCTCCAGAACCGCCATAGCTGCGATATATGCGTCCGCCAAGCCGATTCTGACTGCAGGATCGTCGGTATCGTCGTTGAAGAAATGATAGGCTTTCAGACACAGTCGCACTTCATCGATAAGCAGCTGATCGTTTAGCGACAGCGGCATGGACCTGCTCTCCAGCTCGTCGATCTCAAACGACAGAACCCTGATCAACAGGTCGCGTTCTGCCAATGAGACGCCGGTGAAACTCCGGTAGTCATTGTTGAGCGTCTTTGCGATTTTGTCGGTGATGCGCATGACCTTCATGTTGAACCTGATTCTAGGAGGAATGTCGAGCAGGCTGTCAGGACGGCAGGCATTGATGATCGTCCAGTCGAACATAGAAAAGGCCGGGTACCCAAACGCATTGGCGACGCTTTGACTTACTATATTACAGCTGATCCAGGTTCTAACGCTCTCTTTGATTTCCTGGAACTTGGGATCGATCTTCACTCGCGCGAATTCCTGAGCTCGACCGGGGCAGTGGAGGCCAACCTTGATGGCCGTATACATGGCCACGCCTGAAGTGGTCCAAGAAGACGATAAGGTCAAAACCGTGACCGGTGGCTGCCAGATCGAGTAGATCAACAAGGCCTGCACGTCGTACACGCTCGGAAGCATCTCGACTTTGGGCTGCGGAGGGCTTGCAGTATTGATTAATTGTCGGATAGGTAGCTGAAGCTCCAATAGTAGTGATCCTGACTGATATCGTCTTGAGGCTGTGAAGATCAGGATCCAGAAGAGCAGCGGAGATAAGTCGTAAATCCGCTCAGGACTCCGCGTCAAGTCAACGAGAGGGAAATGGTGGTGGTAGTCCCGTCGATATAAATGAAACAACACTCGTATCTCCTCGCTCGACAGAGTGACATCTTTGAGAGTCTTTGGCGGACAAGCGATACTCAGAGGATCGTCCTCACTGGAGGGAGGATGCGGTTCCACTGCTTGCTCGGGACTAAACGTAGGAGACTGGATCCTGTGGACCTCGTCAGGAGTGCGAGTCAGGTTGTCTATCGTCTGCCGGACCAGCTCTGTCTCGGGAAGGCCAGTCTTCAGACTCTTCTTCAAGTTCTCAATCTCTTGTTCCATTTTGGCAAAATGTCTAGCCGTCAGTGCACGCTGGTAGAAAACACTCACGCTCGCTTATAAGTTCGTTTGAAGTTCTTTTGGATCTCGCATCTCAAACCACGGCGACTGCATCGGGTGCAAGGCCCTGGTTGTTTATCTGCAGCATCGCATTTCACCTAGACCATCTTAGCACGACCGCAAGACCAGAGTAAATACCTTTTGCTGGCGACACTCGACGCAAGCTATCCTTCTATTATTCATTTGTACCGATTTTGGAACCCCTCGACTTGCTCTCGGTGTCATCTCGTCCTGCTTAATTGTGCATTCTGAGTAATAGAAATCGTAACGCTCGTTATCGACCTCGCTCCCCCTCACCGCGAGCCTACGAACCTTTGCTAGATGTTTTTCCAGAATAAACGTACGAATACACTGCCCTTACGAGGAGACGTGTACATGGAACTAAGGTAGTTTGCGACAAGATACAAAGTTGCTGTTGTCTCATCGAGGAGAACTGACTCATCTCATCTGGTTCAGCGACGCAAGCAACTCTCTGAACTGAAGTTGGACATGGGCAAGCGTTGATTAATCGTATAAAATTCATTACTATCGTCTGCCAGTTCAAGCCATGACTGAACGTCTGAGTGAAGATTCCAGGACTCACGGCTTATGGCATCAAGGCTTTACATTCAACGAGTCAAGGATTAGACTTTGGTGTTCGTTTGGAGCATGGATTCCACTGAGCAGAGAAAGAAGATACGACAGGCTAAAGTCAGGACGTGCTGCCAACGGACTCACCTCAGGAAACCTAATACATAGGCAGGGACAGTATGAAGATAACTCGGGGCGTCCAGAGTTACCCGCAAGGGGTTTCTGCCTGACAGGTTTTCGTAGCCAGTACAAATGGCTCCGGCCAAGGAGAATATTATGGCCAAAAAGTCTCCTCCTTGGACGGTGGTCGACTTGCACAGTCGCGGCCATCGAAAGACAGCGACAGCCAAAGACAGCGAATATGCAAACGAAAGTCCTCCGACTATCATGTAATAGAGCAGATAGTTTGTGTACAAAGGGTCATCAAAGGGCCTAGGGCGGTACAGGTACCCACTGTCGTAGACATGAGCTCCCAGAGCCAATAGCACCAATCCCAAGACAATCTGACTGAATCTTAGAAAGCTATAGACTGCTCGATATGCTGCAGGATAAGCCATACAGCCGACATGGCGAAGACGGCTTCTTATTGCTGTTGAGAATTGCCAAATCGGGGTTCAAATGGGCATGCCTGTTAACCATACAAGGAAACTACTGACTCGACTACACTGTGTACGCAGCATCCTAAGTTCTACGAATAAAACCTGTGCATGTTCTACGGATAAAAACTTGTAAAGATGATCTTTCAGGTAAAATACATGCCATATGGTCAAAGGCCATGTCGTCTCATCGTCTCAATTGGCTCAACGAACCTCGACCATAATGAATAAAACCATACAATGGTAGGATGTTCCAAAAATTCCCTATCGGTACTAGGTACTAATAGGAGCGGTCAGGTTGTAGTTTTCAACCAGCAAAAACGCAATCTCGGACGAATCCTCACTGATATGCGTAATGCCCGAGCATAAAGATGGGGAGCAAATTTGCTTAGGGCCTCCTTTTATAGACAGGGGTTGCTGTGGCGATGGGATGTACTGCTCACGACGTGTGTGCCAACCGCCCTGCCTTCTTTATGTATCGGTGGAGATCATTGATTGCTCTTGTGTGTAGAGCAAAATAACAGCAATGCTCTTGTGTGAAGGCCACAGGGGATCTTGATCGTCTAGTCTAGTCTAGTCACCCTAGTCATCTTTATTGGTGCTTGATCTCGGCTGCGGGTATCTGGCCTAAACGTATTTCTTCTTCCTTCTGGCGTCTTTATACGCTTCATGTTCCATCTTTGCAGATGTAATTCGATCTATCTCGCCATAAAGCCCACTTATTTTAAGAGATCAATAATACATAGAGCAAGACCCAAAAACCTCAGAACCATAACTGACTTTGCTCCTTTAAGTAATTTATCATTTCTAATCTACTTATTCATATTTTACTACGAGCCGAGCTGGAACCTCCAACGCTCGACCTCCAACTCTTGACCTCAATTGTCAACCAGTTTATCTTTATGTTGGAACGCCTGCACTATCAGGAGAGCTGTATCGGTTGGGAAACAAATCTGGGGAATCCGGCCAATGCCGATAGAAAAACTAATGGATATACAAAGTTTTCAAGCCTCTAGAGCCAAAAGACAACTCATCTGCTTTATCGAACTCTGTCTCGATCGAAGAACAGAAATATTCGCCCGAGGTTCGGCGAGGCGGGCTAACTCCATGTGGTCTCCCGATGGCTTGACTCGATTGAGCGTGACAACGTCACTGACGAGCTATCATGAAGACGTGGGTAATCAAGCTCACCACGGACGGTGCGCCTATTTTGCTGTCCAGTGGAAGGATTCTCCAGCTGCCAGAACCAATTGAACCCTACAAGCTTCGATTTGAGATCAGTGGGCCGTCTCAGATTAGTCGCGATGGCAGCTTGTGGCTGAACGTTCCTCCGATCGGACAAGCATTTGATCGCCAAAAGTTCTATGAGCATCGGTAAGACAAGTCGGCGGAGCCTTCTGACATGCTAGGATTAATGTTCATTTCAAGACGTTGTGCCACATTGATATAGTCATAACCCGTCCTGGCGCCTATAGCTTTTATGCGACCTACCTGCCGATGAATGATGACTTGATGGCCGAGCTGAGCAGTACAAAGGTGCAGGGACCAACCTATCACTTCACTGTTGCTCCTCGTTTCGAGTTCCAAAAGAAGTACTTTCCTCTCGAGAGTCTCAGTATCCAGACCGTCATCTCGAAATGGATGGGTCCTTTGAAAACATGGGATGCGAAGCTAGGCGAGATCCGAGCAAAGGGGTATAATATGATCCATTTCACTCCTCTACAGCAACGAGGCGAGTCTGACTCACCCTATTCCATATACGATCAGTTGACGTTTGACCCCGACCTGTTTCCCAATGGGGAAGCTGATATCAAGAAGCTGGTCGACATTCTTGGAGAAAAACACCAGTTGATCGCTTTGACTGATGTTGTCTGGAATCATACCGCTAATAACTCTGCCTGGCTCAAGAGCCATCCAGAGGCAGGCTACAGCATAGAAACAGCCCCTCATCTAAATGCTGCGTACGAATTGGACTCTCGACTGCTCGAGTATTCGGACGAACTGTCGCATTTGGGTATCCCGACGATCTTAAAAAACGAAGATGATTTAAACAAAGTCATTGAAGGAATAAAGTCATATGTTCTTGGTCCTATGAAACTTTGGGAATACTATATCGTTCCCATTGACTGTACTGTCCAGAAACTTAATGATATCTGGTCGAATGACATATCTCCCGAGCCCTTGCCTGATAAGTCATCGATTGATGCCATTGCGAAATATATAAAGCAAGAATGTCTGGAAGGGCCTCACTATATCACTACAAGGCTAGCAAAAACCATGAATGTACACAAGTTTGCCAGTTATCTCAAAGACTACCTCGGCGGAGATGCTGACAAAGACCGTCTCACCAAGGCTGCTACTGATATAATACATTCTATTAATTTGGACTTTTACAAGGAGTACGACATCGACAATAGTGCTATAATCAACGAACTTAGGAATCGAATCCGGTATCTGCGATTGGACAGTAATGGGCCTAAACAGGGCGAGATCAATAAGAAATATCCGCTGATTGAAACCTATTTTAGCCGCATTAATACAGTGGATGGCAAAACCGTCGGACTGGCTAATAACGGCTGGATCTGGGGTGGAAATCCGCTGGTGGACTTCGCGGGCCCTGACTCCAAAGCCTATCTATGTCGCCAGGTTATCGTCTGGGGCGACTGCGTCAAGCTCAGATACGGCTCTAAGCCAGAAGATAACCCTTACCTTTGGCAGCGTATGAGAAAGTATACGGAGATCTGTGCCACATATTTCCAAGGCATTCGGATCGACAACTGTCATTCGACGCCCATTCATGTGGGCGAGTATTTCTTGGACTGTGCTCGAAACATCCGAGAAGACGTCTACGTCGTGGCTGAACTTTTCACGGGATCGGAAGAAATGGACAAAGTATTTGTGGAGCGCTTGGGGATCAACAGTTTAATCCGTGAAGCCATGCAGTGCTGGTCTCCAGAAGAGTTTTCTAGGCTGGTCCATAAACATGGAGGCAGACCAGTTGGGTCCATCAGTCGATCCTTTTTGGGGACATCAGACAATATAGCTCATTCTACCGATCTTCGATCTACGGATGTGCAAGCTTTATTTATGGATTGCAGCCACGATAATGAGACTCCAGCTCAAAAACGAACGGTCGAAGATACCCTTCCTACGGCGGCATTGGTGGCATTCTGTTATTGTTCTATTGGTTCCACCATGGGCTTCGACGAGTGTTATCCCCACTTACTGAATGTGGTCCAAGAACACCGTCCTTATACGTTTGGAGGAGGCATATCAACTGTCAAGAAACTCCTCAACGATATCCATTACCAGCTTGGAATGAAACATTCAGGTGAAATGTACCTGCATCATGACGACCAGTACATAACGGTTCAGAGGTCCAATGCTAGAACTGGGCGAGGGTACTACTTGATTGCGCGGACAAAGTTTAGCGAGAATCTTCCTGATCAGGATTTACCTCCGATCCGGCTGGATGGAATACGCGCCCATCATATGATCTCCAAATGCCTGACCAAAACCAGGGATTACGAGGGAGACAAGGAGAAGCTGGTTGGTATTCCTACTAAACTGGTCGATTTGAACCAGCCTTCAAACTACTATGACGACGATCAAGAAGCAACGTTCATCACGATGCCTAAATCCAAAGACTTTCCTCCTGGTTCTATATCGATATTCGAGATCAAGACCAAATATGTCCCCAGTCCTGAAGATATCTTCACTTTTGAGAAAGTGTCTCTGGCAGTCAAGACCCTGAACGCTCTGGATATCAATGTCGTTCTTTATCGAAGTCAGGGAGAGGAGCAGGATACAAGTAATGGACGACACGGAGTATATAATGTTCCTGGATACGGCGATCTAGTGTACGCTGGGCTCCAAGGCTGGTGGTCGATTATGAAAGGGATAATAAGGCAAAACGATTTGGCGCATCCACTATGTTCGAATCTAAGACAGGGTACTTGGGCACTGGATTATATCCACCATCGAATCTTGAGGCTTTCCGAAACTAGTCATCCCAATCTGCGCCTTTTGGCCGAATGGTTCAAGCAACAGTTCGACTGCATTCGTCCTGTTCCGTCTTATCTGCTTCCTCGATACTTCATCATTGTCGTTGGTTTGGCGTATGCTGCTTGTCGATCGCGGGCCTTGGAGCTGTCTAAGGAAGATGTGGAAAAGACCAACGTTTTCCACGAGGACCTGACCTTGACGTCGTTCCAAATGGTTGGAATCGTTCCCAGTGCTTCTCTTTACCCTCACAAGGCTGTAGGAACGCTTGCTGCTGGACTTCCTCACTTCTCGCTAGGCTGGGCTAGAACTTGGGGTCGAGATGTATTCTTGTCAGTCCGTGGATTGCTTCTGTGTACGTCGCGGTACGAAGAAGCCAGGGAGCATATTTTGGCATTCACAACGGTTTTGAATCACGGTCTGATACCAAACTTGCTCGATTCAGGTCGACGGCCGCGCTACAACTGCCGCGACGGGGTCTGGTTTTATCTGCAGACCATCCAAGACTACGTCAAGATGGCACCTAACGGTAAGGCCATCCTCAAGGAGCGCGTGCTCAGAAGGTTCCCTAGCGACGGAGATTTCGTGCCAGTAGATGATGTGCGAGCCTACAGAGAGTCCATCACTGTCGAAGAGGCGATCTATGAAGTTTTCGAGCGTCATGCTAAAGGCATCACCTTTCGAGAAGCTTTTGCTGGCCCCAACTTGGACTCTCAGATGAAAGACGAAGGATTCAATATCTCAATCAAAGTGGACTGGGAGACGGGACTGATTTTCGGTGGTAACCAGTGGAACTGCGGCACATGGATGGACAAGATGGGAGAGTCGACGTTGGCAGGTAATAAAGGCTTCCCTGGCACCCCTCGCGATGGAGCGGCGATTGAAATCACAGGCATGTTGAAGAGCGCCTTGCGATGGGTCATTGCGTTGCACAATGAGGGCTCTTTCCGCTGGGACTCTGTTCCGATCGACGATGAATCGAAAAATCGTATTACGTTCAAGGACTGGCAGTCCAAGATCCAAGCCTCGTTTGAAAGGTGTTACTATATTCCAGAGGACCCCGCAGATGACCACAAATATGATGTTGCGTCAAATATCGTCAATCGTCGAGGCATCTATAAGGATCTTTATCGATCAGGAAAGGAGTACGAAGACTACCAGCTTCGAGCCAACTTCCCAATTGCCATGACGGTAGCGCCCGAATTGTTTGACCCCAAGAAAGCCTGGAAAGCTCTGGTGCTGGCTGATAAGATCATCCGGGGACCCTTGGGAATGCGCACATTGGATCCGAGCGACCTTAACTATCGGCCATACTACGAGAACAGTATTGACAGTAAAGATTTTCTGACTGCAAAGGGAAGAAACTACCACCAAGGACCCGAGTGGGTGTGGCTTGTAGGCTTTTTCCTCCGCGCTTTCCTTTATTTCTCCTTGGCCCGCGACAACTCTCCTCAAGCAACGTTCCATACCCTCCAGCATATCTACTCCAGGCTAAAAGCCCATCGTCGGTGGATCACTTACTCCCCTTGGGCAGGGCTCACCGAGCTTACCAACAAGGATGGCCAATTCTGCAAGGATTCATCTCCCACGCAGGCCTGGAGCTCTGGCTGTCTGTTGGACGTTCATGAGGATTGTAGTACCGAGGCTCTTCGCATTCTGCATTCTTAGATATTAGATTTTATAGCGTCTTGACTGTAGCATCACATCACCATCCATTACCTTTTTAACTTATTGTGCGAGTAAGAAAGAGAGGAGAGAGAGGAAGGAAAGGGGACGATGAAGAGTACGGCGTAGTAGGTAAATAATAAAGAGAAATTATGGAATAATATGATCTTGCAGTATACAGAACAGCCATTATTTGTCTCAAACAAGTAGTCTATAATGAAAATGGCACGTGACGCTTACTAAGCACGAGTAGTGTATGAGTACAAAACACATGTTTCTGGCGTCCCTCGTGGACATATGGTCAATTTGAAACGATACAGAGAAGATTAGCATGGCCCCTGCATAAGGATGACACGCTTTACAAAGAGATACATAAGTTTTTTTTTGTTATTTTTTTAATCTTTATATTCTTTATCCATGATTATAGTAACATGCCCTTGCTTGGAAACCCAGGGAGCTGGAGCATCTTTGGCTGACAGTATTGCGTTGCTAGTTCGAATCCCGGCGCTGGCAGATCACTTTCTGATGGAATAGAGTAAAAAGAGAAATAAGATGGATTACGCGGTCAATTTTAGAAACTAAAGCTGACGAGGGCTAGAAGAGCTCTATAAACGTTTTAGGATTACTGTAAAGTATGGCACTGCTGAGTCTACAGTCTATTCTTTTGGTCTTTGCTATCCGCAGACACGCTTTCAACGTATACGTAATCGTGTTTGAAGGAACAGTCATTTGTATGGATATCCGACTCTTCGTACGCCAGTCGCCCGAGAACCAAGTCATCCGTGATTGGTTCATCTTTGCAGTCAGCTGGTTCGTCCGAGCCTGGCGTGACGTTCCAGCGTAACTGTCAGCCAGTCAGAGACGCCAGATTAGTAAAAGCATCAGAAAAGCTCATATCTCGAAATGCTCGGAGATCGAACAGTAAAATTGCATAATAAGAGAGAAAACACCTAATAATTTCCCGCAGCAAACGGTTTCTAGCTCTTCCGAGTCTTTCCGGCGGACACGATCCCAAAAGACCAAGCAGGCCGACCTGCCAAGTAAAACTTGAAGATTCCTTTTGGAACAAACCGAGCACCAGTAGAAAGTAACCGAGACACTAGCACCAGGCAAGAAAAGCGCCCGAGGTTCTAAAGAGGTTCAGCTGGTTGCCATGCCAGCACCTTGGCCAATCAAACTCTTGTAATAGCATCTCTTCTTCCCACTTGATTGTCACAACATGAAGCAAACGTTCGCCAAATTGGCATTTGTAAGAGGGTGAAAAACAGGTGGAACTAATTTCAGAAACGTTTCTATTCGACGGCCCGACCCAGCGAAGCCGAGGTAAGAAGAACGCCCGACCGAAGGAGATCACTGACCGGAACTAGTTGGCCAAGACGACTCGATTAGCTATTGGCGCATCCATAGCAGCCACAGGATTAGGGTTATGGTACTATCATTTATACGGCCAGCCTGTCGAGGCCATGACTGCTGCTGAGCATGGTCTTCATCCTGGCGACTATCCGTTTGACTTCAAATCGCCCTTCCGTGGATACGACCACGCCAGCATTCGTCGAGGTTTCCAGGTCTACAAGGAGGTCTGCGCGGCCTGTCATTCGCTCAACCTCGTTGCCTGGCGTACGTTGATTGGAGTGTCCCATACCAACTCTGAGGTGCGAGCCCTTGCTGCCGAGTACGAGTATGATTCGGAGCCAAACGACGAAGGTGAGATCGAAAAGCGCCCCGGTGTGTTGGCCGATTACATTCCTGCTCCCTATCCCAACGAACAAGCGGCTCGAGCTGCCAACGCCGGCGCTCTTCCCCCTGACCTGTCGTTGATCGTCAAGGCCCGTCACGCCGGCCCCGACTATGTCTTTTCGCTTCTCACCGGCTACCCCGACGACCCTCCTGCCGGAGCTGAGGTCGGCGCCGGTCTCAACTATAACCCTTACTTCCCGGGTGGAGGAATTGCCATGGCCCGAGTGTTGTTTGACGGTCTGGTCGAATACGAAGATGGCACCCCGGCCACCACCTCCCAAATGGCCAAGGACGTCGTCACCTTCCTCAACTGGGCGGCCGAGCCCGAGCTCGACACTCGACACAAAACCGGTCTCAAAGTCCTCTTCGTCCTCACCACCCTGTTTGCCTTATCCGTCTGGGTCAAGCGTTACAAGTGGGCCCCTATCAAGACACGCAAGGTGGTCTATAACCCGCCGCGGGAATAGAAAAGCGGCGCCAGTCGCGTGTATTATGCATCTGAGTACGTGGTTCCTTCTCCCGTTGTAGCCTATCTTCCCTTTGCATCTCCAGAACCGTCTGCCTGGATTGGTTCTTTCCATTCAACACAAGTTCCAACATGCTCTCACATGATCCACCGTAATCGGCGCTCCCAGCCCTGGATCCACTCGCGATCCAGTCGGCGCCATGTGGAACCACCCGCTACGGCGCTACCATCTCCATCTCGTCGCCCCGTTGTCGCCCTGACTTCATGTCTCAACCGGCAAAGGCCCAGCGAGGCCGTAAGAGCAAGGATGGGACGAGTCCCAAAAAGCGGGCAAAGCGGGTTCGCTTCCGGGAAGACACAAAGCTGGGAAGCTCCGACTCGGAGCAGGAGGACAACAAGCGGAGCAAGAAGGTCTTCTCGTCCTACTCATTGCGCAATTCTGTGATTGCGTCTCTGTTTCTCAAGCTGCTGATGATTCCCGCCTAGTAAGGAGAGTTTGATGCGATTGCTAACTTAAGTCACTCCACTGATTTCGAGGTCCACCGCAATTGGCTCGCAATCACCTATTCGCTGCCCTTGGACCGATGGTACTATGAGGTAGACGACCGCAATGGCATCTTGCTTACTCTTCTAGGCAACTTCGGAATGGACGTTGGACTACCCGCCTTTTTTTGCTTATCTCGAATACATGTTGGCTCAGGTGGCTCGAGTGATCGATCCCGAGATGGTACGACTCAACAACCTCAACTATCAATCAATTGAGACGATTATCTTCCAGCGGGCGTCTGTAATGGTCTGTGAACTTGTGTTGGTCGCGTCTCTTCAGCATTATATCAACTCGATGCCAAGAGGACGGCGAGAATCAGCTCTGGTGGTCGCGTTGGCAATTTTCCTTAGTCCTGGGCTGTTCATAGTCGATCACGTCCATTTCCAATACAATGGAGCCATGTATGGACTGCTCATTTACTCTTTAACGTTTGCAAACCAGCCCGATCGGCTACTGTTGTCAGGTGCTCTATTTGCGATTCTCCTGTGCTTCAAGCACATCTATCTCTATATTGCGCCCGCTTATTTCGTTTATTTGCTAAGAGTCTACTGTATGCCTATCCGCCTAAACTCATGGAACCCTTTCCGAATGATCTTGTTTCCTAGACTGATTGGCTTGGGTCTCACCGTCCTGTCGATCTTTTTCGTCGCTTTTGCTCCATTTTTGTATCTCAACCAGTCCAATCAGATCCTTTCCCGGCTGTTTCCCTTTTCGCGCGGTCTCTGCCATGCCTACTGGGCCCCCAACTTCTGGGCAATCTATTCATTCCTGGATCGAGCAGCAGTGACAATGATGAAATGCCTGAACGATGACTTGTCTTCGCCTCCCTCAGAGCTTTCAGGTGCCACCCGGGGCTTGATTGGCGATTCTGTCTTCTTCGTTCTACCGACTATCAGCCCTAAAGTCACCTTCATCTTGACTGGAGTCTACCAGATCGTCACCCTCATCCCACTCTTCTTCCATGCCTCTTTTGATCGCTTCATCGGCTCAATCACCATGTGTGCCTTCTCGTCGTTCCTGTTTGGCTGGCACGTGCACGAAAAAGCAATCCTCCTGGTGATTATCCCTTTCACCTTCTTGGCCCTCAAGGACCGCCGCTATCTCGTTGCCTTTATCCCTGTGGTTACAGCCGGCCAAGTCGCCCTCATTCCTCTAATCTACACCGTCCGTGAAACCCCAGTCATCATCCTCTATTTCCTCGCCTGGTGCCTCTTGTTTTCCTCCTGGGCTTCCGACATCGTCCCCGTCGCACGAACCAAACGAACCTTCTTCTTTGACCGTTTGACCGCTCTCTACGTTGTGGGTCTCATCCCCGTCACCGCAATCTTTATAATCGTTCCTCATCTCTCCTGGGCCGCGCGGTATCAGTTCCTTCCTCTCATGACGATCAGTGTTTATTGTGCCCTGGGCGTCCTCGGCTCGTGGCTGGGAATCAGCTATCTTTATTTCTTCACTAAAATGTGATCCACCTGTACATTATCATAGACTCTAGTTTACATTGCGACCCTTCCCAGCTAGCTCTAATCCAGTTTTGGATCAACGATCATAAATGCTCCCACATGCACGTCATTTTCCCATCAGGCGACCCATTTCCCTCACCGGCTCACTCCTAGACCCGGAATTCGGAACCCTGGTATGGCAACTTCGGGAGACGTGGCCGCTGGTAGCTTCTCGTTCGACAAAACCGGCATTATCTGGTCCTCGAGCGCATTCCGCTCGTCTTCTTCTTCATATAGCGCGCCGTCATCTGCAGCAGTCTCGTGTGCTTTCTTCAGAGCTCGAGGATCGTTCTGCCCGGCAGCACCGTAGCCTAGAGCCTCGGCCACTTGGGTTCCAAGGTAGAATCTGTCTTTGAAAGCCAGCGGGTCCCCGGGACGGGGTCTGGCCCAAAATCGGGTAAAACGGTCGTTGGAACCCGTGCAAAGAAGATGGCCCAGAGGGTGGTAGTCCATCGTCCAAATCGCACTTTCATGGGCATACGGTATGGCAAACGTTGGACCTGTCTGGCTTGTATTCTCAGCGAGACCAGAGCCATCAACGAGATAATGGAACAGCCCGCCATCGTAAGAGCCACAGGTCAGCAGAGACGAGTGAGTGGGATGCCATGTCAGCGACGTAATATCCTTCTCGCCCGAACGCAGGATCATGAGATCTTTCATGGTGCGAATATCAAAGATTCGTGTGGTATGATCTCTGGAGGCACTGGCAACGAGATACGCGCCTCCCAGTCGTTGGAACTGGCACTTTGTGACCGTGTTTTTGTGGCCATGGAGAGTAGTTAAGCACTGGCCCGTCCTAGGGTCCCAGAACTTGACCAAGTGATCCTTCGATCCCGACACAATGAGCCCCAGCGAGCTATGCCAATCTGCACATTTGACGTCCCAACCGTGGCCTTTGAGTGTGACCTCCTGCAAGCCCTCGTTGAACGACCAAATCTTGATGGTAGAATCGTCGGAGCCGGTAAGAAATTTAGAGTCGTTTGGGCAAAAAGCGATATCGCGGATGCATTCTCCATGAGCAGCGATAATATTGACATTATTCATGTTTGGCTG
Source organism: Trigonopsis variabilis (assembly GCA_003707065.3). Classification (NCBI taxonomy): domain Eukaryota; kingdom Fungi; phylum Ascomycota; class Trigonopsidomycetes; order Trigonopsidales; family Trigonopsidaceae; genus Trigonopsis; species Trigonopsis variabilis. The sequence continues at coordinate 25,248 of PPXM03000009.1, read as the reverse complement.
CCAGTATTTAACAATGCCATCCTGGTCGCTGCTCAAGAACCAGTCGCCCGAATGAGAATACGTAGCTGCTCGAATGGCCACATCATGAGCCTGCATGATTGTCTCAAAGTTGAAGGTTAGACCGTTCCATAGTGTGATTTCTCCACTGCCACTGCAAGTGATGAGTCGACGACCTTCTGGCGTCCACTGTCGTTAGAGAGCATTCCACTGACCACTTACCTTGACAACATGCACTTGATGTTTGATTTTGTTTTGGCTGGTATGAACAAACTTGGTGACAAAGCCTGTAGCAGGGTTGATTCGATCGGAAGGAGGTACGAGCATCTTGACGGTTAGACTGACCACAAAATCTTCATCTTACCTCAACAATGTGACTTGGTTCTGGCCGCAGGACGCCAGGCTCGGTGTATACGGGAGTAGAGAGACTGTTCAACTTGCGTAGACGAGTCCACCGGAAAGCAGAACCTCCGTAATCGACCGTCCGGCGGTGAGCGAGCCTTGATCCATCGGGACCGCCAGCTGCTTGATTGCCATAAGAGGACTGGTGGGAGGGTCCATTATAAGAATGGTTGTTTCCGTAGCCCGACTCATACATCAGTTGAATCGGATGTTGGGTGGTTGGAAAAGAGAGGTGAAGGTGAGATGGTTGTTACCTTTCTAATTAGTGACGAGTGAGTGGAGACGACAAATCCCTCTGTCTGGGCCTGAAGAGCACTGAAATCAAAAATTTACAGATTCACCGATCAGAAGCAGTAATATGAACTACTTGAAAGTCCTCAATTGAGTAAGCACTCGTGTCTGCTGCCTTTTACCTGAGCTTTCCTTTCTGTTGCCTGGCCGTTACAGCCCTTTCTAATTCTTGTCGCTGCCCAATTCTTTCTGATTACCGCTACTATCGAGTAATTGTTTTCGCCCAAATGTTTAAAAAGTGAGAGCACTGTTATCACACCTTCTAACCATTAGAATTACTAGAGAGGATATTCACTCGCGGTCGAATATCAAGTCTTCGGCCATGAGGTCTTTGAAGTCCAGATTGGTGGAGGAATTCCCATTACTGCAGGACGAGATAGACGAGATTGTTCCCAAGAAAAGCACCATGGTTCAAGTGAAATTGTATACTTGGATTATTTCAGCTCTGACCCTTATAGTCCTGAGAGAATATCGTGCTACGTTGTCGACAATCAAGTGATTTGTTTCCAGCACCATAACGATGAGTTGATCCCGAGTCTACGGCTCGTCCACCAATGTGAGCATTGCTTAAACTAACTAGTGCTGACAGTACAAGACCCTGATAAGTTTCCCCGTGTCCAAGTTGACTCTGGCGCCATTAAATTTGTGCTGGGCGGTGCTAATGTAATGGTAAAAGACTCCTCCTTTAATGTTTTCTAACAATCCCCAGTGTCCTGGATTAACATCTGCTGGAGGCAAACTGCCGGACGAGCCACTAGAAGCGGGCTCAATTGTGGCGATTTTTGCTCAAGGGAAAACCCATGCCTTGGCGATTGGAAAACTGTTGATGTCTACAACCGATATCAAGAATATAAACAAAGGAATCGCCATTGAGTTATTAACTTACCTCGGCGACGGCTTGGTGAGTACTTTGCCCCACTTTCTTCTGACCGCCAGTGGAATTGGACCGCCTCATCTGAATTATTATAAAGTTTCAGTTATTTCTACCTTGTACACTGTGATGAACGTTATGTTTATATGCGAATGACATTCAAGCTGGTTTGAACTGTTTTTAGATGAGAGCCGCAAAAATAAGCCCTTTCTCTTCATATTACTCGCCGTTACATTAATCTTGGCCCTTATTCATTCAATTATCCATCAGTTCACCTTCTTGTTTACCTCTTCTTATCTCTCCCATCACCTTAATCTGTATCAGTGTGCAACTCATCTCGCCAAAGCGAAACTCCCATCTCTTTGAGTCAACGCTTTGGTGCCCCTTTGTTAGCGTAACTGTGACAGGTAACGCTACCGTCCACATCCATTCCATTCACGTTATGCCTTCGGCCATGTTGGTCTGGTTCATTACATTTATAGGTCTGGTCGCTGCTCTTTCGGCGGATTCTTCCGTCAAGCGGATCCCTCTTCGAACACATAGCCTCCAACCGCCTTATCTAGCCAATAATATGCTGACTCGGTGGTTTGACTATGGAGGAAGTACCGTGATTCGAAACGAAAAGTAAGTTGCATGTAATGAAGTCAATCGACCGTCTCTCAGACCCAATTTGTGTCGTCCTTTTCTTCAGTCACTGACTCGCAGATATATTCGTCTCACTAGTGATCAGTCGTCTCAGGCTGGGTGGATTTTCTCTCGCCTTCCTATATCTACGACGGATTTCGAAGCAAGTATATAGTTTATTATTGGTATTCTAACATGTAAGGTAGAGTTTGAGTTCCACATAGCGTCGGAAGGATCAAAGAATCTGGTGGGCGATGGTCTGGCCCTTTGGTTGACCCGCGACCGAGCCAAGCAAGGTCCCGTGTTCGGATCTGCCGATTACTTCGAAGGATTGGGAGTTTTCATCGATACCTATAAGAATAGTAAAAACAGAAACGCCTTTCCATATGTAATGGCGATGCTGGGCGACGGAAAGACGTCCTACGACAAGCAACAAGATGGCATGGGCCAGGCTGCCGGCTCGTGTTCGCTCAAGGGTCTTATCAACTCTAACGGTCCTGCCAAAGGACGGCTAACCTATGTCAAGGACGACTACCTCTCTCTCGACGTGTCTTACAAAGGAGAAGACGAATGGCAAGAATGCTTTGTTATTCCAAAGGCAAGTCTCCCTTCCACGGTCTATCTAGGATTCTCGGCTGAGACTGGGGAACTTAGCGCCGACCACGATCTGCTGTCCGTCCAAGTCTCCAATCTCCTCCTAGGTGAGTCATCTTCTTCCCGTCCAACTCCCCGTCGCCCTCAAACCCGCCCCGCTTCCTCTTCCTCGCGTGGGTTCCTTGGTTACATCTGGCTCTTTTTCAAGTTCATCTTCTACATGGTCCTAATTTCGGCGCTGATCTACGGGGGATCTGTCGCCTACCGGACGTGGAAATCTGGCAGCACCAAAAAAGGTTCACCATTGGGTTTCTAACGCTGGAACGCACAGAGATTGTGTGAATAAAACATCTTAAAAAACATGGGTGTATGGTTCCCAAATAAAAAGTAATTTGCTTCATATCCCCGTAGTCTTTCTATACTACTTCCTTTCTGGGACCACATCGATCTCCTTCCTCCACCGCCCATACCAGTCGTCTACTCAGTAGAAACCAATACTCTTAATTTTTCAATTCTCCTGCCTATGACTCCTTACCGTACTTGATGTTCCAAGACAGGACATAGAGGAGAAACCCAAACGGCATTCCAAACAGAAGACTAAACCACATTATACAGTTGCCCACCACGGTCGCTGGGCCGCGAATCTTCTCCAAAGGACGGGTTGCGGCGATGATTGGCACTTGGACAAACATACAGAAAAACGCGGCTCCTATGAAAACATGAGTGGCGGCTCCTGCCACAAGCTCATGAAGGACGGCTGACACAAAGAAGACAACGACGGATGAGAGCGTGGGGCTAAGGCCTCGGTCAACGAGGGGAGAGTAGACGTGCCGACGAAGATAGTTTGATATTGGTTTGTTCCAAAGGCGCCAGAATGTGCCCATCGAGCCACTATTCCACCACTTCCCATAAAAATTCCGATCGGAGAAGCGGGTAAGTTCCGCTAGAAGGTTTAGTCCAGACTGGAACAATGCAAGGAAACCGCAGAACCACACAACAATAGAGAGGATGGACAGCTTAAGCAGGCCATCAATGACACCAATGTAGTCATTGTCGTCAAAAGACTCCAAGATGTTACGGAGGAGAGGCACTGCGAACTGGAGAGAGAGAAACGTCATGATGAGGACCAAGCCGACAATCTCAGCGACGCGCTTGACACAGTAGGAAAATCTGATTTTCGACACCTGTGGGTATACAGGTTGGTAGATCAAGGTGGGGGCCCACCAGTAATAGACAATATTACCGACAGTGAGATTTGTGGGATAAGGGACGCCTGCGTAAAGTCCGGGGACAGGCTCGCCTAGCAAGTATGCACGACGGAGATCGCGGTTGGTCAGAGCGTATGAGGCGACTTTAAGGGCGACTATGACTGCATGAACTTCACAGAATGTGCCGACGGTGAAGTGGAAGATGTAAAAATAAACAATGATGGATGATAGGGTGAGGCACAGAGATGCATTGAGGATATGGAGGGCGGCAATGGTGGTCCAAAGGTGCTGGTCTTTATAGACACGTCCTTTCTTAGGCTCTCTTTGGTCAGTGGCCATGGCCGCCGCCGCGCGTTCGATCAACAGAGACACAAAAAGGTGAATGGGAATTGTAGAAGTAAGAATGAGTCCGATTTCATAGTCCCTCCGAGGGATCTGCAGCATGGGAGATGTAATGAACTTGCCATACTAGAGGGTTAGTAAACAGCGCAGCCACAGACAAGGTCATCAAAGCATCGAGCTTGGGCTGACTTTCTATATCAACCAAACCCTGTCTAGATAATTGGTTGAGACTCGTACCTTTAGATAGTTTTCGAAGAATAGTTTGAGCGTGGCAGAGGCTGTGAGGTTAGAAGCGCGTCCACTAGCCGGACTTACTCAAAATCAAGCCAAACAGGTTTCGAAAGCCACGAAGAGAGGGAGGCGCCAAACGTGCAGCACCTTCAAGGATACTGTCATTGGATAACACCGAGATATTGGCTTTTGTATGTATGGGAAAAAGATGAGCGGCTGTGAAATCAGGAGGAGATTTGGACTTGAGCCGAAGAGAGGCAGGTCTTTCTGCAGGCTGCTCGACAGTCTCTGAACCTTTGCGTTGTTTCAAAGAATCCGACATGGCATGGTCCAAAATCACGCCTATTGTCGAAATCTCCTGATGGTGGTAAAAGCGATCAATGTCGTCCTTGGGTTGTTGACCAACTGGCAGGATGGGACATCCAAACGGCTGATCTGGCCAGTTGGGACGATACTTGTCACACTCCAGACCAAGGCTTTTCATTCGATCGAGCTTGGATCTTTGTCAGGCGATGCCCTACCTACAAATTGGTTAAGAATCCCAATTTATTTCGCGCTTTTCTACTGTCAGGCACAATCTTGTCCGCGTTCTAGGCTTACTCTGCCTTCTATGCATATCTACCCCTCACCCGTGTCACCATTCTGATCATTTTCGGGACCATATTTTACTGCCAAGTCCGTGTATCGACTCTGGATTCCCGCTGGAATGTTTGCGCCCATTCTTGCTTCGTACGCACCAGCAACAGTAGCCCCTTTCTTTTTCCTTTGTAAAAAATTCAGATGAATATCTATATCTTTCATCTTTTCCGCTCAATGTCTCTCGAACGGCCCGGATACCCGTTAATCAGCTTCTCTCTTGGGATAATAAAGGTCAGTAATTTTCGCTCCATCGTATAAGATGGTCCCAGAATAGACCCGATTTCTTCCTGAGCATTCCTTAGCCTCGCGGCTGCAGAATCGACAACCGGTTAATAGGAAGTGGTTTCTGTTCCAAAACCATGAACTTGCACCTCAATCACTTGAGCTTCAAGCAAGTTCGATCTTGCCAGTAACGAGATGATGCATGCACCATGTGGCGATGGCCTGGGAACTATTACCCCGCTGCCCCATTTGCTATTAACCCCTTGATATACATTCATCGTCTTGGAGCCACTATCACCGATGCCCCGTGATTAGCCCGGTCCTTCCACCAAAATCACATCGGCGGTGAAATTTTTCCTCTGTAAATTAATCTACATTATCTTTTTCCTTATCGGACGCTCATTTCCTCATCCTTCGCTTCGCAGGCAGCATAGTTTTGTGGTTTTTCTCTAAACTGCAATCGGGGACAGAGATGACCCTCTCATGTCGATTAAGCGGCTAATCTCTCATTTATCCGAAACTCTATATGGACAGCTTGGTCCTTGTAGTCATTGTGGCTCTTCCATCGTCATCATTCGGTAGCGCTAATACATGATTGAGAGCACTTCAGATGAAACGTACAGACAAGAGAGAGTATCTCTTCTATTGGAGTGCTATGTCATTGTAAAATGGGAATCGTACAGGTTCTTTTTCTACGAACATTCGCCTCGCTCACAGGTGCACGAGTTTTAGGCTCTCCAGATATCGAACTGGCTAGTGTACACTTTGCCATACTTGGCTTGCAGCACGATAGTAGGTAGATACCATGTCGCGCGACAGATGAGGCCTGTCCCGAGTGAAGAGTTCTGTCAGGACAACGCCCGTCTTACTCCGACATGTTTGCGAGCATGAATAAAGACGTAAGTTCGTGAGCTCGTTCGCAAGAATATGTTGTCAAAATCGATGGCCAGACGTGAAAGCACAGGATCATTTGCCTTTGGACCAGATCGCGTCCAAGAAGCTATCTCCAGTCAGAGGTCACTATTAATCGGCGTGATCGTCGGCGAACAAGAACAATCGCATCCACCGTCTTGGTCCCCGGCTTAACGTTTGAAATAATACTACGTCGCGAGCAAGACCTAGACCAAGTTGGTTTGATCTTGCCAGGATTGGAAATTATACGGCTGATACCGTTTTGCATTTGGGCTTAGTCCTTTCTTAGCTTGCAGCGGTCTTTTGCATGATGTGCTAGCAGAGGCCCTATATGACGAACGTCACTCCCATGTGTTATCTCGCATGGTGATATTCAGCCCAAACTAAAGCTGGCTACGCCATGGTTAAAAAGGAGATACGACACGAGCTCCTGACTTCCAGTTCAGGACTTATTAGCAGATATCGAATAGCAACGCTCTTTCTCCCGAGGGAAACGCTAGGTCTCATCGTGCAACACCACACCCTGACCGTGAGTTAAGAAGTAATCACTAGAAGTTCATGTGCCTTGTATGGAACCGCAGGCTGATTACTAGTTCTCAAGGTAATTTTCATATTATGACTTGGAAGCCAACAGGGACGGGCAGCCTGGTGCTCAATCAGATGACTGCTATGCGACACTTTCAAACCGAGTCAAACATTGTTTCTCTCTGCGCAGTATTGGGTGGCAGCAATGATTTATATTTAATTGATCTGGGAGCTCTCTTGAATTCCCAGTCCTTCATAGAAGTCAGCGCCAATGCATTAACAGGGGGTAATGAGACTGTTTAATGGTTGATCTCAACTGAATTAAAGATATAAAGATCCCTTTGACAATCAATTTTACATACTATCGGGACTCTTATAATAGTCCATTGCATGAGAATTGTGACCTGGCTTCTACGACGAGTCCACGACCTATTCTTGATACGACGCCCTGTAACCATTCAGTCGACAAAAAACGCAACTGCCTATTTTACAAACACACATCGAAACCATTCTCTCTCTAAGATATTGTCAAGAAGAACACAAGACTTGTGCAAGTATTTTCCGATACTTATCACAATTCATCAAATATCAAGTATCAGATGTGAAAGCAAAACAAAGAGACAACCAGCTAGAGAAGCGAAACTTTAGCTAGCCCACAAGCCATTGCATGACCCCACAGAGCGCCAGACTGGCTCGAGCTAATACTCCACATTACCTAGACATGCGCTACTTCCGTGACGGCTTGACAGGATCATATAGCAACGGTCACAAAGCACAACCGCTCCATCAAATCCATCGTCATGCTCGGGTTTGGAGGTAAATCAAACGATGCAAACAAAGATTCGGATCTTGTGGCCAAAATCAAGGAGGAAGTTGCTAATGAGCTGAATATGGCCAACGCGACTGAATTGGTTAATGTAAGTCTGGCCTGAAAGATAACGATTTGCTGACTGGATGCAAGAAAACTACTTCTAATTGTTTCCACAGTTGCGTGATGTCTCCTCCTCAAGATAAACTCTCGCCTGCTGAACTCGACTGTGTGAATATGTGTGTTCAGAAATACATGGCGGCATGGAATCTCACTAGCCGGATGTACCTGGCTAGAATCCAACAAGCTTCTCAATAAAGGACTATGTGATTAGACATGATATTTTGTATATATAAAGTCCCTTTTGTTGGAAGTTTGCGATTGATTGACCATAGCGAGATGGATCAAGAGTGACGTAAATAATTCTTTTAGATCTCGTAGAATCCTTCTAGTTATAAAGGTGAAGAAAAATCAAACTTTCCACTTCATTTTCTCCGTCCTTGGTTCCTGTTACCAAGTCGTCATCTATCCTTCTTAATGTTCATTCCCTTGGTATCCGTCCAGCCCACCTATTCCGATGTCATTCGAGACGTTTCTAGCCATAAGGTAGCTAGAGACCAATTTTGGGTCACGGTGACTTTAGATGGCCATTCGGTCCATGGCTCTATAGATGTCGTTCATGAAGATGGCCAACTCCATCTCCGAAGCCTCGACAAGATCTCTGTCAAACAAGTCGACGAGGTGCGTGTGCTTCTATTGGTAGATTTATTGCTCACTCTTCAGTTTACTTTATCTGTATCTTGCTCGGAACTCGGAGTGACTGATGCTATTGTCGAACGACCGACCAAGTCTATCCTCTCATCCGTTCGAGGTAATTTCTCGCTTGATTGGCCCAATTTTCTAACTTGTCCAGGTATTTCTTGTATTGATGTGTCTCCACAGGGTGATTTACTATTATATGGCGACAATCAGGGTACTCTACGTATCGAGACCTTATCGGGAGAACTCTCGACGGTTGTGAGTCGTTTATTAGAAATAAACTGACAACATAGAGAGTCCTTGAAGGCCATTTGGATTATGTCCAGCATTGCATGTTCTTCCCTTCGGGTCAAGTCGTTCTTTCAGCCGGCGGCGATATGCTTGTCAAACTGTGGAGTGCCATAGACGGCAGTAATGCTCGGACTTTTACTGGCCATACGGGGCCGGTCGTCGATCTGGCTCCAATAGGAAGGGGCCGGAACTTTCTGTGTAAGTAAACGTCTGGTGTAGGCCAATCCTAACTTCAGCCGCCTCTAGAGATGGAACCGTGCGACTATGGTAACTATCACTCGCTCTACGTCATCTTGCTAACCGTGTGTAGGGAGTGTGGATCAGGAAAAAATATCTTTACTTTCACTGCTCATCAAGGCACCGACGTTCCTGCCGAGATAGATCCCGCTGTGGCCGTCGACGTTACAGAATCACCTTTAGCATCATCTGTCCTCCAACTCGGTGATCACTCTTTGGAATTTGAGTGTCTGGGAAAGCTCGCTGTTACCGCTTTCGCTTCAGGAAGGATCATTGCCTTTGATCTCCATACTAAGCAGCCCGTCATCACGTTCAATTGTTCCTGGGCAGCGTCATCAGAAGAAATCACCACCTTGGTCTGTTCCGGAACTTCTGTTTTCATTGGAACGTCTGGCGGAATCGTGCAAATGTGGGATTTGCAGTCTCACGCGGAGCCCATTTTCAGCGTGACAAAGAGCAAGAGTACGATCAGTCAATTGGCCTACGATGAAGCTACCAATACCCTGGCCTGTGCTCCGGTTGATGGTGTTCCCTTTGTCATCCATGTCCCAGCATTTGCGGCAGAACCAGAGAAAAACCTCGTCTACTACTCTGGCTTTGACCTTACCCCGACAGTGGGTGTAGTCAACCGAGGCTCTGCAGTCTATGTTGCCGGAAAAGACGACGGGATCAAGATCTACCGAGGAAAAGAATCAATGTAAGGGTTTGGCTAATGTACATGGTGTTATCTCGATAATATTGTAGAACAACAAAGGGCTTGTCTCAGAACGTTGCTTGAAGCAGTCGATATGTTGCCTCGAAGCGATCTTTCAGAGGAACGTAGAGGAATAAAAGGGTGAGGTCTTATTGTATGGAAAGCGGACTCATTCCCGTAACCGCTTTGAGGGTCCTTCCACTGTATCTGATTCTCGTTTATGAGATTGATCACCACCGTTAGTGATCGATCGCCCATCTTTCTCATGGGCTTTGGCTTCTCGTCGTTTCCAGTTTTCCCTGATTTTGTCTGAGGCAGCAATAAGCTGCTCCTTTGTGACACAATCGTCCATGCTTTGGAGGATCTTGGTGATGACGCTGGTATGGTTCCCGTTCAATTTGTCATCTCTGAACCGCAAAAATCGCCAGTTACCTTCCTTATCTCTGAAACACTCCACTATTCGCTCCATCAGCGGTTGCTCAAGATCCTTGAATTCCTGCCATTGGGCATCAGACACCGTCATCTCGGCAAACTCGTGGTGATTTTTACCACCCAGCCACTCGTTCAAGATAAACTTTGGTTTGGCGTCGTAATCAGGGTAGACTTCATTTGTGTCGGGATCAGTATAGAGAGAAAATTCAAGAATCAGCTGAAAATCAATCGAATTTTCCTCTGCGGGTTTCCATTTCAGGATTTTATCGTTAGTCCCAAGGACGTATTCAGCCCCTTTGCTGGTGAAAATCAGCCCATCACTGGCGTGATGTAATTTGGGGATTATCTCGTTAAATAACCGGGGTAAAGCATAGGCGAACTCCATCTGTTTCATGGATAAGCCAAAAGGAAAACGTTCGTATACTTCAGGATGTTGTTTGGCCAGCCTGTTTAAGGGCTTTTGAACAAACTCTTGATAATAGGCCAGCCGTTTATCGTACGAACGCGAAAGTAAAGATCGTTCCTCAACATAAAGTGCATCGAATACTAGGTATCTCATGATTTGTTTCCCATCGTCGTACTGGTCGATAACGAGTTCTCCGTCGATCAAGAAATCCCGCTGCGGCAGCCCTTTGCTATCTTTAAAAGTCAACCCTTGGATAAAATGGAATTCGCTTTTCCTAGTTATCAGACGTAAGCTTGGCTCATTAGATTTCCTTACTAAGTATACTTGTGATCCTTCCTCGCTTCGATGATTGAACATCAACGCCCGTAATCCATCCGTCTTCTCGCAAACAAAAAAACTTGCATTAATTTTTTCCCTTACTCAACTTACTCTTCGTTCATAAGGTCCTGCTCGAGATGCTTCAATGTCATTGACACCGGTTGAGCTCCTATCGAGTCTTAGTTCCATGTCTTCATCTCATCGTCCTTGACGGAAGGTCTTACCGGGAAACTTATAAGACGATAACCCCAGTAAGTTCTGAATGATATTTTCCAGATACGAAGCTTCGTCGGATGAGACCACCGGGCCTGGGATCTCAATCTCCATCTCGTCGACCTGGTTGTCACTTTGACGTTCGTGATGTCCCACAACCAATTGACACCGCCAATGCGTCAGCCTTGCTTTCCCGGTCCATTTGATTTCTTAGTCCACGCGTAGGAGCCACAGTTCTAGTACATATGGAATCTCATCGGTTCTACTGGTTTGAAGCCCTGCAACTATGATTTTAACTACATTGCGCAGGAAATCGAGAGAACATCCTGTCGAAGCGGTAGAAAAAAAACTAATTGTACAGTAGTTATTGCACTAAAGCTCACTACCTAAAATACATTGTTGGATTTGATTAAATAATCTTTAATATACAGGATAACAGCCCTTTAGAGCCAAATCGTCCCGAGATTCTTGGCAAGAATTATTACCATTCCGCTAACTCCGTTACTTGGTCTACATCGAGCTTTATCTCTCGTGCGAGACTATTCCCCATTGAGAAAGTCTGCTTGAATTGCCTTTTTAATACCTCGAGCTCATATCTTTACAACGGTTTAATCAATGACGTTGACATCATAGTGCCCTTCAAGCGATACGTCCCGATATAAAGGTCACGCTGCTCATCATTCCCACCACCCCACATCATGGCTCCTCGATTCGCATTTGTTGGCCTGGGAAATATGGGCCATGTAAGTACCAGGCAGATACAGTGCTGATCTCTCAAGGCAATGGCATCCAATCTGATCAAAAACGGCAAGCTGGACCGCCTGGTAGTCTGGAACCGGACAAAGTCCAAGGTTGAACGGCTGGTGAAGGAGTTTCCCGAAGGGGTGGTTATTCCAGTCGAGCGGCCTCAAGATGTTGTACTAAATGCTGATGTTATCTTTACTTGTCTTGGTAACGATCAGTCCGTTCTGACTCTGTACCAGGAGCTCATCTCGGAGTTGGGAAAGTCTACTGATAAACTATTTATTGATTCGACAACAGTTTTGCCCGATACCAGTAGGGAGCTCAAGACGATAGTGAATGGCGAGGGAGGGAATTTCCTCGCTGCTCCAGGTAAGGCAATTCGAATAAGAAGGCGCTAACAAGATAGTTTTTGGAGCCGTTGCTGTCGCTCAAGCAGCCCAATTGGTCTTTGCTATAGCCGGCGAAGAGGATCTGATTGAATTTATCCGTCCTTATATCCTCCACGTCCTGGGCAAGCGGATCATCTCATTGCCTGGAGATGTGGGCAAAGCTACCTCTCTCAAGCTGATTGGCAACAGCATGATGCTTAGCGTAGTCGAAGCGCTCTGTGAGGGTTACACCTTTGCCGAGACCTCGGGCGTGGGGTCTCAGGCTTATGATGAGCTGATCCAAGCCATGTATGGTAACTCGTTGATCGGTCCGTATTCGACCCGCCTTCTAAATGGTGATCACGTGGCCAATCCGCCTAAGTTCGCAGCAGAGCTGGCCCTCAAGGATTGCCGACACGCCAAGACTCTCGCCAAAGCATGCAAGACGCCGATGCCATTCTTGGATATCATTGACAAGCATTTGACTCGACTGAGCGAAAAACGAGGGCTGCGAAGCGATATGACTGGCGTTTATGGGCTGTTGCGTGAAGAAGCTGGACTTCCTTTCGAGCTCAAGAAGTCTAAGTAGCCGCTTTTTTGCGCTGAAGATACCGTTCCCGCGCGGCCGCGACCGCCGCTGCGCTTTTCCGATCCGAGGACTGTATAATAGAATCCTTAGACAGAGCTGACTTTTGAGCGGATGCCGCTGTATCGGGCTTCGAGCCTCTCTGTAGATCATCTTTCGTCGCCATCGTTGTAGGCGGGCGCTCGGGTCGTCGTGCTTTCTCCACTCTTGCCTTTGTGGTATCTGTCTTGAGAGGCGCCTTGGCTTTTACGTTCAAGCCTGCCCGCAGTAGCTGACGTTTATCGACAACCTCCCCGTCATCATTGACCGCAACATCTTCTCCATATGTCGTCTTAGTTTCTTCGACCTTGGATTCCACCTTTAACTCTCCTCTAGATGCAGCCTCAACTGCAGCAAGACCGGCCTTGTATTTTTCCTCTGTTGTATTTAAAAGGTTTCGATACATATGCGTGAGACCTGTCTTTCCACTTTGCTCATCTCGCTTTCGTTCTTCTTCTTCCATTCTCGCCCGTTCTTCCTTGGCCGCCTTGTAGGCCTTGGTCACGAACTTCTCTTTATCGGCAAACTCGTCACCCTCTGCTTCCCGCTCGCGCTTAAGCCGAAAGTCTCTCGCTCGCTCGAGGTCCACTTTCCTCCGCTGGGCAGAATCAAGCAACCGCTCCATGTACTTGGGCTTGCGCTCCTCGTCTGCTTTTAATTTCGCCTGCGTAGCTAACCTCTCTCCCATTTTCATCGCATCATACACACCGTCGTAGTCGTAAATAGACTCATCTTCTTCTTGGGCGAACTTGTCTGCTTTCTCCAAGTTTTGACGATTGAACGCAGCCACCCGGGTATTCACCTCTTGGCGATGATCGCCAGATTCATCGTCCGATTCTTCCGCCTGGAAAACATTCCTCGTCGCTTTTGCCTTTGCTCTAGGTTCTTTCGTTTGAGTCTTTGCCTTTCCCAATGAAAATTGCATGAGGACTGGCCAGGCAGACACTGGTGTTACAACTCGACGGCAACGAAGCCAGCGCGACTGTGATCGTGCAATAAAGATAAAGAGAATAAAGAGACGGATATCAGATCTGGAACGCTGGAGCTGTTGAAAGGTGCCTTAAGATCTACCTAGGACCCATTGGACGCGCTCGTCTATCAGACAGGCTTACGTAACGAGATTTTTCTTTGTTCATGTCTCATTCTCGGTTCACGTACCGGCAATTGAGAGCATTAAATGGCCCAGGGACTCCTAAAAGCACTCCGTTATCGGTGATTGCGCACATTGATTTGGATGCGTACTATGTACGGTCTTGAAAGGACGCCTGCTGACTCTTGTAGGCCCAGTGTGAACAGATTCGACTTGGATTACCCGAGGATGCTCCTGTCGTGTGCCAACAGTGGGCAAGCAATATAGCTGTTAGCTAGTGAGTATGCTACAAGATGTCTAGAAGCTAATCGTCCAGTCCTGCCCGGGCGTTTGGGATAAAGCGCCATGAAACGATAGAAGAAAGTCGAAAGAAGTGTCCCGATCTGGTTCCTGTGCATGTGGCTACATATGAAAAGGGCCAAGAGGAGTGGAAGTATCACGATAAGCCTCATGTATCCAGTCATAAAGTCTCACTAGATCCATATCGACATTATTCTAATCTGATATTTGGGGTTCTTAAGGAAAATTGCCCGTTTGTTGAGAAGGCAGGCATAGATGAGGCTTTTTTAGAGGTTTCGAAATTAGTATATGACAAAATAATCAGCGAGTGTCCAACGCTTGACTCGGAAAAAGATGATGACTCCTATCTACCTCTGCCCCCCACAGACCTTGACATTTCCTCAGTTCCTGGTGTTTTAATACCTCTAGACAGTATAACGGATCCTAATCATGACATAGATATCGTTGACTGGGACGATCTGGTCATTTTATATGGAGCGTTGATCGTGGCTGATATCAGGCGCGACATCTATACCAAGTTGAAATTCCGATGTTCCGCAGGAATCAGCAGGAACAAAGTCTTGTCGAAGCTATGCAGTTCTCAGAACAAACCAAACAACCAAACCGTGCTGAGGAGCCGAGCAATCGAAGCGTTTCTTTGTAAGATCCCGTTCGATTCAATGTGGGGTTTGGGAGGAAAGTTAGGTAATGAAATCCAGACCACGTTTAATGTGCCCAAGGAAGAGTCGATTCAATATCTGCAGACGATTCCTCTAGCAGAGTTTCAGAGGGTGCTGGGCACCGAAACTGCTCATCGTATCTACAATTTAGTTCGAGGAATTGATGAATCATTATTGAAATTCAGGACTGAAATCAAGTCTATGGCTTCTGTTAAGAACCTCCGTCCTCCTGCTAAGACTCACCAGGATATGGTGGACTGGCTTAAGGTGTTTGTGGCCGATCTCCGCAACAGGACTCTTCAGGATGATCCCGACCAAACCGTGCTGAAAAAGCGGCCGAAAACAATGACTTTGCATATAAAAAGCGGAGCATCTTCTCTCGGAAAGCAAATGCCCCTGCCCTACATGGACCGTGACTCATGCCATCAGCAGCTATGGACTACAGCTCTATCTCTATTATCTCAAGTTGAAGCTTTGGGTAAGCCTTATCCTTGCCAACACTTTAGCTTGGGTCTTAGTGGATTCGAAACTCAACGAGACGAATCGTCTACTACGATGGAGATGTTTTTTAAGCCCAAAGTACTGCAGACTGAGGCCGTTGCAGAAACCCATGACTCTTGGAAATGCCCAAAGTGTCTCGTTTCCGTACCAAAGTCTCAAGAAATGGAACATAAGGACTGGCATCTAGCCAAAGAGCTCGCACGGCAACTGAACAACAGCCCTTCTGGACATTCAGATCCTTCTGAAGACGCTGCTGCTAGCGTATCCAAAGATCCAAGTCCCCCTCAATCTCGTCTTGCTCGTTCAGCGTCTCCAATGCTAAAGAGTGACAAGTCTTTGACGGACTCGCACGAAAGCTGCCCGGAAAAATGGGCTTGTCCCAAATGTCTTAAAGTAATACTGATTAGTGAGGTTCCCGAACATCAGGATTGGCATGTCGCGAAATCTTTGGCGCGAGAGATCAACTTCTCTAATCAGGACTCCATGCCTCAATCCTCAAGCACAAATGGACCCCAGCAAAGCAAGAAGCGAAGACCGTCTGAACCGAAGAACAAAGGGCAGACAAAGTTATCATTTTACAAGCGGAAAACCTCCAAACCTCCCGGCTGATAAGACATCTAGTTGTGCGTCTGTGCTCGTACTCGAGCTTGTCAACCGCTACACATCACCTGACCCTATCCGCGATGCCGCGTCGTCGCAACCATCTGTCATAACAGCCATGAGGTATGAAGGATAAGGGTTTGCAATTGACATCAGTGGTCGTTTCGTGCGTGCGTCCAAATTCCGCCATGTTTATGGCCAGCCATTGAAGAAGGAGTTATGCTACGATAACCTCCATATTAGGTGAGGGAGCCGATGATACCGGACTAAGACAAGTAAAAACGCTTGGGACTCTGATATGCTATCAGTGAGTGCTCTTTAAGGGTGCACATACTTACAGATTAGGCCAACGAGCGTTATATTTCGGTGAATTGGGATGCGTCCGGAGGAGGAGCATTTGGCGTTATTCCTCTTGAGCAGGTCGGAAAGCTTCCTGAAAAAGTGCCGTTATTTCGAGGACATACTGCAGCAGTACTGGACACGGCATGGTATGATGGATGGAAGGATAATCTGATGATAGGAATCCTTTTGATTACTCCATGGTCGCTTCGGGATCGGATGATGCCAAAGTATGAGAGCGTACGTTCGATAACTGACATTCTAGATTGGTCTTTGGAAAGTGCCTGAATCGTTTACCATGTTTCCGGAATCTGAATTTACCGATGTGGCTCCTGTGACTTTTCTTAGTGGCCATCTTCGTAAAGTAGGCCATGTCAAATTCCATCCTACGGCTGAGGGAGTCCTTGGTTCGTCATCCAATGATTACACTGTCAAGATCTGGGACATTGAGGCTGGAAAAGCGAAGCTCAGCCTTCAGCATAAGGATCTCGTGACCGCGTTCGATTACAACTACGATGGATCACTCGTTGCTACGGTCTCAAGAGACAAGAAATTACGTGTCTGGGATCTTCGAAGTGAGAAGGTTGTCTCGGAGGGAGCAGCTCATACGGGAGCGAAAAACTCGCGCTTGGTTTGGCTGGGCAACACGAATCGAGTGGTGACCACTGGATTCAGTCGCATGAGTGACCGTCAAGTTGGTCTGTGGGATGCCGGTAATATCGGCGCTGGTCCCATTGGAGGATTTGAAGACATTGATTCCTCGTCTGGAATCATCATGCCGCACTATGATGAGGATACCAGAATCTTGTTCTTAGCCGGTAAAGGCGATGGCAATATTCGATACTACGAGTACGACAGCGGCAAGGACGAACTCTTCTTTCTGTCTGAATATATGTCTTCGATTCCCCAGCGAGGCATGGCCTGGTTGCCCAAGAGAGCTTGCGATATCCACCAAAACGAGATTGCCCGATCTTTCAAGGCCGTCGGTGACTCGAGCCTTGAACCTGTGTCGTGGATCACTCCTCGAAAGGCAGAGATTTTCCAATCCGATATCTACCCTGCCACTCGGTCGTCTAACCCAGCCTTGAGTGCTTCTGAGTGGTTTGGGGGAAAGACTGCCGTTCCCGTTTTGATTTCCGTTGAGTCAATCTACGAAGGCAACGAGCCCCAAGTTGTCGACTCTCTACCTGTCGAGCAGGTCAAGTCGGCTTCCTCCGAGCCTGAGGAGCCAGTGTCGAAGCCTGTTTCGGAACCAAAGTCTGAGCCCAAGGTGGCACCAAAGGAAGAACCCAAAGTTGATGAGGAACCTGCTAAGGTTTCGCCTGTTGCGCGATCTGGCTCGCCCAAAGATGCTCTCGACTCGCCCGTTGTCAACAAGATGCTCGAGAAAGCTCAAGGCCAAGACGAGCCGGCGGCCAAGACCGACGAGAAGAGCTCGTGGGATGAGGAGGAGTCTATTAAAGATGCACTCAAGGAAGATCCAGTGCAAGACTTGAAGGAGGAGGCCGAGCACGAGGCCAAGGAAGAGACCAAGGAGCCTGCAAAGGAGGCTGAGCCGATCAAGCAAGAGCCTGCCAAGGTTGCCGAGCCGGTCAAAGCTTCAGAGCCCGAGAAAATCGAGCCCAGCGTTGCTGATACTCCTGCTACCAAGGCCGACAATACTCCTGAGGAAGAGGCCAAGAAAGAAAAGCCGAATGGAGAAGCCAAAGGGCATGCGGGCAAACTACTCTCCACTGTGAACGAACTGAAACGTCAAGTGGAAGAGCTGCATTCCAAGCTAGAAGAGAAAGTGAAGCGTATCGATGTTCTCGAGAGGGGTCTAGAGGAGCTACGAGAACATGTCCATCACCAGAGCAAAGAGTGATGGAGGACGGATGTAGATAGTCTAGATCTTTATGTATCTTGGCCTTGTTGCTTGTCAAACGGGCTTCGCGATTAGGTTGCCCAGCGTGCGCCGGCCGGGTAAATGAGCCAACGTAGTGAGTGTCACGAGGATTTGTTGTCACGACCACGAGCAACGACGCGTCTGTTTACCTGCACAGTCGAGTGAATGAGCAAGACCTATGGACGCCGGCGTCAAGCACCAAGCGTCTCGATTATGAGCTCCGCTCTGTGGGACGAGGCGCAGAATCAGGGCGAGGTAAAAAGTGCGGCAGAGAACCGACGGTTTCGGGTGTACAAGGCAGGGTCGAGCGAGGCCGACTCTTGCAGCGAAAGCGACAGTGAAGCCGAGATAGTGACGAGCCAAATGACTTCAGTGGTTTCGATTCAATCGTTTACGCGTGCTGCTATGGTTGAAATCAAGAGTCCGGTATCAAAGCCGGCGAGCTCGTTTGGAGGCCCGACTCCAAGGTTGGATCAAGAGGCGTTCAAGGGTATCAAAGAAGAGGCGAATGGAACCAACGAGTCCAGTCGGTCATCGACGATGTCTACAGTGACATTGAGAGAGGAACGGCAGTCTTTGCCTAGGTCCCGCGGACACAAGAATCTATCGTTTCTTGCCCAGAGCGAAGGTAGTCGGCAATCGTATGTCTCGTCGACTGGATCCATGACGCCCAGTAAGAAACGAGAGTCCAAGAGAGATTCAGGATTACGGGAAGGCCATAAGAACGTTGGGGTGAGTCCTGGCAGGCCAGCATTAGCCACCAAGAACCCATCTCTACTTAATCTAAGCCGGCCGACGCCAAAACAACGGGGAATTAAAAGCATGTTCTCGACTGACAGCTTGAGTTCCCGGATTTCACGCATGGATAGTCACCAATCTAATGACAGCGCCTCTTCCCGGCTTCCTCCTTCTTCATCCTCCTCATCAATCTCTTCACTATTCTTCGGGTCTATCTTAGGCATGGGGCCTGATCGGTCTGAGCCAAGAAGGACCAGAAACAAGCCTTTGGACAAATCGAGGATCTCGATGCCTCAGGCCGTCCACCGGCAATCTTTACGACCAGACCAATCATCAACATCTCTAATTGCGTTTGGAGACCCTCATCACATGTCTCGCTCTCAAAGCAATCGAACGCTAGGAGATATCTCCCAAGTAACTCTCTCCCAGCTTGCCCAAGTGACTTCGGTGCCGTCTCTGCTTGATTTCTCTGTTCATATAAAATCATTATCCAAGAGAGTTGCTCTCGAGAAACTAGGCGAAGCATCATACAGTGAAGTCTACTCCACTGTCTCCACTGGCCCTGGCCAGGTCCTCAAAGTCATTCCTTTTGGTAAGGAGGATGTTGGGCAACCGACCTGTCAGGACATTCTACGGGAAATTATTGTGACAAAAGAGATGATGCGGTTACCAGGCTTTGTCCCAATGATCGGGTCTCATCTCGTCAAGGGCCCTTACAGCGAGATCTTGCTCAGACTATGGGACCGTTACGATGCACTAAAAGGCAGTCAAAATGAACGGCCGCGCTATAACAAAGACCAATTATACTGCATAATCACCTTACAAAACGTGGGCATCGATTTGGAACACTTTGAGCTTCGCTCATGGTCCGAAGCGTCATCGATCTTTTGGAAAACCGCTGAGATCATCAAGCGAGGAGAAGAAAACTTTAAATTCGAGCACCGGGATCTTCATTGGGGAAATATAACTATTCAAACTGTCGACTCGACCGAGAAAATGATGGAAGATCTCAGTTTGCAAGACAGTGCATCTGATGGGCGCCAGCTCAAGGTCACCTTGATCGACTATACGCTATCAAGGGGACAGTTTGGACCGAAGAAGCTCGTTTTCATGAACATGGATGATCCCACGTTTTTTAACGGCAAAGGGGATTACCAATTTGATATCTATCGCTTCATGAAGAATCGCATCAGCGCCCGAAACCCAGGCCAGCCGCCAGATTGGTCGATTTATTGTCCTCAGACCAATTTACTGTGGCTTCATTACCTTGTCGACAAGCTGCTCAACAGCAAAGGCTTGATTCGTCCCAAGACCATTCGGGCGTCGGTGAATGAAAAGACAATGGAAGACCGCAAATCTTACAAGACGTTGGAATTGGTCCATCGTATACTGGACCCGAGGAAAAAGAGCTTCAGCTTCAAGACTCGGACAAGGACATTAGATTCGTTCTCGTCTGCTACGGAGTTTGTGAAGTGGGCCCAAGCCGAGAAATTGATGCCTTCGAGCTGAGGTCCTCGATGGAAGAACCGATTTTAATGGAATGTGTAAGATTAATTTTTATAGGGACATGGATAGCAAGGGACAACTATTTGACTGTCAAGCGTAGACTTAGTCTCCCCGCAGACGCTTGGTGGCCCAGGACAACACTCCTCCCTTGCGTTTGGGCCTATTTTGTAGATATTTGAGACCTCCCAGTAAACGAAGATAGTCGGCTTCGACATTTTTATATGTAGCGTCCAGCCGCTGCTTGATTTCGTCCGCACTTAGGTCTCGAAGGGACTCCTTATTATGACGGTAAAGTCGGCGCTTGACTTGCAATCGCAGCTGTTTATATTGTTCTGGGTTACTCCTGTCCAGCGTTCGCAGTAGTTCCATTTCGCAACACCGTTCGAATTGGCGCTGCATCTGTTAGTCTAGGCCTTTCTCAGCGACTTACGGGAGCCATCTTAGACTTTGTCCGGTTTTCCTTGGTCCATTTCGGGTCTAAAGGAGCGGAAGAGAAACCATTCTTGGCAGAAAAGATCCCTGCTTGTTCTAAACGGACGATATCTGCGCGGTCTCGGAGATCATCGAACGCTTCTCGTGGGTCTTCAACGGTAATCTCTTTGACGGTGGGGTCATCGAATAGATGAGTAAAGATGGTATTGTAAAAACGTGCTATGAGGAATGAGCTTGAGTGAGAGAATCAGACTTACCTCCATGACCATGGCGTTGATAAGGAGGAAGAATGATATACTGAGAGATTCTGCACCGGCGCGGCAAGTCGTCTATAGATGACTTATTTGAATCGTGGACATGACTGGTTTTGAACCATAGATATGAATAGACCGTGCAGAATCCCAAGAAAAGGAACCGATCATTAGATTTCTCGTATCTTTAGTTAGAAAGAAGGAATCAATAACAAAGATCTTACAGACAGTAAAGTTGCCATTGGTCATCTGTTTCGTCAATATAGGAGCCAGCTTCAATCAACGTTAGGACGAAGATTCTCATTCGATGGTGCAGAGCCAAGGCTTGAGGGTCAGTAAGCGAGCACTAAAGTTAGACCAGTTACGAGGTATTCAAACCTTATAAGTCACAAATGCTTTGTCATTGATTGTGTATGTTCCGACCGGATCTCCTGGAGGGGTGAAGGACTCATTTTTGATTTGCTCGAGGAAGGCTGGCTTATCCTCGTATTTCGTATCTAGGCATGTCAGTTGGAGCGATAACGGATCCATACCGTCTGATAAATATGGTTTCAAAGTTTCCACGGGATCATTAACATCATCTTCGACTCGAGCCTTGTATGATTCTTCAACAAACGTGCTCAATGACGACGCCGACAAATAAATCTTATGTTAGATAAACGACTCAAAGTACCTACATCAATTGAGAGATCTTCATATCCATAAATAGTCTCTTTATCGCCATAGATTGGATAGGTGTAATCCGGATGGAACGATTCAGCTGTGGATCCGTTATTTTCAACTAAAATTAGTAATCTGACAGATAAATTCGTACCAAGATTGAATTTAACTGCGTCGTTCGATGAAGCTACCCATTCACCCATGGTATGTAGGGACGCGTCTGTGAGACTAATTAATAGTAAGGGCCCTTCTGACTACGGCCTTGCTGCAAGCTTGGTTGCCTTACTAAAAGCAACGAATAAGCACAAGCTCCTTTCTACTTGCGTCACCCTTCTATTGCCAGACGCGCTAGCGTGACAACGTTCATTACCGTTGTCATCGTCGCTTGCTAGATTACTCCCGACTCCTTTACCGAGACTTTGCCCTTAAGATCATCATCTCCCGCACCAACCAGGAACCCTATCATTCCAAATGAGCGGCGGTGGGTTTGTACCCCTGCTGTTGTTGTCTTTTCTTATGGGCATAACGTGAGTTGGCGATGCTGATCCCTAGTAGCTTACGTTCCAGATGCTTTCTGGCAGGCCATGTTCCACTGTTCAAATCTCTATCCCAGCGGAGTATAATGGCTGTATCTTCTCTAGGAATGGGCGTTTTAGTAGGGACGGCCTTAGTGGTCATCATCCCTGAAGGGGTGGAGACTCTCTACTCTGTGCGCTCGAGCTCTCTATCTCCTGATGCTCCGGGTGGAACTCCTTCCTATCAACCCTACGTTGGACTGGCACTGGTATCTGGGTTTATATTCATGTTTGCAATTGATCAGATTCCTACAATTATCCAACAGAGACAGAAATCACGATACAACTCCGTCGATGTGTCAGAGTTGCGATCCTACGCCGAGACTGGGCTTCCAAGTGACAACGGTGGACTTTCCCAAGAGAGCTCGAGAAAAGCATTTTCGCTGTCATTGGGCCTCTGTGTTCATGGCGCGGCCGATGGAGTCGCCCTGGGTGCTTCAAGTGCGTCGGCTAACGTTGCCTTGGAGCTAATTGTCTTCTTTGCTATTATGGTTCATAAGGCTCCCGCTGCGTTTGGGTTCTCTGCCGTGCTCCTGCGCCTCGGCTTGAATGCTCCTGCCATCCGGCGTTATTTGGGTGCCTTTTCTCTTTCGGCTCCTCTAGGGGCCATTGTGACTTGGGTCTTGATCCGGCTCTTGGGCGGGTCAGATGAACATAATATCATGTGGTGGACCGGAGAACTACTCATTTTTAGCGGAGGAACATTCTTGTAAGGATCGCCCGAGACTGAAAGATTCTAACGCACAGGTTTGTTGCTATGCATGTCATGAATGAGATCTCTCAAGCAAATGAAAACGAGCCCAAAGACTTTAGAAACACAGGCCTCACTTTTGTTGGAATGATGCTTCCTTTATTGACTCTTTTAATACCCGAATAGATTAATTTCAGGTATTCACGTCCCAAGAGCTACTCTCCCGTAAGTGCTGCCTACATAATCCTGTTTGTATCGTTCAAAGTTACACTCTTCTTGAGCTTTATCCTGATCCCAATCTTATCGTACAAGTCACGCCCGTCCTTTTCGCCGAACATCCCGCCGATTATACCATGCCTGCTTGCCTTCTATGAATCCCTTATCAGCCTTTGGTGCCAGCTTTTGATTTCTCTTCTCTTGAATGTGCACTAATACGGGCCCTTTTTTCACCGTATCGCTGGCCTCTACTTTTCGTTTGCTCATTGTCTTTGTCTCTTGGTCTTGGTCTTGGTTTTCTTCATCGTCCAGCCGTCTATGCTTGCGTTTCTTGCTTTCCTGCTCTGCTAGCTCTAACAACTCAGTAGGCAGCAACAGCTTTTCATCATCGTCATCATCGTCGACAACTTCTCTTACTTCGTCCTTTTTCTGTAGTCGATTCCTTTCTTGTCGTCGTCGCTCCTTTTCTCGTTGCGCCCTCGTAGCCTCGTGCTTTGCTTTTGCTCGCTTTTCGCGATCCGTCTGAGCCTGTTTCTTGGTGCCACTGAAAGATTCTTCCTCTGGAGCTTCATCAGACGAGCTCTCGTCAGAGTTTTCCCCCGATTGATCTTCTTTGCGACCAGCTAACGAGGCAACTTCATGGCTGCCGTCTTCATCACTATCTTGCTCGCTCTGGGGAGAATTAACTTCACTGCTCTCTTCCTGAGCAGTCTCATATTCATCATCATCGTCGAATTTCAAATGTTTGGTGACACCTTCAAACTTGCCAGCAGTACGAGGTGTTCTGCTGGGCTTTAAGGTCGTCGCTGGTGTCACAAAGACATCATTATCGGAACTTAATCCTTCTGAGTCTGATTTACGGTTCTTTCGGGCTGCTTTTCGCGGAGTCTTTGGCGTCATCAAAGGATAAGAACGAGGAACACCGAAATTTTTATCGTTACACAAATCTGATGTAACGCTTTTCATCAGTGCGGGCCATTTCGGGCAACGCCTAAGTGGACGGGTTTGGACATCCTTGTAGCGGTATAGCAGAACACTATTTCCGACTCAATCTGTAGGACCTATAACTTGGACCTCTTCATAGCTTGGAGTGCTACAGATCGGGCGTTAGTAAAGCAGGTGGGTGAGCTTCGTGCAAACAAAGCAAAACAAGAGATGCTACTCCGATCCACTATCAAAAACGCTATATGGTAGTGTGAAGGCTGGCAACACGATTGAGGATCAGAGAGACGTGGAATCGTTACGACGGTTCGTAACAAGGAACATGAAACCGTTACAGGTCACATGGGCGAGACTCAGTGAGAAATCCAATAAAATGCCCCGCGCTCTTAGTTTAATTTAAGGTCTCTACAATGCTCTTATCCCTCTGCTTAGACTCCTTTCACTCGTCTGCTGTTGAGCGGTGCAAAACTGTAACAGGTACCTTCCAGCAATAAACGACTAGCCACGCAGTCCGCAAGAATAGACACTTATTTCTCGCAATCGTATGATCCGTGAAATAATATGTCAACATAGTTGACATTTTGGATAGCATTTTGACAGAAAACTCCCTACGACAAGACGTGTAATGATGATCAGAATTCCATGGTGCTCAAGGTGAGGAAACTGAACTCATAGCAATATGAGGATGAATTAATGGATGAATTAATGAAAATGACCGAACAACAAGCTAAGAAAGATAATATGTCAAGAATGAGCTCTCGGTTAAAATCTTGCGGTAACAGGCCAAACCCTCCAGTCTGCTTCTTGGAATGAGAGAACTTTTGTGTATAAACATGGTAGACGGCGGACCTATCAAGTCAAATTTGTTGGTGGCGACTGAAGATTTAGACACAAGCATGGCTGATTATCGTACAAGGTGTATGCGGATATGACACTTAGTCAACATCCAGATGTGTAATCTCGCTTTGATATCATCACTAACAAGCTAATATATGAGACATAAATAACTTAATTTATTAGAACATATAAATATGATATATATGAGCTCAAAAATCAAGCGATACACACATGTGGCTTGAGGGATTCCTTCTTATCCGTCGTTTGTCATAA